>CAEFZP010004353.1:0-129904 GCA_903064625.1 Mallotus villosus | reverse complement strand
TGCAACCTACGCAAACAGGCACACCCTCACAATTTCCCCAGAAATTGCATGCTCTCTAGTTTTATCTTTTGTCAGACACTTTTAATATGTGAAATAAAACTTTCACTTGTTTAGTTAATTGATGGTTTGCAGTCTGACAAAGAAATAAATCATAGCATAAATGTAAATCATTATGTACCATATTAAATTGCATAGCATCATATTCCCTTTGCATCGCATCGTGTCGCACTGCATCGCAATAGGGGTGAATCGTATCGCATTGGTAGTTGCTTTTACGTATCTTTAATGTATCGGATCGTTGGCAGTGCATCGAGATGTGTATCGCATCGTCCTCAGTGATGGAGATGCACATCCCTAATAGACATATTGGAAAACTAGAAACATTAAGCGAGAACTCGCCCTTTGATTGGAACTTGAGCTACAAACGGAAACAGGTTTCTTGTATTCCACAAAACCTGGCCGCTCTCCCGGCCCAATCAAGGGACATTGTCGTCACCTGCTGGTATGATTGACGGAGATGGAGACTGAAGTTCAACGCGCAGGGAGAGTACTGGCAGCATCAGGCTCGCTTTATTGAATGCTATATGAGCCATATTGGGAAACGGCTAATATAATGGGGTTGTTCAAATGACTGCTACAATCTTACCACAATATTGTCTGTTTCGAAAGTCGTGCCATCGGCATACAACCTTTCCAGCACTACGTCAATGAGGTCTTATGCATAATAAACAACTCAACGGCAAATAAGAACTGGAAATAATCTGACACATTGTGTCTGCGTAAGATCACTCCTAAAATACTTGGCATGGCAATGATTTAGACGTATTGGAAAAATAGAACATTGCCATTACAGTAACTTCAGAGATCCTCCCTACCCTGCCTCCACCTCACCTGAACTGCTGTGACGACAAAGCCCTCTCCTGCTGCCTCTTTCTAGATATTTGTAACTACCTCCCGTTCCCCCTACCCTGCCTCACTCAACTAAAATGTAATTTTACATGTAAATTGTGAAATATCAGCCTACCTGGCAAACTTGTTCCACTGAGTTGTTAACTAATTGTTAACTGAAGAATATGCCACCTCAGTGGCTCTATATTAGCTAACGCTAGCTACAAAATGTCCTGGTTTATACACCGCGAATATCCTGTGGTTATCCTGAGGTAAACTTATTCTAAATTACAGGAAAAAAACCTCTGTGAACTTCTTTTGTTCTGGACTGGCAAGTCATGTTTTGTTGAATTAAACTTTTGGATGTGAAATTTTTCTTATCTTTGAATTTTCTGAGCAGATATGCATCACTGCTTCCGACGCTGTTCTTACACGGCTAACTGATCCAGAGACAGAGATCACATGACATAGTATGCCAAGAAACACGTCATGCTATTGGACAATATTTTCATAGTAAAATAACAGCAAGTTATTGTGAAAAATGTATGAATTAAATGGAAGTGAAATTAACCACATTTATGCACTTTCTATTTTAAATTAACCTGATAGTTACGGCTGTCCCGCCCGCGGAACAGAAACGCTGCCCCTCCCTCCCTCAGTTATAACGCACTCAATTCTAACTAATATATTTTTAAGACGGCTACACAAATGACACATCATTGGAAAGCTAGGATTCTTGTGCTTCCATTGAAATAAACCTTTTCAAGATCAAGTCGCAACAGCAAGTAATTGTAACGTCTTTGTCCGGTCACGAATATAAATTCACCGCCAAACGAAAAAAGTTTTACTCACACTCAACGGTTCATATATGGTCCAGGTATGCAAACAATTCCATCAAACATTGGTAATTTGGGCTGGTTACATTCCCAAAGGTCCAACGTATCTAACCATCTCAAAAGTTTGTCCAAAATACGTTCATATATAGCTATAATCCTTTGTTTCATTATGCTAATTAGCGACGAAAGAAATACCTTATTCACATGAAAGTAGTATTTTCTCCGCTTGCCAATAGACTACTTTCATGTTTACCAACATTCAGGATGCGCGCGCAGCTAGGTTTTAGAAAACCGGGAAAGGATAACATTTACAATGGCAAAAGGACCACACGGATCATACAAATAGTTAGATTTAAAAGACCAAAAAGTCAGAGGAGGACAGCCTTAGAGAGAGAAAAAGCGATTCCCCATTGATCTGTTGGATCAGAATTTTGATTTGGGTCACGAAAGTCTTGACATTTGAGTGAGAATGTCGCCCGGTACAGACCGCATAGTGGAGCGGCAGCCATGTCTTCGCGTCATGTCACAAAGTTCATAATTTTACAGTTTTACAGTCAATTCAACATCTAAAAAGTCGAGCAGGGCAGCTTTCAAGAGATATGGGAATTCTGCTTTTAGCCAGCTGGAACGATTATTTTTGTGATTTGTTTAAACTGGCAATTTGAGTGTGAGACTGCGTCCCCATTAGCCTCACAGTCAGACTCGTCGCTCACTGGCAGTGTGCACAATGTTGTATTTCACTCCAGAAACGTCAGAGAGGACTGCCTAACGTAGATACGAGCCTGCTGAAGATAGCCAGCATTTTGGATTTCTTTAACCGAGCCTGTTTCATTACTCATTTTCCTGAGAAAGCGACCTCCGTTAGCCAGGCTAGTTTTGCCCGATCACTTGGTCAGGCTATTTAAAGCTATGGGGGTCAAGTGACTTTTGTGCATTGACAAGTGAAATGTAAATGTACTCGTCCAAAGGACAAGTGCCTCCAAAAGTTAATGTCAAGCCCTGTAATCCAGTGAACAGAGAGATATATGATGACCTGATCGACACTCTAAGTGTATGATACCCGGGAGAAGTTCGTCTTTTGCAACCCACATGCGCAGTTGAGCCAGCTTGACAGTTGTGTGACGTAGGTTTAAAAGTGGTCTATATAGTATTCTCGAAAGGAAGACATCAAAATGTCCGTTGAACCCTCCCCTTTCGATTGACACCAAGATTGACCCAATAAGAGCTTCCATGCCCTCTACAGCCAACTAGGTCTGTGCGTCCCGCCCCACACTCGTTCTACACGAATATCTAACACATGGCTTTGAATATCTCTGAAATGAGCTTGTTAGCCTTGTAGCTAAGAAAATGCTGCAAACGCTAATACCAAACATGCCAAGTTTCTGTGGAGCCTTCAAAATAAAAGTCTATTGCGCAATCTGGTTGACAGAATCAGCGTTCTTTGTGCGCCAATCCTGGGAATCAGATAAAGCACACAATCTGTTCATAATTCAGTTTTTGTGTTTCAGTAATACTAATGAGGGATTTAGCTATTATATATGATAGTTCTAAGTACCACCTTTCATTAGAGATAACAATTATAAAAAAGAATACCTTTTTATTTGACCTTGATTCAAAGGGTCATTTTGGAGTCTCCAAAAGGCCCTTTTAGAAAATGCATGGATGTACTCTTATAAAAACATGTGTAAAATATGAATATATTGTGGTATTATGTTTGACTTTTGATTTGAATTGGGTAAGGCTTCAACCTGTGGTCCAATGCTGTGTTCCAGCTAATACCTACCACCTCTAGGCCTCTTTAGGCCTCCGTTTTCAAAACAAAAACTAGGCGGAAATAGAAACTTTCCTTGTGTTTAAGCTGCTACAACTCAACACCAGTAGGACTGACAGGGGTCCTGACAACAGGGGACATAATTTCAGAGTGTCAGCTTTCAAAAGAGACTATTTACATGCATGTACTCAAGAACAGCTTTCAATTTACTTTGGGTATGCTGTTTAGGCGTTTTTAGGCACATTTAGCAGGAATGGAAAACGGATAACAGAATGCTTATCAGTATTTATTTAATTATGTTAGGTCATTATTATTCTGCTACAAAAGTAGAACCAGAGCCGGTTTAAAGGAGAGCCTAGCCACTCCCCATTAAGCCCAATTGTACTGAATTGTGTTGCAGTTCCACTGGGAGTGATCGCGGTCGAGTGCAGAATGAATGGGAGTCTATGGAGCTAAACGGCTATATTTGTCTCTTTCACCTGATTGTCGTTGAGAAATCTTAGATTTTATTGTAGTTTTTGCATGTTCAACATGGATTATAGGTCGAAAATTGGATGAACGAGTACTTATGTCCTTTCGATTTCTTACAGGGTGAGTCGTTGTTGCCCATAACACGCTAGTATTCTGCTAATGAATGCTGATTGGTTAGTGATGGACTGACTACGACCAGAGATCCCGTTTGATGGCATCCGAAGTGGAATCATAATGTCAGAGCATTAGCAACATTAGAAACAACATTAGCAAGCCAAAACTCTTTCTAGCGTGTGTATTGACAGGGGGAGCCTAACCTGTCAGCTGTGTTGTAGATGCCTCGAGAGAGAAAAGAAAGTGACCAGAGCTTGCCGTAATACGGTATCTCTGGCCGTACAATGTGTATGACGAAATTGACATTTTAAAAGGCTTTGTAGAACAAAAGGTGACTTTAAAAAAATATGAAACCCAGTAGTGTGTATTTTTTTGGCCTCCCCTCTCGAATTCAAGATTCAAATTACAAGACAAAGAATTGTATCCTGAGAAAAGTTGATTTTGAGGGGTATAGCTCCATAGACCAGAGGTTTTCAAAGTGTGAGGCGCGCCTCCCCTGGGGGGCGCCAGAGAGTTTCAGGGGAGGCGCGGCAAAGCGTTTCAGGGGTGGCGGCAAATATATATTTTTTAATTATTCAAAAAAATAAAAATATATGCTTACTGGAAAATAATCATTACGTAGATGTATGGAATAGAATACACAAAAATATATACATATTTTAATGTCATTTAATCTCTCAGGAAACAGGAAATGGAGCTAACATTTTACCGAAAAAAGGAGAAGTTGGCATAACTATTTTCGGTGGACGATAATGGGACCCCTTACGCTAACGTTATCATTTCAAATGATGTCTTGTCAATCTGTTGAAAACAGTGTTGTGCAGACACAATAGGTTTATTTGTACGTTTTTATTTCAAGTCTCCACCTTCGATGTTTCAGTAAGTAGCAGTGGTGAAAGTAAGCCGGTACTGGCCGGTACGCCGTACCGGTAAGAAATTCCGACACACGCACAGGCCCGTCGCGACAAGGCAAGCAAAACAAGCAATTGCTTGGGGCGCCGAGCTGGATTGGGGCCCCAAGACAACGACTGGTTAAAAATAAAATGCAATGACAAACTGTGTGAGCAAGGGTGCATCACTAAAGTAGGACGTGATCGTAAATAAATTAACAGGTTCCGCCATTGTTATTAGATCTGGACGAGCGGAGCGCTTGGACCCAGAAGAGGTTAAATATCACGTGTGACATTTAGACAGGCAAAAACAGATACAGGTGGGTTAAAGAGTGATACTAGAGTGATAAGAAGTCCTAGTGAATGCTTGATAAGTAGACTATAATACAGTAAATATACAAATTAATAAATAATAAATAATTAGGCTAAGTGAAATTTTCGGCGCGCGCAAAGCGCGCGCATTAAACCTGCATCATAGTACCACCAAGAAAACAAAACTACTTTCACCCCTGGTAAGTAGGCTTACTGTTGGCCATGTTGCGCTTCGCTCCGCAGCTTCACTCGTTGTAAACCAACCAATCAGCGCGCAGCTTATCTATATATTCATGAGCATACCATAGAAAGAAGAAACCCTCTTGTTTTATTCCAGGGCTATTTCACAGGGTGCATTAGGGCGCATAGAACAGCACCCGGAACATTTTCAGCCGAACCAATGTTAGTTACCCTATTGGGAGACCTTAAGGAACAGTGTGAAATATGCCCAAAAAATCATTCTATGACCCCGTTAAAATGGGGGAGGCCCCGGTGACTTGATGTTCTCTCAAGGGAGGCTCACTGTCTTACACTTTGAAAACCCCTGCCATAGACCATTCATTCTGCACTCGACCATTAGCGCCATCATATGGAACTAGTGTGGAACTGCAACCAGTTCAGAACCCGGAAGTTTCCCGAGAGTGGTAGTTCTCCTTACATTAGACATTCTCTGGTGGAACATAGACTGCCTGTTGGCTCTGCCTTCCATCCTGAGAGAAGAGGAACTGCTATATTCGGATGCTGTTTATGGATAACGGTTAATCATTTAACCGTTCAAATTAAAGGGAACACTTTGAAAACACATCAGATCTCAATGTAAAAAACAGATTGTTTGATATCTATACTGATGTAAGACAGTTCTAATGTCTTAGGAACTAAAGGATACCACATCTTTTGATGGAAATAAAAGTTTTCAACCTAAAGAGGCTTCATTTTACAGACACCCCCGAAATCAAAGTGAAAAAATTATGTGGCAGGCTAGTCCATTTTGACAAAATTCAAAGTCTTCACCTCAAAATGCTTCTCATTATCTTGTGGGTCATGGGTTCAAGGATTTCATCCCGATACCTAATGGCAGTCAGACTACCGTTCTTTAGCCTGTAGAGAACTGTGCGTCCCTCCATGGATATGCCTCCCCAGACCATCACTGACCCACCACCAAACCTCATTGTTGCCTCTCTAGTGCACCTGTTGTTAATTCCATCAACACCAATGCAGTGGAAACTGATTAACTACCCCCTCTGCTACTTAACTGACCAGATCCTTTTCAGAGAAGTGCAATTTAATTCATGCCATACCCTGATAAACTGTTCCTTGAATTGTTTTGAGCAGTGTAGTTTAAATTTGTAACAATCTTGTCTAACAGAGCTAGCTGCCGTAGAAAATCAAATGCCGGGGGGGGGCGGGGGCTCAGCAAAGCTTGTTTTTGCTCCGGCTTTAGTTTACGGATATTCGGCAGCGTTGCCGTAACGGACCGAATGTGGCTTCGCTAGCATCGTTCTCCGCCGCCATTACGGAACTACAACACAAACTAGCGCACAACATCGGAATATCGGACGATAATATCGGCACGCCGATATACATGGAGATGTCACAAACAAATTACTGCTAAGGGGAGTTACACAGGTATGATTACGCAAAACTTGAATGCGATCTTACTCCACAAACCTTTAGTGAAAACATTGATCTGCTACAGTAGTGCTAGAAAGCTTACTAGATATTGCCAGCCGAGGAAGTGTCTTTGTTTAGGGAGCTAGCGCCAGCTAACTTTAGCAAGCTAGGCTAACTAGCTAGGCTAACTGTTGACAAAGTGTTACATTTATTCATGTTGTGTACGATGGCGGTCTATGGCGCTGACCAAAAGTTCATCGTTAATGAACTGTTGACT
Organism: Mallotus villosus; assembly: GCA_903064625.1. Taxonomy (NCBI): domain Eukaryota; kingdom Metazoa; phylum Chordata; class Actinopteri; order Osmeriformes; family Salangidae; genus Mallotus; species Mallotus villosus. Next base: position 122,734 of record CAEFZP010004353.1, on the reverse strand, counting down.
TATGTTATGGATCAAGCTAAGCGATCTCCTATGGACTGTATTAAAACTGTGGTACTGGACTTTTACTGTCCGGAGGCTATATCTGAAGCCAAGAAGTTGTGGGAGTGCTCCAACGTTCTCCCTCCGTTAGAGCGGCGAACTAACAAAGGCCACAAAAGTGTTCCTGAGAAGGAGACCGACGACATCCTGAAAAGCATGAAGACACTTGACTCGAGGTTTTCAGACAGTTCCGTGACGCTGCCTGTTGTTTTTGTAGCGGTAAATCTCAGCCAGCTGCCTGTCAAAAACCCAGCTGAGCTTGACCAGACTTCTCTGTTGGACCGCGTAGCTAGCCTTGAGCGCCAGATGGCAGTGGTCTACCCAGTTTACTCGTCTCCGCCACATCAACGGACAACATCCACGAACATGACGTATGCGAACGCAGCCGCCTCGACGTGTAGTCTTGATGTGGTTTCCAGGACCGAACGTAGTACCCGATCAAAGTCGCAACTGTCGACCGTCTCCCTTCCGCCACCCTGCCCAACTCAGGAGGAGAGTTGCGACATATATCGTATGATAACTCACGGTCATACAGCTGAAGATTTATTGTACTCTACCATTGTTTCTATACCAAAAAACATGCGAGTGTCACTGTGCTCGAGTCATAATTACCGTGGTATAGCTCTGTGTTGTTCATTGTGTAAGGTATTAGATCTCGTTATACTTGATCAATTTGGTAAATATTTGTATACATCTGAACTACAATTTGGTTTCAAAAAGGGTCTGTCTACAACCCTTTGCACAGCCATGTATATGGAAACAGTTGATTATTATGTTCGCAGACACTCTGATGTGTATAGCTGTCTGTTAGATGCCAGTAAAGCATTTGACAAGGTTCATTATGGTAAATTATTTAAAATATTAATTCGGAGAGGTGTCCCTCCACTTATCTCTCGTTTATTACTGGACAGCTATACACGTCAGCGAGTGTCTGTACTATGGGGTGACAGTCGGTCAGGCGTCTTTGGTGCGTCTAACGGTGTTAAACAAGGTGGTGTGTTGTCACCAGTGTTGGGTAACGTTACTTTTAAAAGTAACTAATTACAGTTACTAGTTACATTTCTTGTAAAGTAACTAGTTACGTTACTTAGTTACTTGCAGTTGAGAGTAAGGCGTTACGTTACTTTTGCGTTACATTAAGAAAAGTATTTTATTTCTAAGACAACTCACCTTGGTCAATCTTATGCTCAAAAGGGACATTTAATAGGTTGACCTCAGCAATAACACATAAAGGTCTTAAATCAAGAAACTCTTTAATCAAAAAATGCCAGGCTTATTGAACATCCCCATTGCAGTGAACAATGAAAACAAAAACACAGCTAGATAGGTCACATGATGAAAAAGCTATTGAAGTTTGAAATACTAATACTAATTGAAAAAAGTGTGAGGTAAAACTGAAAAAACTAAAGGCTGTGCAACATGTATGCATACATTTTGAACAGTTAAATGTCATTTTGATGTTCCTAGTTCATGTTGTTGAAAAGCTATTGACTTTTGACATTTTAAATGTGTAATTTGTTGATGGTCCCTAAAAATGTGCGTTGTTTAGGCAGTCAAAAGCATTGGCTAAGCGGCCGGTCGTAGCGTCGCTAAACCCCGGCTAAATTGACACAATACTGGGCGTCCGAATGTCTGTTGAATATCGAACTTCCAACCAACTTTACCACGGTTCAAAATAATGGGAAAACTTCCACCCTAAAAACGCTAGAGCTACGCCTACGTGCATAGGCCTAGCAACGGGAACAGGCGCTGCCATCTTTTTTTGTCGCCACTTTCTACTTGACATAGCCTATAATGCAACGTGATAAAGCAACGTAAATGTTACGTAGTTTGCACGGAGGGAAATTGAGTAACGCGTTACTTTTTTGAACAAGGAACTAGTAACGGATTCATTCAATTAAATAACTAACGCGTTTCTTTACTTTTTGCGTAACAAAAGTAGTCTGACTACTGTAACGCGTTACATTGTAACGCGTTACTCCCAACACTGGTTGTCACCTATTCTTTTTATTGTGTATATGGATGAGCTGATTGTGACATTATCTAAGTCTCAACTCGGCTGTCACATGGGGCCTTTTTATGCTGGGGCTCTGGGGTACGCTGATGATCTCACCCTCATCAGTCCCAGCATCCGCGGTCTCAATGAAATGTTAAATATATGTCAACGGTTTGCTCAGGAGTATAATGTTACGTTTAACTCAAAGAAAACTATGTCTATAAAGTTTGGTTCACCAGTTACTGGTGATGATAAGGTATATCTTGATGGTGTCCTTATAAAGTGGTATGATAAGGTTAAACATCTTGGTAATACTGTTCACTCTAGTTTGAGCGATTCAGAAGATTGTGTATCGAAATGTCATGTTTTTAATGGTGCTTTCAACAAACTAATTGGTAATTTTGGTAATTGATCTCCAGATACAGTGTGTAAGTTGTTTAACAGTTACTGTTGTTCTTTTTACGGGTCGCAGCTCTGGGAACTTAATTCCAACTTCCACTCAATATGTGTTCAGTGGAACAAAGCTGTTGGTAGAATGTTACATTTAGATTATCGCACTCACACTTGGCTTCTTGGCCCTCTGATAAATAAATTACATGTGAATGCTCAGTTATGTATAAAAACACTACGTTTTATATCGTCAATGTTAAATAGTCCTAATAATTTTGTATCTTATGTTAGCCATTTGGCAATGAAGTGTGCTGCTTCTCCCGTTGGGAAAAATATATCCTTTCTCAGGTATAAATATTCTGTGCGTTATTGTGATGAATTATATGTAAATATTAATCGTATTAAGAAATGTCAGGTGCTATCTCAAACCAGACAGGTCACAGTAGACCTAGTCAACAACATTATGTGTATAAAAAATGTTTTTTTAACTTTGGAGGGTTTTGATCCCACGATGATTGAATGTATGCTACAAGATGCTTGTTGTTACTAATCTATTGTTCTGTCTGCAAATATTGCTAAAGCTTTTGCTGATGTAGTTCTTGTTCTTTTGTTTCTTTTTCTATGTTTTTTGTTTTTCCTTTCAAATGTATGATCACATACGAAATAAACGATTATTATCAACGTCATCGTTCTCAGCTACTCCCTCTGTTCGCTAAATGGCCGGTAGAAAATCACCCTGAAATATCTGAAATACGTACCTCATGGCCAGACCTAGAACAGAAGCAAAATCTAAATTGAGCGGAAGTAGGAGGGCAGAGCCAGGCTAGCAAAACCAACCTCAAGGAATATAATGGCCAATATTATCTTTAGTGATCTGTGAAAATGACCAATAAAAGTGTGTTACACCTGACACTTACTTAAGGCCGAAATATACTTCACTCTAAGTGGGTGTACACATGCTGAAGGGCTGCAGCACATATCCTGCGTTTGTTTGCTGCATACTTTGTGCACGTCTCCCTGGTCCTTTAATGTACGCATACGCAAGGTGCAATACCGACAGGAATCGTGGGCCAGTATACTAGCCCTGCATCTCAGATGGAATGCTACCATCAACCTACCCAGACGCTCCCATGTCACCCCACTCTTCATTTCCCTCCACTGGCTACCCATCACGGCTCGCATCAGATTCAAGACCTTGGTACTGACCGTCCGACCTTCTGCTAAAAGAATAAATGTAAATATACCATCCTCTGAAGTTAAAATAGCCAGTTACATAGTATTATTATACACCAAGCACACTTCTTGCTATTCCTAATCTGAAACCCTTCATGCAGTGGAAGAGGCGTCAACCACAGGGACTGACGTGGAAATTGACACCATACTGTTGAAACCATGAAGATGGGTATGATTATGGATTTATCTGATTGAAAATAAGACTCTCAAATCACCCCTTGTAGTATTATTCTATATTACTGGAAACCATATCTTAAGCTGTTGACTGATTATTATTATAATTATTATTGGAGCGTGAGATCTAGGTGACAGAGGCTGAGGAGAGAGGGAGAAGGCCACCTGGAGGCAGGCATCGTCCTTCGCAGGCAGAGGCCTGAGCTAGAAGTCAAGATGCACCGTTTTCGCCCAACGCCTAGAATCTTATCTGTGGCCGCCTGCACAACATCAGCACTAGCCCTAAGTAGGGAGAATTTACAACGAGCCTCATTTTGTAAGCAGTGTGAGCAGCCTCATTGTAATTGTGGGCTACAGAACCTGTTTTAAGAGAAACCCTTATTAATGTCACCCAGCAGCAAAATATACATCTCCAAATTTAAGCAAGGTCGAAGGCACCAAAGCTATGGTGTGAGTGAAATCTGAAACCCCCAGAAGTGACCAATTGTCACGACCCCGTCCCCTTGAGCTTGTTTCCCTGTCTGTCTGGTTTGTTCTGTGTTTTGTGTTGCGTTCCTGAACGCACCCCGTTCCGGGTTGCCGGGCAAAGAACCTGCTCTTGCAATCAACACACCTGGTCCTAATCTTTATCATCACTACAACACAACTTAAGCTGTGGTCTGACATCCAGTCCTTGCCGGATCGTTAGACGTACTCGTACGTTGTGCTAGAGTATCAGCCTATATTATTCTAGTCAGTCTGTTTGCTTGTTTTTCTGATCGGATTCCTGTTCCTCTGTTTTTTCAGTCTCTTCACCCTGGAACTCCCTTCACTCCCGCCTGGCCACCTATAACCATCGACCTGCATTCGTACATACATTCGTAAACTGTAAAAACAGACACACATGTCCACAATGGGAAAGTGATATTACGTGTGCTACTGATTTAGATTACAGAGTCTATAAAAGGTGCTGCAGATGATAGTCCCTTCAGTTCTCTCTTTGATGAAGCCATGAGTGAAACTCTGTTGTCTAAATCAACCATACAAATACATTATGCGATTATCACTTTACTATTGTTTCATGTAGAACATAAATACAGACCTCAGTGTCTCCAGCTTGCACAGTGGATTCCCCAGCAGCTGGAACAGACTTCATGTTTCAATCAGGCTCTCTTAGTTCCCCTGGTCCTGACCTCCTGCCTGGCCTGACTCTGAGCCTGCCTGCTGCCCTGTACCTGAATGACTCTGCCTTGTGGATTACGACCCTTGACTGCCCTGACTATTCATTGGCCGGACACCCTGTACCTTTAGTAGACCACAAACATACGACTAGTGTGTGATTCAGTGTGTGATGTGAGATTGTAACTATATTTGTGTCATGTTGAACATGAATACAGACCTCAGTGTCTCCAGCTTGCAGAGTGGATTCCCCAGTCCAGCAGAGAGCAGCTTCATGCCTGAATCCCCCAGGTTGTTGTTACTCAAGTCCAGCTCTTTCAGATCTGAGGAGGGGAGAGCTGAGGCCAGCGCTTCACAGCACCGTTCTGAGAGGTTACAGTCATTCAGCCTACATGCATGACCATAGGAGAACATAAGACATCATCAGAGGCATGTTTTGTGTTATAAGGACATATGATAATCAAACAGTAGCACAATATGTGATTTGTAATATTATAATTTAAAAATATTATACACTTATACATACAGAGCAGTTTTGGAGTCTTTGACCACTGGCAGCAGCCTCAGAAGACCTTCCTCTGATCTGGAGTATATCTTCAGGTCAAACACGTCCATCTTCTCTTCTGAAGTCAGCAACACAAAGACCAGAGCTGACCACTGTGTAGATGAGAGCTTCTTCTCACTGGAGAGACTTCCTGAGCTCAGGTAGTGTTGGATCTCCTCCACCAGAGAATGGTCATTCAGTTCATTCAGACAGTGGAACAGATTCATGCATCTCTCTGCAGAAGGATCCTCTCTGATCTTCTCCTTGATGTACTTGACTGTTTCCTCATGGCTCTGTGTGTTGCTTCTTGTCTGAGTCAGTAGGCCTCGTAAGTCAGTCTGGTTGGACTCCATTGAGAGGCCCAGGAGGAAGCGGAGGAAAAGGTCCAGTTGTCCATTCTTACTCTGCAAGGCCTTGTCCACAGCACTCTTGTAGAATCGGACTTTTGACCCACTTTTGAACACTTTTTTGGAGCTGGAAGCTGATGGAGTCTCAGACATCAGATTCTGATTATTGTTGATGAAAGAGAGAAACACAAACACAGCAGCCAGAAACTCCTGAAAGCTCAGATGGACAAAGCAGAACACCTTCTCCTGGAAGACTTTACCATCCTGTCTGAAGATCTGTGTGAACACTCCTGAGTGCACTGAGGCATCACAGACATCAATGCCACACTCTGTCAGGTCTTTCTCATAGAAAATCAGGTTGCCTTTCTCCAGCTGGTGGAAGGCCAGTTTTCCCAGTGACAGAATACTCTGAATGCTCTCTTCATCCCAGTGTGGATCTGTCTCAGTTTTCCCATGATACTTCACTTTCTTCTGTTTGGTCTGTAACACCAGGAAGGTTGTGTACATCTCAGTCAGGGTCTTGGGCATCTTCTCTTTCTTCTCTGTTCTCAGCATGTGTTCAAGGACTGTAACAGTAATCCAAGAGAAGACTGGTATGTGGCACATAATGTAGAGGATCCTCGATGTCTTGATGTGTGAGATGATTCTTCCGGCCAGAATCTCATCACTGCATCTCTTCCTGATGTACTCATCCTTCTGTGGGTCATTAAACCCTCGTACCTCTGTCACCAGGTCAACACACTCAGAAGGGATCTGATTGGCTGCTGCAGGTCGAGTGGTGATCCAGATGAGAGCCGAGGGAAGCAGCTTTCCTCTGATCAGGTTGGTCAGCAGCACATCCACTGAGGTGGACTCTGTGACATCACACCAGCTCTTGTTCTTTTTGAAGGCTAAGGGCAGTCGACACTCATCCAGACCGTCAAAGACAAACAGAACGTTGTACTTGTCGTAGGTGGAGATTCCTGATTTTCTAGTTTCCGAGAAGAAGTGATGGACAAGTTCCATCAGACTGAACTCTTTTCCAACCAACAAATTCAGCTCTCGAAACGGGAGAGGAAAGATGAACTGGATTTCCTGATTGGCTAGTCCCTCAGCCCAGTCTGTGATGAACTTCTGCACAGAGACAGTTTTTCCGATGCCAGCAACTCCTTTTGTCAGAACAATTCTGATAGGTGTGTCTCGTCCAGCTGAGGGTTTAAAGATGTTGTTGCATGTGATGGCTGTTTCTGGTCTTGCTGATTTCCTGGATGCTGTCTCAATCTGTCTCACCTCATGTTCATTATTGACCTCTACACTCTCACCCTCTGTGATGTAGAGATCTGTGTAGATCTTATTGAAAAGAGTTGGGTTTCCTTGTTTAGATATGCCCTCGAACAGAGTTTCAAACTTCTTCCTTAGTTCAGATTTGAGTTTCTGTCGACAAATCTCAGCACACTTATCTAAACAATCTAAACAAAAAACAACACATGTTAAGTGTATTTTTGTTAAAGTATTGATTATTCACAGATTATGAACTGACAATGTTTCCTCTTCATTCATTTCAAAACATTTTTCAAATCTATGATCATTTATCAGGTACACAATAACGAAACAGCTTAGAACACTCACACATAGTACAAGGTCATAGGCAGATCTACACAACATTGGGCTATTTTGAGTCTCAGACCTTTCTAACCTTCATCATGTACAGTCAACCGGTCAACTAAGACTACATTTGGAGTCTCTTACTTTTCTCCAGAGTGTCAGCCAGCTCCTTCTGGTTCATGTTCCTCAGGACGTGCAGTGTGATCTTCAGAGCTCCCTCTCTGGCACTGCTCTCCTGCTTCTGATATTCAGGGTCCACCACTTCCTGCTCCTCCCTCTGACTCTCTAAGCCTTCTGGGAAATCTGAACTCAGAATTCGCTTCATCCTCTTCAGCTCTTTCTTCACAAACCTGATGACCGTCTCCTCAAGCACCTGAAACAGAGAGGGAAGATCGAAGGGACGAACCAGAAACTATCTACACAGTAGAACAATATGATTAAAATGATTCTGTCTTGTTTGTACTTTAGATTAACACAAAACTCACTGTGAGTATGGAGGACAAGTCCTCATGGTGACTCTGGTCTGACTCAGACTTCTCCTGTTGATCTCTGAGGACAAGAGATGACATTAAATAACCAAATGAACCACATGTACAAGGGCTAAACATCTACTAAAGAGTATATCATACATAAGTGTGGGAGAAATTGAAGATGTAACATATTTATCCTGTATAAGAATGATTCTGTGTTACAGTATTCCTTGTGTGCAAAGATAGGCCTAACCCCAAATCTGAACTCTGGGTAACACTAGGCTTACATAAACAAAGGGGACCTGGTCTTGACCACTATCTTTCTGGAGAGGCCATAAAAGAAGTTGGGGAGGCTTACAGGGGTCAAAGAGCACACATGCACACACTCAAACACGCACGCACACACGCGCGCCAGGTCTATGGAGAGGAGCCAATGAAGAAGAGCCATGGAACATTTAAATGCTTTGTCTTAGCCAATAACAGTCAACAGCGCCTGTGTTTAAATATCTAGCAACATAGGTTGCTAGTCAGACAAACTTCTACCACAATGGCGTGTGATGTTTTTGTCTCCTTGTGGCCGCAAGCAATAAAGCATTCTTAACTTGCTCACCGACTGACTGTGCAATGCTTGATAGATTAATATCTCTGACAATAAGCATGAGTGGTAATCTTAACTGTATCCACTGTATACACACTGTACAAGAGTGATACCATCACTACCAAGTAAACCATCTTCTATACGACTACAAGGCACTATTGCTTGAATACATTCACCAAAGATAGGAGCACTGTCACCCCCAGGTAAACAAGTGTTATGTGTTTCAACCAGACACTGAATAATGACATCCGGGTCTACCTCACTCAGGGCTGCATGTTTGCTAGCAGCCTGCTTTAGACACTGCAGCACTCCTCCACCCAGGAGTTTAAGACCTTCTGGTCTCAACCAGTCTAAATGGGCTGAGCCCCGCCCGGTCTGTGCTCATACCATGCCTGGTACCTACAGGGCTGGACACTGACTCTCATGCTGTGTGTGCAGGGGCGTAGGCAGAAATTTGTACGCTCGCATCCAGTTAGGATACGGCAATTAATTAATTAATTAATTAATACATTTTATTTATTTATATAGCGCTTTTCAAGGCACTCAAAGTCGCTTTACAGAGTCCAGTGTTCATTCAGACACAGACACACCGGTGGTGGTAAGCTACAATTGTAGCCACAGCTGCCCTGGGGCAGACTGACGGAAGCGAGGCTGCCAATCAGCGCCATACGGCCCCTCCGACCACCACCAACATTCATTCAACCAGCATTCAATCACATTTATACATGATGCATGTCTTTATGATGGTGGGGGAAACCGGAGTACCCGGAGGAAACCCACGCAGGCACGGGGAGAACATGTAAACTCCACACAGAAAGGACCTGGAGCGACCGGGGTTCGAACCAGGGACCTTCTTGCTGTGAGGCGACAGTGCTAACCGCTGCGCCACCGTGCTGCCCCGGGCTGGACACTGACTCTCATGCTGTGTGTGCAGGGGCGTAGGCAGAAATTTGTATGCTCGCATCCAGTTAGGATACGGTGTTAGAGAGTAGAAACAAGAATAGACCAACTGCAAAAACAGTGACACTTTTACTTTGCAATATTCAACAAATGTGCTAGGCAACAACAAAACACTATCTAAACATCATGTAGCCTACCAACAGACCAACAGAGCTTAGGCTAATCTATGCGCTTTCAAGAGCTACACATTTTTAAGAGACACTTTAGCTACGATGTCTTTGGGAACGGCCCGTAAAACTAAGATTCGTCGTAGATGGAAGACAATCAATTTAGGCTTACGCAGCCCAGCGTAGTGGAACAAATACTCAGTGGAGACTGGAGTAGCTCTAAGCGCAGAGCGCACACTTTTATTACAAGCACAAAACGGAGCAGGCAGAAGGCTAAAAATTAATCTAGGCAGAGTTCGGTACACGCTGAGGCAGGACAGGGCAAAGGTACCAGACGACAGGCTAGTAGAGGAATCCAGGGCAAAAACGGTCCGGGGCAGGTCACTTGTTTAGCCATTATTGTGGCAATGTTAGTACATTGGCTAAAAAGCAGCTAGTTTTGTAAATGTAATGCTTTTGATATGTATTTCACATAAATGAATTGGTATTTAAATTAATTCATGACACATTTCATAACACATTTATGTATTTAATCCTTATTTTAATTAATGACACATTTAAGTAATTATTGAATGGTGTATTTATTTATTTAAGGGTGTATTTATTTAATTCATTGTGGCACTTTTAGTCCTCCATACAGGATAAGCCTGTGAGTTACTTCTCCACCTTAAGTAATTATTGAATGGTGTATTTATTTATTTAATGGTGTATCTATTTAATTCATTGTGGCACTTTTAGTCCTCCATAATCCTGGAGTTCGCTCTAGTCTCTACTGAATTAGAGAGAGCAGCTTTGAATACATTTTCTGCACCAACGGGGAATGACCTAATGGTGGGTAGAGTATGGCTTGCATAATTGCATTTGTTTCAGGGTAGTTTGTTGTGGTTGTGTTGTGGTTGTGTCTCTGTGTTCATGTCAGGGTGAGTTCAACATTAAAGCAGCACAGTGGACTGGTAGGTTGTGGTCCCTCACTGATCAAACACAACAAGGAGGTCAAAGGTGTTAATGTGCCTGATGGTGGTCTAGTGGTTAAAACATGGATACATAAACCTAAACCACATGTTAATGAAATCATATGAAATAACAGCTCCCACTCACTGTGTAGCTGTACCTCATGGTCTGAACATAGCCAGGCTATGAGTTCTGACTTTGTTTAGTAGAAATGTTTCATGTTAATCCTGAATCTACTGATGAAGTTACCGTATTTTACGGAAATTAAGCCGCAGCGTCTACAAGCAGCACCCCTCCGGAATGGGCACCATGTGCTTTTAATTCGGAGTATAAACCACACCAGACTACAAGCCACACTTCATGAGCAATCAATGTTACCATTGCGCGGAGTACTACTTACTCAAGATTACTTACGCAGTTGTCGTGTTATTGTGGACAGCTTGGAAAGCGATCTAACTAGACGACATTCCCAATCAGGGTGAACACTGTAATTATCTAAACTATAGACCATAGCATTACACATGTCAAAACAGAACGAACACAATAATTCCAAACAATGCTTATTTAACTAAGCTAATGCCCTTAATTTAGTAGCCTTTTAGCTTGCCGCAGGGCATTCTGGGTACCAAGAGCAATGCACGAGTATAGGCGATCTTACAGCATTGTGTAACACACTTCGGTTGTGGATAGTATGTCCAGAACTAAAGCCAAGTCACTCATTTAGTGGCAGAATCCATTGTAAGTCTACAAAATTATTTTAGATATATTATAAATTTAGCTAGCTTGCAAATCCTGAGGATAGCTTACTGTAGCAGACCTTTCTAAGTGACGACGGACAAGGGTGTTTTGTCCATCGGGAGTTGTTGTAGGCTTGATGCAGAATTGTTAGGATAATTTCTCAAGTAATGCACAGAGTCGTCGGATTCAAAGAAAGTACAATGGTTTAATGCTTGCTAGCAAGGAGAGAACGTCAACCTATGGCAACCTATGTTGCTAGTCATTTTAAACAACAGCGCTCAGGACTGTAATTGGCTAATACAAAGACATGCAAATGTCTCATGGATCCTCTTTATTAGCTCCTCTGAAAGACCTGGTGCGCGTGTGCGTGCGTGTCTTGAGTGTGTGCGTGTTTACGACATCAACCCCTGATTGAGATTGAAAGATAACAACAGGATCTTCAGATGTTGTAAAAGCTCATTCACAAAGGGGTTAACCAAATGGTCAACAGACCTTGCGTCTCCACCCTAATCTTCACACAGTATCTTTCTTAAATCAAACAAACCCCCAACACCTTCTAGTCTTTAACAAATGCACACCCTTCCCCCAGGGTGATAAAGGAAGCCTAGAGTTTTAGTTTGGGGGGCTGTGTTATCTGCTTAAGCATCTGTACTATTCAGTATATAACATCAAACCTTAATTTCTCAGACAAGAATCATTTCGTGAAATCAGTGAGGGCTGTTCAAATGGCGATGTAAAGAAGAGCAGTGGTAAAATACAAATTATGAAAAGAGACTGCGTCTGTGTCTTATTGTCCATATGATCATATACAAAGACATCTAAAACAAACTTACAAAGAGCTCGGTTACACTACCAAAGTTGAATTAGTAATGTTGTTAGCGATGCTAGCGTTGTTTTGCTAGCTAGCCTAGCCTATAACATTTCACTGGGTCTTGCAGCTGTTTGATTAACTGAAATGATTATGAAATGTTATGTTCTATTAGCCATTTGCCTACTTTAGCAAGTCACTGTATTTCCAAGCCCTGATAGTGTAACTGAGACAACACAGTAAATAATTCCTCTTTCAAGTAATAAGCCCCCGTTCAATTGTTGAGTATAAAATTAGCTGCACGGTCAGTAGATTTCTTGAGACAAAGCCACTTTTTTATTTTAAAAACGCACAAGCACAAGAAAACTGTAAAATCGTACAAGCTGCGGCTTATTTTCCGTAAAATACGGTATACTTAAAATGATGTATTGTGTGTTGTCAATGAATGTTGTCAATCTACCTGTATACACAGACGGCTTCTTCATATCATGTCACCTTCATCACATAACATTGAACACCAGCTGAGGTCAGTACATACCCTTCCTCATTAGAAGGTCCTCCTCCGTCACTAAACTTAATAGGTGGATGCATAGACCAGTCACTCTTCATGGAAACACAGCTGGGTACAGGTGAGGCTGGTCTCTGCTGTCTCATCCTGTCAACAAACACAACAAAGTGTCATACAAACATAAAACACTAAAGTAGACACCACAGATATATCATACTGTCCAACATGTGTTGCTGTAGTCATTCATCAGTAGGGTCAGAACCAGGCTTGAATATTGCTGGTCAACTTGAATGAGTCAGACAGGCAGGTTTCCAGACCTGTTGTTACTCTGTATCTCTCACTGTGAACCTTTACCACATGGTCTGTATGTCAGCCAGGCAGGCAGTCAGCAGCTATAACCCTGTGTTTTAGTAGGGATGTGATGAGGGATACTTTAGTATCTACAGTCAGCAGCTCTAACCCTGTGTTTTAGTAGGGATGTGATGAGGGATACTTTAGTATCTACAGTCAGCAGCTCTAACCCTGTGTTTTAGTAGGGATGTGATCAGGGATACTTTAGTATCTACAGTCAGCAGCTCTAACCCTGTGTTGTAGTAGATATTTTACATGATAAAGCAAAGGTCTACATTGTATTTTTAGATTATAAATACTACTTTATACTTTGCTTCACTTAAAAAAAATATGTCTCTACCAGTGAGCAGCATGTCCCCTTTCATGGATTATTTGCAAACATTTTAACAGCTCAATATTACCAACAAACAGGTGTTGGCAATAAATGGGTCTGGCCTGGCCAACTGTAAAGACTTAACAATTAGACAGTAAAGACAATAAACAGTAGGGATTGAGGCTGGCAGGTTGTGCTCTGACATGAATAAGTAATGTTACATTGATTCATATTGGCCCAAATACATTTAAACACTATCACTATAATCACATATAAACTATAAGACATATATATTATAATATAGGAATATTGAGTCCCAGTGCAGACGGCTTCTTCACATCATGTCACCTTCATCACATAACATTGAACACCAGCAGAGGTCAGTACATACCCTTCCTCATTAGAAGGTCCTCCTCCGTCACTGAACTTGAGAGGTGGTTCCATAGACCTGTCACTCTTCATGGACACACAGCTGGGTACAGGTGAGGCTGGTCTCTCCTGCTGGATTGGGCTTCAACACAACAGAGACAGACCTTCAGTCTCTCATTTATTCTGACTAATGATGATGTCATAATATCACTGCTGAGCTCTGAGATGGAGAACAGTCATGAACAGTTATGGATTCTCATCTTACCTCTTAGCTTTGGTGTCCATGTTATGTTCCCCAGAGAGACTAGTTTTAGATAAGACCCTCTGAAACACAGTAACGATTCATAAATTAATAATAATTGACAATAGGGAGACAGGGGCAAGTTGTCACAGGATCAAGTTGTAATACTGCTGTCAGACTGAGGTTTGGTGTCAAAAGTTCAGAGAATGATTTATCTCAGATGATCAGAGGATATCTACATTAGATGCAGCGGTCTAGAGTCATGAAATCAAAACACTCAAACACAATTTTCAATATTATAGGATTACCTAACAATGCATTTTAAAAGCAAATGTAGCCGATGCGTAGCGGTGGAACTCACTCCTCAGGTATGGGAGTGAACAGTGCCAGATACCTCTGACGGAGCTTGCAAGACCACGTTCGTTACATACCCGTTACATTGGTGCCGTGACCCGGATCTCACGAGGTTAGCGTCTGCTAACCGCCGGAGTGAGTTTGAGGGGTGAATGTAGCCGATGTGTATCGGTGAAACTCACTCCTCAGGTATGTAAAGAGCCACCCGCGTCACTGAAGAGCTAGCTTTTCTTTGGCGTAGTTGGTAGTGGTGGCGCTTGGGAAGCTAGAGGTGGCGAGTTCGACTCCCGGTGGGAGCGATCTCCTAAACGGTGGGAGTGAACAGTGCCAGATACCCCTGACAGAGCTTGCAAGACCACGTTCGTTACATACCCGTTACACAAACACAAGTGCATATTAAGTGACATGGATTAAACCTCAGTCAGAGTCACATGTTGACACTGTGTCAAGTGTTACCCACTGTCCTTGTACACAAATGCTCCCTGTGTTGTGTCACATGTTGACACTGTGTCAGGTGTTACTCACTGTCCTTGTACACATGCTCCCTGTGTTGTGTCACATGTTGACACTGTGTCAGGTGTTACCCACTGTCCTTGTACACAAATGCTCCCTGTGTTGTGTCACATGTTGACACTGTGTCAGGTGTTACCCACTGTCCTTGTACACGTGCTCCCTGTGTTGTGTCACATGTTGACACTGTGTCAGGTGTTACTCACTGTCCTTGTACACATGCTCCCTGTGTTGTGTCACATGTTGACACTGTGTCAGGGGTTACCCACTGTCCTTGTACACGTGCTCCCTGTGTTGTGTCACATGTTGACACTGTGTCAGGTGTTACTCACTGTCCTTGTACACATGCTCCCTGTGTTGTGTCACATGTTGACACTGTGTCAGGTGTTACCCACTGTCCTTGTACACGTGCTCCCTGTGTTGTGTCACATGTTGACACTGTGTCAGGTGTTACTCACTGTCCTTGTACACATGCTCCCTGTGTTGTGTCACATGTTGACACTGTGTCAGGTGTTACTCACTGTCCTTGTACACATGCTCCCTGTGTTGTGTCACATGTTGACACTGTGTCAGGTGTTACCCACTGTCTTTGTACACATGCTCCCTGTTTTTTTTCAGGGAGGATCTGTACAGCAGGTTTTAGGACAGTGTCTCATCCTTTAAAACAGTTCAATGTCCACTGGAACACCACATTTATAAACAAATGATGCTTCTAAATCTATGTGAATGAGTGTTTCTGGTATTTCACTGTCCCCCCATGTTGTTCTACATTCAATACGACCCTGTTCACCACACTGAAACACACCTGTGGTGTCTTGTGTTGTCGTCTTGTCTCAGGGACTCTGGTGGTCTCTGATCTGGGGGGGTCAGCATGGTCCAGTGGGAACCTGCTGGGAAGTTCCCTGATATACCTGGCAGGGACGTAGAAGGGCTCAGTCCTCTCATCCTTGCACACGAGCCAGAAGCTGTTGCTGGTCTTCTCCAGGAGGAGGTAATGTTCATTGGGTTTGATGGAGATGATGCTGCCATTGCTGTGTGTGTACTGATATGGAAACTCCACCAGAACCACACCTGTGCTGCGCCTCACAAAGCTCATTGCTACAGCGACAACCCTGGAGCCACGCCCACTCCAAGGGAGGGGGGTTGACCTACAGGTGCAAGCTAGGAAGGGTGAGGGGCGTGTTTCAGACTCAAGAGCAGTCTTCCTAGGAAGTGAAAAGAAAACATGACTTAACTGTACATAATAAGACACACTAACACACAGGCATATAAGCCGCACCATGTATAAGCCGAACCCCACAAGATTGAGCACTTTCTGTTTGTAAATTGGAGTAGGGTACTAGCCGCACTGAAATAAAAGCTGCACTTTGAAAACAGACAACGTTACCATTGCATCAACTCACGTTGACCAACCCAAAGCGTACGAGTGATTACAAGCATTTACACTATCATAGCGGACAGCTTGGATACCCATCTAACTAGACAACATTCCCAATCAGGGTGAACACAATTATTATCTAAACTATAGACCATAGCATTACACATATCAAAACAAAACGAACACAACAATAGAACTCCAAACAATGTTTATTTAACTCAGCTAATGCCCTTAACTTAGTAGCTTTTCAGCTTGCCACAGGGCATTCTGGGTACCAAGAGCAATGCACGAGTAGAGGCGATCTTACAGCATTGTGTAACACACTTGTTGCAGAGGGAAATAAAGCCAAGTCACTCATTTAGTGGCAGAATCGTTTGTTATGTCTACAAAATTTTTTTAGATATAGTATACATTTATCTAGCTTGCAAATCCTGAGGATAGCCTACTGTAGTCAGACCTTTCTATGTGACATTGGACAAGGGTGTTTTGTCCCTTGCCGTAGGCTTGATACTGAAAGGCAAGCATTACTTGAAATCAGTGAGGACTGTTCGAATGGCGATGTCAAGAGCAGTGGTAAAATACAAGTTATGAAAAGAGACGCGTCCGTGTCTTATTATCCACACGATCATAAACAAATATATCTAAAATGAACTTAAGAAGAGCTTTGGTTACATATGCTATCGTTATTTAGCTAGCTAGCCTATAACATTTCACTGGGTCTTGCAGCTGTTTGATTAACTGAAATTATTTTGAAAAGTTATGTTCTACTAGCCATTTGCCTACCTTAGCAAGTCACTGTATTTCCAAGCCCTGATAGTGTAACTGAGACTACACCATAAATAATTCCTCTTTCAAGTAATAAGCCCCCGAGACAAAGCCACTTTTTTGTTCTAAAAACAGACTATAAAAAAAATTACAATCGGAGTACAAGCCGCGGCTTATTTTCCGTAAAATACGGTAGACACTATAGAGGGTTTTCACGACGCGTCATCAGACCGGAAGTTGCCATATTGGAGGCACTCCGCATCACAACAAAGCACAGGTGTAGCCGGTGTGAATCGGTGAAACTCACTCCTCAGGTATGTAATGAGCCACCCGCGTCATTGAATAGCTAGCTTTTCTTTGGCGTAGTTGGTAGTGGTCGCGCTTGGTAAGTCAGAGATGGCGTGTTCGATTCTCGGTGAAGGATGAACACGGTCCGGAGTTCTCTGACGGAGCTTGCAAGATCCCGTTCGTTGCATACCCGTCACACAGGCACTGAAGTATATCCCGAACGTCGTCAAGGAAAAAGCTTATTTATTGCCGTGTTTCGGGTTGTACCAATAGGACAGACCGAGAATAACATTTGGAATATGTTAGGTTGATTAAAGATGTTGTTGCATTACTTACTTTGGCCTTCACAACACAACGGTCGTTGATAACTTGGTACTGCGTCTCCCTCACCCATCCACACACCATCTGGTTATAGGCCTCCAAACCTTTATAGGATTTAAGGTATTTCGCTGTGTATGGGCTCGGCGAGAAAATCAGGTAGTTGACTATCAGGATATGCAACTGAAGGAAGAATCACCGGGTCGTCACAGATTTCTGTCCTTTCCTATATGCCTTTGCCTCTTGGACGCGTTTTGATGAGCTTTTCCGTTGTTTAGACATGGCTACATTCACTTAAAGTATCCAAAGCGCACAATACTTCATTGTTTTTTACACCGAGTGCCTCCACAATGGCCGCGCATCCAGCTTACCGCCCAGAATGTGACGTCGGTGAAAACCCTCTAAACTATCACAGGCACCATGAAAGAAATGCGAAGGGATTTCTGCAGCTTTAGTCTAATGCAAGCCCTAGCAGCTCCTCAGCTTGAAGGAAAGGCCCTGATGAATCTTGGTGGTACACGGCTCGATCTATTCCATGAACTTCATTTTAATATCCAAAACTATCTTCTCCAATAGTTTTTTTATGTTCTCAAACCTGGCTTAATATAAACTCTTTTTTTCACAGAGGATTTTTCGCTTAAGACCAATTTTCAAAACAAACGCAAAAGCACCGCATTTATTTGCTTACGTCAAAGACGACATAGATCAATTATTAAGTTAAGAACACAGCGAGACACTCTACTGCGCAAGACCGTTCCAACAAGGCATCGACTAAAGTTATACTGTAATAGTGTTTTGCTCACTTGGAATTGGGATTTGATTAGTTAACATAACTACGAATTATTATAAAACACAGTTTCCCAGACATGGATTGTGCCTAGTCCTATCCTACAAATGTTCTTCATGGAAATCTACACATTATTTATTTATTTATTTATTTTAGTTTAGGACCAGGCTTAATACATGTCTGGGAAACTGTATCGTAGAGTTACACCACTAGGAAACTGCAGAGAGGTGCCGGACCAAGAATGTACCTGAAGAAGGAGAACTGTATGTCCACTAGAACCTGGGTCCTGACTGTCCTAACTAACCTAACTAATATTACTGAATGTCCACTCGAACCTGACTGTCCTAAATCATCTAACTAATATTACTGTATGTCCACTACAACCTGGGTCCTGACTGTTCTAACTAATATTACTGTATGTCCACTAGAACCAGACTGTCCTAACTCATCTAACTAATATTACTGTATGTCCACTAGAACCTGGGTCCTGACTGTTCTAACTAATATTACTGTATGTCCACTAGAACCTGGGTCCTGACTGTTCTAACTAATATTACTGTATGTCCACTAGAACCTGACTGTTCTAACTAATATTACTGTATGTCCACTACAACCTGGGTCCTGACTGTTCTAACTAATATTACTGTATGTCCACTACAACCTGACTGTTCTAACTAATATTACTGTATGTCCACTAGAACCTGAGTCCTAACTAATATTACTGTATGTCCACTAGAACCTGGGTCCTGACTGTTCTAACTAATATTACTGTATGTCCACTAGAACCTGACTGTCCCAACTCACCTAACTAAGACCCCGTTTACACGGAGAGAAAACGCACATATTTTCATGCGGTTTGGCCTTTAATTTACACGAAAACTGAGGTTTTATCACGTAAAACGATCATTTCTAAAAACTCCGGCCAAGGTGGAGATTTCTGAAAACTGTTCTGTTTGCTGGTATGTCACTCAGGTCATTTATATCAGTCAAGCATCCAAGGCCTCCTAAGACATCCTGATTGAACCATACAGACAGGTCATCCTCTCTCTCTGTCCCTTTAAGCCAGAACAGTGACGATCCTGACATGAACCAAAGAACAGGAAAGGGTAAACATCAGCAGAAAGAGAAGACGAGGAAAAAGAAAGCGAAAGACAAAGAGAAGAGAAAGAGAAAGAGAAGGAGAAAGAGAAAGAGAAAGAGCAAAGACGAAAGAGAAGCAGAAAGAGAAAGGAGAAAGAGAAAGAGAAAGAGAAAGAGAAGGAGACAGAGAAAGAGAAAGAGAAAGAGAAAGAGAAAGAGAAAGAGAAAGAGCACAGAGAAAGAGCAAGAGAACGCGAAAGAGCACGAGAAACGATCACCTACGACATCTCCCTCTCACTCTCCCTCTACACTCTCCCTCTCCCTCTCATCTCTCTCTATCTCTCTCTCTCTCTCTCTCTGTGTCTCTCTCTCTTTCTCTCTCTCCCTCTTTCTCTCACATTCCATTCTTGCCTGTCCAGGTACTGTGAAACCATTTCATGTATAAGGACATTTTGTTTTTAACTCCTACCCTCTCTCCTCTCCTCTCTGACAGCAAACTTAGTAACAGTGATAACTAGATTACATCTTCTGTGTTGCCAACCTCCGTGTTCTGTATGAGGAAACACCTGTAGTTTAGCCCAGGCAGCACCAGCAGTTATGGAGCCCATGACAAAGATATGACCTGTCCCTTATGAATATAATCATGACACTCATGACACTTCACACCAATGAATCATTCAGCAGTGTACAAAGTGTAAACCTTGGCCCTCTGCAACTAAACCTGTTTCTAAGCTAAACTTAACCCTACACTGACAGTGCTAGCTAGATCTACTGTCTGGAGGTGCTCAAAATGAAATATAGAAATACATATTTTCATTGCCACATTAATCATGATGACATTGTGTATTTATTTGCATCCAATAATTCTTCAAGATGTAATTTTCCTGTCACTCAGCACCCTCCCCCCTCTCTATCTCCACTGTAGAGTTTAGTTTGATTCTCATCTATCTGGTTTGACCCATTTCTACATTCCAGTCCTGTGCTGCTACAGGCTCTGTAGAAACCATGTCATGTATGAGGAAATGCAGTTTCACTTGACGCTACCAGTAGGAATGATGGGTATTGGGTGGAGTTGTGAGTTGATGACTTATATGAATGATGGGTAGATACGACGTGATTTAAACTAATTATTTAAAAACCTATGCCAGTCTGATGTCCAATCACCCCTAATCACCCTGTCACATGATCATCACTGTACCAGAACCCTTCTCTCTCTGCCCTGGACACTGATAACTGATAACACAGTACATCCTCTTCCTGTTGATCAGCACAGGTGGGAGGTCCTTAACCACTGATTGATAAACACACAATAATCTATGATAAAATGTACAGACACAATAAACATGTTTAACATACATGAAATAATGTTATATTGCGGCCTAGGATCTATGCTGATAAACAAACACATGTCCAGTATTTGAAAGGATAAGACATCTGACCAGGAATAAATATGCTTATTTACTTCATCATAACCTTTTCTGGACTGACAGTAAATCTTCACTCTCCAACATGTGAATAAACACCTTCTACTGACCTTTATAAAACTCTGGTTTCACCATCAGCCTCCTCTCTGTGCTCCATCTGGTTTTGTGTGTGTCTGACAGTAATGTACATACAGTTCATATTTGAATGTGTCACACCCACATACTTGCACTTACACACACTTCTGTTTGGACCAGTTGATCCTGTTTGGAGTCTCATTACTGGAACTTTCTTATGTAAGGATGCATACATGCCCATGTGAGGGGATATAGGGGGAGGGGGAAAAGGAGGAGAGGGGGAGGAGAGGAGAGAGGAGGAGCAGGGAGGAGAGGAGGAAAAATAGGGGGAGGTGAAGAGTAAAGTGGGGGGTTGAGAGAGGAGGAAAAGAGGAGCGAAGAAAGACAGAGGTGAAGAGGGGATAAAGGGGGAGGAGAAATAGGTGAAGGTGAGGGGGAGAGAGTGGGAGGAGAGGAGAAACAAATACATGTTATGTTTCTGTTTTGTTCAGTCCTGGTTTTGTGTGTCTGTCCAGTCCTGGTTTTGTGTGTCTGTCCAGTCCTGGTTTTGTGTGTCTGTCCAGTCTGTGTTCCAGGTCACATACCCCAACACGCCTTGCCTTCAAGAGTACTAATCCACCTCTGTCCCCGTGTACCACAGACATCAACAGTACCTAATTCCATCATCTACAATCTAGGGCTCCCTCCTCACTCCCTACTGTCTGGAACCCACATACCTCACCATCATCACCCTCTGTGTCTGCAGTAGACCTCACCATCATCACCCTCTGTGTCTGCAGTAGACCTCACCATCATCACCCTCTGTGTCTGCAGTAGACCTCACCATCATCACCCTCTGTGTCTGCAGTAGACCTCACCATCATCACCCTCTGTGTCTGCAGTAGACCTCACCATCATCACCCTCTGTGTCTGCAGTAGACCTCACCATCATCACCCTCTGTGTCTGCAGTAGACCTCACCATCATCACCCTCTGTGTCTGCAGTAGACCTCACCATCATCCTCGACATATTACATCATCGTCGGAGAGGAGGTAGGAAGGATGGAGGCAAGGTCAGAGAAGGGATGGGGTCAGGGCAGAGGTGGGAGTTAAGATTAGGTAAGAAACAGGAGGGGTTGAGGTAAGGGTAAGGAGAGGGGGTCAGTAAAGAAGAGAACTAGACTCAAGGGTTAGGGTTAGGTAAAAGTAGGGAGAACAGGGCAGAAGGAAAATACAGGAGAGGAGATAGGAGACCAAGGGAGGAGAAATGACATAATTCACCGAATGACACCTAATGACAACATTCATGAACATTCATAAACATATTTTCATGTGTCATGTCATGGTTATGACAGTGCTTAGACAGTGTCATGACACTGTCATTAACGCAACTTCAAATAAAGTGTTACCCATATTTTTCATAGTACAAAATGTACATGCTGGGAATGTTGTGCAAATATAATAAAATACTGTACCACTGTTGTTGAGGTCAAAGAAAATATTCATGACACTATTGTAAAAGTATTTGACAGTGTTATAGCACTTATGACACCTTTATGACAAGAGAAAATGTTACCACTGTAGTTGAGGTCAAGGAAAATCTTTGTGACACTGTTATAAAAGCATTTGACAGTGTAATAACACTTAATGACATATTTATGACGAGTGAAAATGTTACCACTGTAGTTGAGGTCAAGGAAAATATTCATGACATTGTTATAAAAGCATTTGACAGTGTAATAACACTTAATGACATCTTTATGACGACCAACCACATATGACGGTAGTATTTAATGCCAACACATAAAGCTAAATACACTGCCTTAAAAAATGTATGGAACACGTGGTAATCACCACAATATTACACCGTTGTTTAAACTTCAGGGATATCAATCTGTCTCAGTTAGTGTCAAGTTGTCATGACAAAGACATTGACAGGTTATTTTGTCTCAGTTAATGTCAAGTTGTCATGACAAAGACATTGACAGGTTATTTCGTCTAAGCTAATGTCAAGTTGTCATAAGCTAATGTCAAGTTGTCATAACAAAGACATCACAAACAATGTCAACCTTGCATAAGAAATGACATAATTCAACGAATGACACCTAATGACAACATTCATGAACATTCATAAACATCTTTTTATGTGTCATGTCATGGTTATGACAGTGCTTTGTGTCATGACACTGTCATTAACGCAACTTCAAATAAAGTGTTACCGAATGTTGCCATTTACTGTATAGCCAGTTAACAAGAAGCTAAAGGCTTAAAGTTGTAAGCTACATACTTTTTCGTTTTGAATTTCTATTACCAATTTAAAGTGTTTTGTGGTAATACTAAGTGAAGGCTATTTTGCCATCTGATGTTCAAGTTCTCAATAAGTGTTTCAAGGGAACCACGATTTCTTTTATACATTTTCTAAGTGCATTTTGAGTTACTTATGTGCGAATTACCCACTGACTTTACTGCTGTTTATAATCATAGCTAATGATAATACTTTCAGTTTAAATATTAAGACACTACATATACACACATTTAATACACATTTGAGTAAGCTTTAGCAATTCATCCAGACATTCATTATACTTCAGAGTTCTAGCTTTATTTACAATTTACATGTAAGATATTCAAAACCCTTGACAATGGCAGAGCCTAGTCAGTCTCCAACCCAGATTAGGGATAATGTTAGGGATAGTGAAAATGTGCTGGCTGAAGATCAAGTTAGGGACACTGAAGCCCAACCAGAGGAACAGCCAAGACGTGGTGAACAAGTCCGTAATCTAACAGAGAAAGGCAAAGAAATGCAAGACAAGAAAATTAAACCACTGCAACAAAGATTTAACTACATTTACCAAAAATGGAGAACACAAGTTAAATCCGCTAAGCAGCCGTTATCACAATCAGAGCCATTAGCAGACAGTCTGCTTTATGATATCATTGGCGACACCAAAGGCCTCTGTGCAGATGTCCAGGGTGTTTATGAAGAGCTGCGCGAAGTCACAACACCAGACCATGACATGCGTCGAAGAGTGGATCTGTGTGTAGAGATTTCAAGCTTCGTCGTGTCCAAAGCCTCGAGTCGTCTGAGTGGGAAGACGCCAGAGGAAGAAGAACAAAGTTGGCCAGATGCAAGCTCTCTTTGGAACTCAAGCACGAGTGAATTAGGAACTGTCGCCTCTATCTTAAAGGGTGCCTCAGAGCATTCAAACAGGTCTTCTGTGAAACATCAAGAAGCTGCCGCTGACGCTGCTGCAAGCCAAGCTGTTCTGGAAGTGTTGCAAGAACAAGAAAGAGAACAATTGGAAATACAGTGCCTGGAAGCAGAGGTTAAAAGGAAGAATGCTGCTCAAGAAGCCGCCGCTCTAAAGCGTTGTTTAGAACAAGAAGCAGAAGAAGTGAATAGAAGAATGAAGAGAGAAGACGAGGACGCTGAAACGAAGGCTAAATTGGAAGAAGAACACACAGCTATCCAAAGAACTCTTGAGGAAAGACGGAGAAGAATACAGCATTTGGAGGCCATGAAGGAGCTCAGTGCAGCGCGAGCAAGAATACAGGTGTACAATCAAGAGCCAAAAAACATCCTAGGCCATATGTTGGTTGCAGATAATCAGCTGCGGAGCCCCACAAGACACCTGCCCCTGCCTGTGTTTCCTGCCCCTCAAGCCGTAACTACCTCCACGAGTGAAAGCACAACAGAGCTTGTCAAGGTCCTGGTAGACGCTTTAAGTGCCAACAGAATCCCAGTTCCTGAACCATCAGTATTCAGTGGCGATCCATTGAAATACAGTGACTGGAAGCTTTCTTTCCAAACTTTGATAGACTATCAAAAGAATATTCAAGAGAAGGAGAAGATATACCACCTCCGTAGATTTGTAAGTGGACAAGCAAAGAGTGCACTGGATGGCTATTTCCTACTTGGGACTGAATCTGCCTATGTGTCTGCATGGGAGATTTTGGAGGAAAGATATGGAAACCCATTTAGTTTCAAAGGCATACAGAGACAAACTCAAAGCATGGCCCAGGATCGGCGCTAAGGAGAGCTTTGAGCTCAGAGAGTTTGTTGATTTTCTCAGAAGTTGTGAGGCCGCAATGGTCCACATCAAAGCATTGGAGATTCTAAACGACTGCAATGAAAACAGAAAAATCCTGTTAAAGTTACCCGACTGACTAACTGCAAGATGGAATCGTAAGGTCATAGACGTTGAAGAGAAAAGCAGCGAGTTCCCCTCCTTTAATCAGTTTGTCAATTTTCTGAAAAGAGAAGCGAAAATTGCCTGTAACCCAGTTACATCATTGCAGTCACTGAAACAAGGTGAAATTGAAAAGCCAAAACAACAAAGATATCAAAGTGTTAACGCAAAGACACTGACTACAAGTTCCAATGAAGAGACTGTGAAAACCTGCACTTTCTGTAAGAAGACTGGGCAAACTTTGCTCAAATGCAGGAAGTTTGTGGAAAAGGCAGTCTCAGACAGAGTCAAGTTTGTCCAAGCTGAAAGGCTGTGCTTCGGTTGCCTTAAGCCCGGTCACCTCTCAAAGAGTTGCAACAAAAGGAGCGTTTGCGACACATGTAACAAGCGCCATCCTACTTGTCTGCATGAAGAGAGAGACAAAGGCCAACAAAGTCCAAGTCAAGACAGGTGAACTACAAGTCAGGAAAGGAGTAGGGAAAGGCCCCAAGCAACACTACGTGAAACAATTGCAGTAGCTACTTCAAATAGAATAATCCTTGAGGAAGCTAATAAACAAACGTCTGCAATAATTCCTGTCTGGCTGTCATCTGCCGCTCAACCATCACAAGAAGTACTTACATATGCTCTTTTGGATTCACAAAGTGACACAACCTTTGTTCTCAGTGAAGTAGCTAATGCTGCATTTTGAGTTACTTATGTGGGAATTACCCACTGACTTTACTGCTGTTTATAATCATAGCTAATGATAATACTTTCAGTTTAAATATTAAGACACTACATATACACACATTTAATACACATTTGAGTAAGCTTTAGCAATTCATCCAGACATTCATTATACTTCAGAGTTCTAGCTTTATTTACAATTTACATGTAAGATATTCAAAACCCTTGACAATGGCAGAGCCTAGTCAGTCTCCAACCCAGATTAGGGATAATGTTAGGGATAGTGAAAATGTGCTGGCTGAAGATCAAGTTAGGGACACTGAAGCCCAACCAGAGGAACAGCCAAGACGTGGTGAACAAGTCCGTAATCTAACAGAGAAAGGCAAAGAAATGCAAGACAAGAAAATTAAACCACTGCAACAAAGATTTAACTACATTTACCAAAAATGGAGAACACAAGTTAAATCCGCTAAGCAGCCGTTATCACAATCAGAGCCATTAGCAGACAGTCTGCTTTATGATATCATTGGCGACACCAAAGGCCTCTGTGCAGATGTCCAGGGTGTTTATGAAGAGCTGCGCGAAGTCACAACACCAGACCATGACATGCGTCGAAGAGTGGATCTGTGTGTAGAGATTTCAAGCTTCGTCGTGTCCAAAGCCTCGAGTCGTCTGAGTGGGAAGACGCCAGAGGAAGAAGAACAAAGTTGGCCAGATGCAAGCTCTCTTTGGAACTCAAGCACGAGTGAATTAGGAACTGTCGCCTCTATCTTAAAGGGTGCCTCAGAGCATTCAAACAGGTCTTCTGTGAAACATCAAGAAGCTGCCGCTGACGCTGCTGTAAGCCAAGCTGTTCTGGAAGTGTTGCAAGAACAAGAAAGAGAACAATTGGAAATACAGTGCCTGGAAGCAGAGGTTAAAAGGAAGAATGCTGCTCAAGAAGCCGCCGCTCTAAAGCGTCGTTTAGAACAAGAAGCAGAAGAAGTGAATAGAAGAATGAAGAGAGAAGACGAGGACGCTGAAACGAAGGCTAAATTGGAAGAAGAACACACAGCTATCCAAAGAACTCTTGAGGAAAGACGGAGAAGAATACAGCATTTGGAGGCCATGAAGGAGCTCAGTGCAGCGCGAGCAAGAATACAGGTGTACAATCAAGAGCCAAAAAACATCCTAGGCCATATGTTGGTTGCAGATAATCAGCTGCGGAGCCCCACAAGACACCTGCCCCTGCCTGTGTTTCCTGCCCCTCAAGCCGTAACTACCTCCACGAGTGAAAGCACAACAGAGCTTGTCAAGGTCCTGGTAGACGCTTTAAGTGCCAACAGAATCCCAGTTCCTGAACCATCAGTATTCAGTGGCGATCCATTGAAATACAGTGACTGGAAGCTTTCTTTCCAAACTTTGATAGACTATCAAAAGAATATTCAAGAGAAGGAGAAGATATACCACCTCCGTAGATTTGTAAGTGGACAAGCAAAGAGTGCACTGGATGGCTATTTCCTACTTGGGACTGAATCTGCCTATGTGTCTGCATGGGAGATTTTGGAGGAAAGATATGGAAACCCATTTACAGTTTCAAAGGCATACAGAGACAAACTCAAAGCATGGCCCAGGATCGGCGCTAAGGAGAGCTTTGAGCTCAGAGAGTTTGTTGATTTTCTCAGAAGTTGTGAGGCCGCAATGGTCCACATCAAAGCATTGGAGATTCTAAACGACTGCAATGAAAACAGAAAAATCCTGTTAAAGTTACCCGACTGACTAACTGCAAGATGGAATCGTAAGGTCATAGACGTTGAAGAGAAAAGCAGCGAGTTCCCCTCCTTTAATCAGTTTGTCAATTTTCTGAAAAGAGAAGCGAAAATTGCCTGTAACCCAGTTACATCATTGCAGTCACTGAAACAAGGTGAAATTGAAAAGCCAAAACAACAAAGATATCAAAGTGTTAACGCAAAGACACTGACTACAAGTTCCAATGAAGAGACTGTGAAAACCTGCACTTTCTGTAAGAAGACTGGGCAAACTTTGCTCAAATGCAGGAAGTTTGTGGAAAAGGCAGTCTCAGACAGAGTCAAGTTTGTCCAAGCTGAAAGGCTGTGCTTCGGTTGCCTTAAGCCCGGTCACCTCTCAAAGAGTTGCAACAAAAGGAGCGTTTGCGACACATGTAACAAGCGCCATCCTACTTGTCTGCATGAAGAGAGAGACAAAGGCCAACAAAGTCCAAGTCAAGACAGGTGAACTACAAGTCAGGAAAGGAGTAGGGAAAGGCCCCAAGCAACACTACGTGAAACAATTGCAGTAGCTACTTCAAATAGAATAATCCTTGAGGAAGCTAATAAACAAACGTCTGCAATAATTCCTGTCTGGCTGTCATCTGCCGCTCAACCATCACAAGAAGTACTTACATATGCTCTTTTGGATTCACAAAGTGACACAACCTTTGTTCTCAGTGAAGTAGCTAATGCTTTGGAGGCTGACAAAGAGCAGGTCAAGTTAAACTCTTTACTATGACTTCAAGAACATCACTGGTAAGCTCTCAGAGAGTAAACAACCTTCAAGTCCGGGACTTTTACTCCAACAAGAACATTTATTTACCACCAACCTACACACGTGACTTTATTCCCGCCAACAGAACTCACATTCCTACAGCTAAAACTGCCAAAGCTTGGTCCCATCTAGAACACCTCCAAGATGATGTGGCACCTTTACAAGACTGTGAAGTAGGTCTACTCATTGGGTACAACTGCTCGCAAGCCTTACTCCCACGAGAAGTTGTGTCTGGCAAAGAAAATGAGCCCTATGCACAGCGCACAGACCTCGGGTGGAGCATAGTCGGCCATAGGAATGCCTGTGTAGATTATGGAGATGGCATTGGAATCAGCCATCGCATAGTAGTGAAGCAAGTGACACCAGGAGGTAACCCCTCCGTCAGTCTGACAACTGAAGTACACTATGTGAATAGAACCAAAGTCAAAGAAATCACCCCCTCAGACATCCTAAAGGTCCTTGAGTCAGACTTCTCAGAAAAGGCTGGAGAAGAGGATCCTGTGTCTCAAGATGATCTCAAGTTCCTGTCAATGATAAGAGAAAACATCACACAAAAGGATGATGGGCACTACGAAATGGCATTACCGTTCAAACAGGAAAGACCAAAGCTACCGAACAACAAGATATGTGCAACACATCGTTTAAATTGTCTTCAAAAGAGACTAAGGAAGAATGATGCATACTACAAGGATTACGTGAACTTCATGAACGACAAAATTTCACGTGGCGATGCAGAGAAAGTCCCTGAGGAGGAAATCGACAACAGCCCGGCTTGGTATATTCCACACCATGGGGTTTATCATTTGCAAAAACCAGGGAAAATTCGTGTGGTATTTGACTGCTCTGCCAAATTTCAAGAAACATCTCTCAACGATCATCTACTCACTGGACCCGACCTGACAAACATGCTCATGGGTGTCCTGTGTAGATTCCGAAAAGGCTTGATCGCAGTGATGTGCGACGTCGAAAGAATGTTCCACCAGTTTCATGTGAAAAAGGAAGACCAGGATTACTTACGATTCCTATGGTGGGAGTATGGCAACCTGGAAACCACACCCTCAACCTACAGAATGAAAGTCCACCTGTTTGGAGCGTCTTCATCACCTGGCTGCGCCAACTTTGGTCTGAAACATCTGGCGGCACAAGGGCAGGGTCGGTACAGTGAAGACACGATCCGCTTCATACAAAGACATTTCTACGTAGATGATGGTCTGGCAAGTGTTCACACTGAGAAGGAAGCTATCCAACTAGTCAAGGAAGCAAGAGAACTTTGCTCCGCTGGCAAGCTAAGACTCCACAAGTTTGTCTCCAATAACGAGAATGTGATGGCATCCATCCCAGAAGAAGAACGTGCCACAATTAAAGAGCAAGACATGGCCTTGAGCTTACCTCATATGGAGAGAGTGCTTGGAGTTGAATGGTGTATCACTTCTGATTCATTCCAATTCAGAGTTCACGTAAAGTCCAATCCACTCACCAGAAGAGGTGTGGTCTCTACAGTAGCCTCTGTGTATGATCCGTTGGGATTCATGGCACCTTTTGTCATGAACAAATTCTCCAACAAATGTGCAGAGAGAAGATTGGCTGGGATGATCAAATTCCAGAACACCTAAAGCCCCAGTGGGAGTCCTGGATCAGAGAACTTTTCCGATGCAAGCACCTCTGGATATGGTGAATGTTCTTACCTGCGAGCAGTGTTGGGCAGTGTTAAATAACTAACGCGTTACAGTAGTCAGACTACTTTTGTTACGCAAAAACGTAACGCGTTAGTTATTTAATTGAATGAATCCGTTACTAGTTCCTTGTTCAAAAAAGTAACGCGTTACTCAATTTCCCTCCAATTTCCCTCTGTGCTATGTAACATTTACGTTGCTTTATCACGTTGCATTATAGGCTATGTCAAGTAGAAAGTGACAAAAAAAAGATGGCAGCGCCTGTTCCCGTTGCTAGGCCTCTGCACGTAGGCGTAGCTCTAGCGTTTTTAAGGTGGAAGTTTTCCTATTATTTTGAACCGTCGTAAAGTTGGTTGGAAGTTCGATATTCAACAGACATTCAGACGCCCAGTATTGTGTCAATTTAGCCGGGGTTTAGCGACGCTACGACCGGCCGCTTAGCCTATGCTTTTGACTGCCTAAACCAGCCTTTCTCAAACTTTTTTCAGCCAGGGCACCTTTCAAAAGTGCATAAAATCTCAAGGCATCCCAGTGTAAAATATGATTAAAAACGACACTGCATAGCCTAAACGTAAATGCAAATGTACTGTTTATTTAGACAGGACAGTAATGAACAGAGCATAATACAACTGTAAATATTAATAATAATAACAACTTCATAGCAACTTTATAGCACCTTTAAAAACACAGGTTTACAAAGTGCTTCACAAAACAATAAATCAGAGACACAAATGCCATAAAACCATAAGAGGTGGACCGCCCAAGATATACAGCAACACAGGCAATACAAGAACCGCACAAATTGAGACCAGGAGAACTCAAATGAAGTGCAGAGATAGCAGGAATGTTTTTCCATCATAGTGCTTGTTTCCATCCGTGCCATACGCGCACGCACACACACACACACCCACCCACACACACACACGCACACGCAAACAATAATCTGCGATGAGAGAGGGAGAGGTCCACATTCGTGCATGCAGCGCGCATACGCACACAAATAAGCCGCAATTGAGAGAGAGAGGGGAGAGAGAGGGGGGTGTGACTCACAATCAATGAGAGACGTGAGCCTGGTGCGACGCACACAACCGGCCTATCCTGGCAGGTATGGATGAGAGGCAGACACGGAGCTCCTGGTCCACAGTCCTCAGTCGCTCCCTGTACTTGTTCTTGATGTATGTCAGGCTTGAAAAGCTCAGTTCGCACAGATAAGTTGTGGAGAAGGGAAGCAAAATAGCAACACCGCTACTTGAAGCCACTGGATACTCTTTTTCCACTGATATCCAAAACATGTCTAATTCCATGTCACCAAATCTCATTTTCAATGTGCAGTCTTCCCTGATCTCCATCAGTTACTCCTGTGTTGGCAGTGGCCAGTCCGTTGCGCTCTCCAGTGCGCGTGAACTCCATGGATCACGGACCCAGTCAAACTGTGCATAACACTTGTCAGAGATATTAATCTATCAAGCATTGCACAGTCAGTCGGTGAACAAGTTAAGAATGCTTTATTGCTTGCGGCCACAAGGAGACAAAAACATCACACGCCATTGTGCTAGAAGTTTGTCTGACTAGCAACCGTTGTTGCTAGTCATTTTAAACACCAGCGCTCAGAACTGTAATTGGCTAATACAAAGTATTTAAATGTTCCATGGCTCTTCTTCATTGGCTCCTCTGCATAGACCTTGCGCGCGTGTGTGCATGTTTGAGTGTGTGCATGTGTGCTCTTTGACCCCTGTAAGCCTCCCCCACTTTCCTTTATGGCCGCTCCAGAAAGATAGTGGTCAAGACCAGGTCCCCTTGTTTATGTAAGCCTAGTGTTACCCAGAGTTCAGATTTGGGGTTAGGCCTATCTTTGCACACAAGGAATACTGGAACACAGAATCATTATTATACAGGATAAATATGTTACATCTTCAATTTCTCCCACACACTCCGATGGAAAATAATGATTAAATCGCTCGTCAAGAGATTTCAGATGCTGGGCTATGAGGTCAGAAAGCGTGCTGCTGTACATGCACATTGCACAGGGGAAACATATCCAGCATGCCCTGTTCCACAAAGGAACACCAGAGTGTGAGCTTAGATCTGAAGCCGCGCAGTTTGTCAGACGAGGAGAGGAGGTTTTCTTCTTTGCCTTGCATTTTAATGTTCAGCTCATTGAGGTGCTTGAAGATGTCAGCCAAATACGCGAGTTTTACGCACCATTGCTCATCTGCGAGCAGCTCTGCATATGCAGATTTCTCTTCTGTCAAGAAGACTCTGAGTTCTTCTCTTAACTCGTACAATGGGCCCAAAACCTTCCCCCGTGACAGCCAGCGGACTGCCGTGTGTAGCAACAAGCTCTGATGCTCTGCCCCCATTTCCTTGCACAGAATCGAAAACAGGCGGCTCTTTAACGGGCGCGCTTTTATGAAATTAACAACGTCCACTGCTCTGTCAAGTACGTCCGAAAGTTCTTTTGGGAGCGTCTTTGCAGCAAGTGCCTCTCTGTGAAGGAAGCAGTGGGTTGTGCGGATGTCAGGGTTTTGCTGTTTGGCCCTGCTAATGAAACCTTTGGCACAGCCCGTCATTGCAGCCACACCATCCGTACAGATACTAATACAGTTCTTCCGACTCAATCCTCCCTTTTCAAGATACTCATTTGTCACACGATAAATTTCTTCTCCTGTCGTTTTGTTTGGCAGCGGTTTGCAAAATAGAAAATTCTCTCTAATACGGTCCCCATCCACAAACCGAACATTTGCCAAGAGCTGAGCGTGCCCACTCACGTCTGTTGACTCATCAAGTTGTAAAGAAAATGTCCACTTGTCTTGATTTTCCCCAAAACGGCAGCTTCAATATCCACAGACATGTCATTGATTCGCCTCCCTATAGACCACTTTCAAACCTACGTCACACGACTGTCAAGCTGGCTCAACTGCGCATGAGGGTTGCAAAAGACGAACTTCTCCCCTGTATAATACACTTGGATTGTCGATCAGGTCATCATATATCTCTGTTCACTGGATTACAGGGCTTGACATTAACTGTGTGAGGCACTTGTCCTTTGGACGAGTACATTTACATTTCACTTGTCAATGCACAAAAGTCACTTGACCCCCATAGCTTTAAATAGCCTGACCAAGTGATCGGGCAAAACTAGCCTGGCTAACGGAGGTCGCTTTCTCAGGAAAATGAGTAATGAAACAGGCTCGGTTAAAGAAATCCAATATGCTGGCTATCTTCAGCAGGCTCGTATCTACGTTAGGCAGTCCTCTCTGACGTTTCTGGAGTGAAATACAACATTGTGCACACTGCCAGTGAGCGACGAGTCTGACTGAGGCTTATGGGAACGCAGTCTCACACTCAAATTGCCAGTTTAAACAAATCACAAAAATAATCGTTCCAGCTGGCTAAAAGCAGAATTCCCATATCTCTTGAAAGCTGCCCTGCTCGACTTTTTAGATGTCGAAATGACTGTAAAACTGTAAAATTATGAACTTTGTGACATGCCGCGAAGACATGGCTGCCGCTCCACTATGCGGTCTGTACCGGGCGACATTCTCACTCAAATGTCAAGACTTTCGTGATCCAAATCAAAATTCTGATCCAACAGATCAATGGGGAATCGCTTTTTCTCTCTCTAAGGCTGTCCGCCTCCGACTTTTTGGTCTTTTAAATCGAACTATTTGTATGATCCGTGTGGTCCTTTTGCCATTGTAAATGCTATCCTTTCCCGGCTTTCTGAAACCTAGCTGCGCGCGCATCCTGAATGTTGGTAAACATGAAAGTGGTCTATTGTACAATCCGAGAGCGGGACCTTTGACATTTCTTTTGCAGCTTGAGGCCCTAGCATTTTGTTTACAATTGCTGTACAGACTGGCATAATTACAGTCTCTGCAATAGTGTGGGGCGTCTTTGTTTTAGCTACTATTTCAGCTACGAGGTAGCTAGCTTCCAGTGCCTTCTCCGAGACTTTGGCAGATTTAATCATCATTTGTTCTTGACAGCTGTGTTGACTTTTCATTCGAACAAAATATTCAGCATCCTTGTCAGCAAGTGATGGATGATTAGTGGTCAGGTGTCTTTTAAGTTAGTTCAAGAAGAAGCATTTCCAGATGAGATAAAGAGCTTGAAAGTAAACAAAGTAATCTGTAAGACAAAGCACAGCAAGCTGTACAAGTTATGCCAATTTTTGGACGAAGAAGGGATCCTAAGAGTGGGAGGACGTTTAAGTCAAGCCACGTTACACCCACATGTGAAGCATCCAGCAATACTTCCAAAAAACAGTCACATATCAGATTTACTTGTCAAGCACTTATATGAAAGAGTTCATCATCAGGGACGTGGAATGACCGTTAATGAACTGCAAGCTAATGGATTGTGGATCGTGGGATGCAGCAGTGCGGTATCGTCACACATCTTCAAATGTGTCAAGTGTCGAAAGTACAGAAGATGTACAGAAGAACAGAAAATGGGTAACTTACCTGAAGATAGAATGGAAACAAGTCCTCCGTTCACCTACGCTGGCATCGACTGCTTTGGTCCGATCCATGTTTAAGAAGGAAGAAAAGACATAAAAAAGTATGGACTTTTACTTACCTGTCTATGTTCAAGAGCCATACACATAGAGATGCTTGATGACATGATGACTGATGCGTTCATCAATGCCTTAAGAGCATTCATTGCTATGAGAGGAAATGTTCATCAACTTCGAAGTGACCAAGGAACCAATTTCATTGGTGCAAGGAGAAAGTTTGCAGAACTCATGAAAGGAATGGATGAGGACAAAGTAAAGGCTTTAGGATGTGAATTTCTGATGAATCCTCCAGCTGCAAGTCATATGGGTGGCGTCTGGGAGATGCAAATTAGAACTATAAGAAGTGTTCTCACTGCCATTCTTGACCAGTCAGCACAAAGACTTGATGGCTCATCTCTCAGAACCTTTCTATATGAAGTGATGGCGATCATTAATAGCAGACCACTTACCGTTGAACACTTGAATGACCCATCCTCACCTGAACCTTTGACTCCGAATCAGTGTTAATTTCGTCTACGAAAACTATGACGAAAATTTTTCGTTAACAACCTTTTTCCCATGACTAAAACGAGACTAAGACGTGACGAAAATGGATCTTTGAAAATAAAAACTATGACTAAATCGATTTTAACTTTCGTTAACGAGACGAGACGAAAATGTTGTTTTTTGACGGTCACAATATTTGTTTTTTCTAAATTTGCATGCACCTTACATCATTGGTGGAATGTTGCCGGGTCTTGTATCTATACTCCACGTCCTCCCTGACATGCCCAGTCTAGCAAGTGAAGCCCTAGTGACTGGTTCAACATTGCATGATGGTTTATAAGCATATATTTGGGTTAGCATATATTTGCTAACGTTAAGTCCATTTCAAAAGGGGCAGTCGAGTGTATAGGATGTCAACTTGGATAGCTAGCTAATAATTATCGATTGAAGCCAGGAACGCATAGAAGTTGTATTGTGCTATCACATCATTTAAATCTTCACAATCTAAACTTTATATTCTCTTATATTTGAATGATAAAACTGTTAATTAAGCATTGTCGTAAAAAGATTATTTACATTTAATTGATTGGAATTCAGCGGTAGGCATATAGTAGTGTTTTATGATCAGATGCAACAACTCTAGCTTGAGTGAGCCAGATGCAGCTTTAATGCAGGCTTCTCATTTAGACATATTTTACAGTTTACATACGAACTCCTCGTGCTCGCTCTTACTCTAGCGTTCCCAGCATACATTAGGCTACATACAACATATCATTAGAGTGCAACCTAGTGGCACAACTACATTGTAACAACTAGGAGATCTGTATATATCCTAGAGATGTGACTAAAACTAGACTAAAATGTTCTCAGTTTTCGTCGACAAAAACTAAAAAGGATTAAAATGACTAAATGTGACTAAAACTAATATGCATTTTCGTCTAAAGACTAAGACTAAGACTAAATCAAAAATAGCTGCCAAAATGAACACTGCTCCGAATCATATTCTTACAATGAAGTCCACCATCATTCTTCGGCCTCCTGGACAGTTTATCAAGGGAAGATCTTTATCTTCAAAGAGGTGGCGTCGAGTTCAATATCTAGCCAATGAATTTTGGATTAAATGGAAAAAGGAATATCTCTTGAGTTTACAACCAAGACAAAAGTGGCAGAAGAACAGAAGAAACCAAAAAGTGAACGACATTGTGCTTTTACAAAATGATCAAGCCCCACGTAATGAATGGAAGCTGGCCAGAATAACAGAAGTTTATCCAGGGTCAGATGATAAGGTGAGAAAGGTCAGATTGTTAGTTAGTGACACCACACTTAATGAGAAGGGTAAATCCACAACTAAGACAGTTCTGGAGAGACCTGTGCATAAGTTGGTCACTCTGCTTGAAGCATACCTAGTTTAGGAGTTTAATGTTTATCTTTGCTTTCCATACTTAATGGCTAATGACAGATGTGTGCTGTCAATGTAAGTCGTTAACTGCAACAGTCAGTATGTGTAAGAAATCTCAGAGTAAGGTTGTGTGATTTGGTGGGAGTGTAACTGTTGCCACTATATTACTGTAATATGTTGTATTTGTATGCAATAACAGATAAGACTTTTATTTTGAAGCCTCTGTGACGCGGCTGGGTTTGAGCGCGAACCAGAGAGAAGCAGGCTGATATCGTTACATGCACGTTAGTACGTTAGTAGTAGAAATAATTCAATCAATATATTAATGCCTTTAAACCAAAGAGACTAAACAAGATGTAAGATTCCTTTCAGAGCATGCAGCCAACGAGTTTTCATGGTTTGAGGTGGAGAAGAAGACTACATTAAAAACCCGTAAAGAAAACCATCTGCTGTCTGACTGTGCTTGGGAAGGAGTCACATTGTTGATGTTCCTTTGTCCTATTGTTGCAGTGCATTTAACAATTATACATTGATATGGGTATATATCATTCAAACCTTTCAAAGTGCCAATACACACATCTGTATAAGCCCGGCATGAGGTGTGTAGCCAACCAGTGCTTGTTTAAAGCTGTCATAACCGGGTTCATAGGAAGAATAGATAGATACGTAGGCACTTCAGGCACTGACAAGGCACAGAAATAAGAATAACAGTGTATATATTTATTCAATAAAAAGTGCTTACAAAGAAACAGTTGGATGTGAGGGTCATCTAAATTAGTAGTGTAGGGAGTGGATGTTGGATCAGTGCAAGTGTAGAGTGTGTAGAGAATCATTACAAACTAAAAAGCAAACAGTGATGATGTTCCTGCTAGTAATAGAGAGACCCAGCATGTTAGGGCACAGCTTATTAAGAACCGAGGCACAGATCACAGGTGTACCCTTGCAGCAATCACAGCTCCTCTACCTGCGTGCCATCCTGCAACAGAAACAGACACAGAAACAGACAGGGAGAGGAGAACCAAACAATGCACATAGAGCGCATAATGCACATAGAGCTCTATGATGGTGTCCAACCATTATGTGCTTTGTTGGTGAGATGAAGGATTTTTAATTAGATTCTGTATTTACAAGGAGGCAGTTGAGAGAAGCTATTAATGGAAGAAATATGATCTCTTTTCCTAGTTCTTGTCAGTACACATGCTACAGCATCAACTAGAGTGTGTTAAGGGACGTATTTGCACATACTTGGCACACAGAATCATAGCATGTCAGGAATTTGACCTGACTGACATGATCCACCACATAAGTTATTCCCATGCCTTTCGAGGCTCCAATTAGCTTTTCTATACAGTATGTCGAAAGGGTTCCACTTGCACAAATATGTCAACCAGGCAAAGATCACGTAGCCTGAATTGGATTTATATGTTTTGCAAAATATTAGCCTAATCGTTTTTACAGGCCTATAGCTTATTATAAGGCCTAGGCTATACATCAGTTATTCTACTTAGTCCATAGATGTTGACTATAATAGGCTACAATGCTACTTTCACATGGGCTTTTCCTGCCCTCCACTCTTGGAAACTGGAGTCCCAATGTTTCTAGTAATAGCAATAGACATTCTCAACCAGTAGGCCTATATTATCCACTGCCTGTCTTGTCCTTCTGAAGTTGTTAAATTGAATAGGCTGAACATCAACATGTAACATCAAGTATAGCCTACAAATTCCAAACGAATTAGCTTTCAATTTTATGTATGCCTAGGCTACTTGGACCGTGTCCTGGCAATAAATATAGAACATTATGTTACATGTTTTGCCAGGATAACTGGCTAGACCATTGAATGTTCATGATGTTCCTGTGTGTTTATTCCTTTGACTGGGTACAACAACGCGATCAGTCAACCGACTATAAAATGTTTTTAATATCGGGCTACGAGTTTAAAGAACAACTTCTGTCTGACACAACGTGTGTGGCATCCTTTAGCCAAATAATTAGCCTACATTTTGCTGAGAGACTGAAGGGCTAGACAACAAATGAACAGTGATCATGTTCGTAATGTTAGCAATACGTAACGCTAGCCGCAATGCTAATTTCCGCTATGTTAAAACACTATTGACTTATGCTAAAACGGAAGTTCAATGTAAGTTAGCCTATTAATATAAATAGCCTACAGTATTCTCCGACCAGCGGTGGCGCTAATACCTCGGATACACATGAAAAAAGGGGCCTGAGGAGAGAGTTCCGGCTTCAGGGGCCTGAGGACTCGAGGAGGGAGCGCTGCAATTGTATGGCGAGCGGAAAGGGACATGGATAACCTGCCTAAGGAGACTGTCGTTTGACATCTACTTCTGGATAAGTTGCTACGTCGTCGCACCTACTTGTGGATAACGTCGTCGCCATACTTTTAAGCAGTGTTGCCACAGTTACTTTGAAAAAGTAATCTGATTACTGATAACTGATTACTCCTTTAAAAAGTAACTTAGTTACTTTACAGATTACTTGATTTTAAAAGTAACTAAGTTAGATTACAAGTTACTTTTTTAGTTACATTCAGCAGCTGCCGACAACACCCCCGCCGCCTCAACATAAAAATTACAACCGGTTTTGCCAACACTCACTTCATTAGAAGTGCATTTTTAACAGTAATGTACACAACAACAATGTACAATGTATCTCCTGACATTTTAAGTTGAACTTAAAAACATTGTCCCTTTCCGCTCGCCATAGATGTCAAACGACAGTCTCCTTAGGCAGGTTATCCATGTCCCTTTCTGCTCGCCATAACTGTATACGTCTCATCTTTCACACCAACGCTGGCGCGGCAGCGCCAAACACAAAGCAGAGCCCGTCTAAAGGCTGTTTATCAGCGCATTTGATAAACTTTTGATGTATAGTGCTTGTGTATTACATTTGTGTTAAATATAGGCTCAATAGCTCATAACATTTGTGTTTGTCATTTCACTCATTTGATAGGGTTATGATCAAACGCAGCAACTAGTGCACTGCACTGCGATGCTAGCTAGGTAACCTAGTAGGTTCGATAAGATCTGTCCACTTCTCGTTACATTTTAATTCAGATGCTGATTTACAAGTACTGTTTAGCTGAAATATGAATTGTAAAAACTTAGAACAATGGCGGTCAAAGGATTCTGTTCGTCTTGTTGGTCACGGTAACCCCGCCCCAAGCGGTTCTTACAATCTAGACCAGCTCCGAAGTGGGGCTATTTGCGAACCACGTACGAACCACTTTTCCGGTTCTAATAATGGACAAAATAAAACTGGGGGTAACAAATAAGGATCGGAGCCTCAAATTGAAATTTTGTTGAGATATCTCTGTTTCTCTCTCTCATTCAAATGGCCATACTGGGCGAGATCGGTCGTGAATATGGCGGTGTTCTATTTGGAAGTGACGTAGATGGCATCTATGAATTTTGGGTCATTTTGAGCATGTTGGGGGGGGCTGAGTGACCTAAACGCCTGTAAATAAAATGTATTTTAAAAACCAAAGCAGCCCAAACGACTATTTTAACGGCACAAATGTTTGACACTATTTTGCAGACGTTTTACATTGGGTGGGGGGGGCCAACTTCACAGAGGTGGAATATTATGGTTTGAATCGTTTGGAAATGCAAGTTAAAATCGCAAGGTTTGCAAAAAATGTCTACAGCTTTAATAATATAGGTAAGCCACGAATGATCAAACTCCACCACAGCAGAGAGCGCCAGGATCTGTAAAGGCCGAGACAGACAAACAGAGTCGGACGGATTTGTTGAATTTATAATACTCCGAAGGCTGTGGGTCCTGAAAACAATTTATCGCCAGAAAAGTAGGTGGAGCAAAGCCTGCCATATGACTTCTTTGTGTGTGGAACCAATTGCGGACCAATCACAGCCAAGGGGTATCCGTACAATGACGGACTAGCGGACGGATAGTCAGGAAAATCAGGAGGCGCATGTAGAGCTCAGAGAGGGGTTCGGAGAGGGCATTCCACATCGTAGAGGGCGTTGCCTGTGTCCGTCTCTAGTAGTATAATTCGGCCTTAAGTTCGAAGAAGCCAGTGAACTAGTGATGGGTCGTCCGCGAATGAGCCGGCTCTAAGAGGTAGGTGAACGTCTGGAGCTGGCTCGCATATCTGAAGAACAGACTCTATTTTTTATAGATTAATATAGCCTATATAAATTTAATGATTATGTAATAATGAATGATTTTTATTGTATTTAAAATAGAACAACAACAACATAATTATATAGGCCTAAAGGCGCACACACATTCGTTTCGACTGTCTGATAAGCCTCATATTTTGTTCATGTCATTAGGTGCATTCGACATGGACTGACTTCATGCAGCGCCGCAGCCGGCTGCAGGCGGCTGACTTGAAACTGTGAATTCTGGTTAGACTTTTTGTCCCACTTGAGACAGCGCCGAGGCTAGGTCACTGTGACGTAGTCATCAAAGTACCTAGAGAACTGCCGGCTGTGTAGCCGAGCGCATTTTCTCAAGAGCAACTGCACGGGTTCTAATGACGACACCGCTATTTTATGATTGGCCAGACTCACACACCACAACTTTGACGAGTATTTTGTAATTATTCTGACACCTTCAGTTTCGCCAATGCTCAAATCCAGACCAAACTGTTTAATTGAATAAAAAACTTGTTACAGAAACAGACATCCCAAGTCTCCCGTAAGGTCCGGGAGTCTCCTGCATTTCAATAGCGGCTCCCGGAGACCCGCAAATGCCATACAATCTCCCGGAAATCCGGATTATTGTATATTGAGCGAGCAAGAAACTGTCCAAAGGTAATTTCGGGTAGAGATATGTGCATATCGTGCGTCTTGATTGCGTCTCGGGTGGGGGGGGGGTGTACGTGCTGGTTGAGGAGTTAAGTCATGCGTCCGGATTGTGTCGTCCCGGGGGGTGGGAGGGGGGTTAACCACCTCCTGGATTTGAGTCTCTGCAGGTTGGGATGTCTGTAGAAAGGGTTTTAGTTCGCCTCTTCACTAACAGAAAGACTAAGTCTAATTACAAATAAAGTAAAGTAAGCAAACAGCGCTTGATCGGCCATGACTGACATCAACGCAGCAAACCACGAGAAGCTGGAATGTCCGACTTCACAGAGCTGTCGTTTCTTTTAGCCGCAGTCCATGTCGAACCCCCCCTTATGCTACACGCAGTGTCAACCATAGACATAGTAGTAGTAGACGCCGCATCGAACGCTACTGCCTACTGGCGCTGACGAGATTTGGGGCCGCCATCTTGGAACGGGCAATCGCTCCACTCAGTATAATCTGTTTGGCTGGGGCAATGAGCTGTCAGCGCATTTAATTAATCATACTGAACTGAATACCGAACTGATTTTCACACGGTTTGCTTTGCTGCAAAGGTCATACATGTATCTATGATACAGGACATGGTTATTGTTTTCACAAAATATAACCAATAGTATGGTAATGTTAAATCTTACTTGTGAAAAGGAATCCCCGAGCACTGTTTGTGATTGTCCGCCGATTTGAGCAGGTATATGATGCACAGTGCTGGCATCTTGTTTATTCTGATGATACGCAACTAGGAATTTGCCCTGTCCAAGATGGCGGCCGCATTTCTCGCACCCAGCAGCCAATGCTGCGTCTACTCTATATTATGTCTATGGCGTCTACCATATACTGCATGAGGGAGGGCCAAGCCAACTTACACACACACACACACACAGTTAGACGAGTAGGCTAGTCGAAACTAGGAGGAGAGCCATAACAAATCAATGCATTTTTAAAGAGGTTGTGGTTAAGGTAGAGTATGATTTAATTTAATAATTTAATTCGAATTATTTTCACACCTATCATAGTCATTTATTTTTTTAAAGAGCCGTTTGGAGCCAAGAGATGGCTCTTTTCAGTGAGCTGAGTCAAACGAGCCGACTCACGAAAAATAACCGGAATCCCTATCACTACAGTGAACTGATCAGTTATCACCGGAACAGCTTGACTTGTTTACATCCGGCTAGAAAGACCGAGCAAAAATTAAACTTCCTCCAGCTGAAGTTTCTGAGTTTTTCACCACGAAAATGTCTAAACTAGAAATGTTCAGGGATTTTCTCACTGAGCGGTTAACGACGGCAGTTTTGGAGATAATCGTGGCCGCTGAAAAATCGTTTGCTGAGTTCGAAGAGGAGATTTCTCGTTCAAAGGAGGAGAGTGCGCGACTGCAACGGTTGTTGGACATACTAGTAGTTACTCAACCTGACACCAAGCTTCGACGAAAAGGTTTGATAATAATAACTACAGTTAATTATAATGGGCTGTGTTTTTTATTCATCATATCTTAAATAGATAAAAGTGGAATTTCCTGAGACGTGGTTCGTTTTTTATTGGATGGCGTAATAACGTGTTGTTGCCTAACTGGTTTCCACGCTAACTGGTTCCCCAGCTGTGCGTTCACCTATCCGTCTTCCTCTATCACCTGATTTGTCACAAATTCACAAACATATTACTAACGATTTTCAAATCGAATCTCATATTTGCTGAGGCGAATATGAAAGTATGAAAGTATAGGCTACGTGCGCACTACATTAAATCCATTCACTACTAAATGCATGGAGACTAAATAAAACATTTGCATGCTCGCATGAAGTGGGATTCGATCACACTAGAGCAAAAATACTTATTATTTCAAAGCCCATTGCTTTACACTGCGAGCTATTCTTGCTCATAAGATATTAATTGAATCGTTACGTATTTATTTAACTAAATTGGCCTTCAGGTAACATCTTGTTTTGGCTTCTTCTAAGACAACTGGTTGCCATAGACACTACCCGAAAGTAGGCTACTAATCGAGACAATAGCCGTATACCACAACATCAAAGCTCCCTCTGACACCACATATTAAAAATTAATTTACATTTACATGTATTCATTTAGCATACGCTTTTATCCAAAGCGAGAGAGAGCTTTACAAAAGTGCATAGGTCACTGATCATAACAACGAGATATCCCCAACATTGCAGGTAGTCAAACATGAAGCATACATTGTGAAAAAACAAAAATAAGTGCCAAAGGGAAGAATCATAAGAGCATGAAGTTAAACAACTTACAATTAAACAACATGGACCTCAAAAGTGCAAGAGTGTACCTGTGGAAAAGCAAGCAACAGTAAACTACTTCACAGCGAGTACAATCATTTTAAATCAGTTACAGCTAACCAACAAGAGCAGCAAGTCTGTAAGTAAGAGTCATTGTGATCCTGGAGGAAACTAACATCCAGCAGATCTTTCCTAGGTACTGTTGTATTTCCGGAACAAGTGTGTCTTGAGCCTTTTCTTGAAGGTGGGGAGACAGTCAGTGTCTCTGATGGAGGTGGGGAGTTGATTCCACCACTGGGGGGCTAATTGTGGCCAGTGGGGCTAAATTAATATCAAGAAAGTCGCTGCTAACCCAGACAATACGATCAAAATACGCGTAACACAACGATTTTGTGTAGCCTATGACTGA
Source organism: Mallotus villosus (assembly GCA_903064625.1). Classification (NCBI taxonomy): domain Eukaryota; kingdom Metazoa; phylum Chordata; class Actinopteri; order Osmeriformes; family Salangidae; genus Mallotus; species Mallotus villosus. The sequence goes on along the minus strand of CAEFZP010004353.1, from coordinate 78,934 downwards.
CTGTTTCTTTGCTATATCTTTTGAAATCAATTAATTTCATAATTTTATATTCTGAACAAATGTAGTGAGCACAGCACTACATTACAGCCATTCACGCCATAATAAATGGAAGCTAAGAAAATAAAATATTCAAGTGGGAGTCGATCCCATGTGCAAAAACATACATAAAAACTATTATTGCAACATCCGACTTGAAAATCGCCAGTAATATGTTTGTGAATTTGTGACGAATCAGGTGATAGAGGAAGACTGATGGGTGAACGCACAGCTGGGGAACCAGTTAGCTTGGAAACCAGTTGGGCGACAACACCGGCACTAGGTCCTAGCTATCTGTGGCATCCACCAGGATAGGGCTAAAAGCAAATTTCAAAAGAATGTTCAATCCTCGATGTAGGCAATAAATTGTGAATTGGTTATGATACAATTAGCTACATGAGTGATATATTAAAAAGTGGTAATCTATCAGTCATTCAGGTTGTAGTTCAGGGGCATTGCTAAACATAAATCTCTACTGGGGCTAGGGATGTCAGTAGAACCGATACTTACGATACCTTTCGATGCTAAAATAACAAAACACCGACGATGCCTATTCGGTGCTGCGCCTCTTCTGGAACTGATGGGGGCAGTATTCAGGAGTGTTCCAGTCGACGTTTAGATTCAGAAAAACAAGATCGCAACTGCAGCTGCAGCGATTGCCCCACCTCGACTGGTTAACAAGAAAGGCACAAAAAGTTGTGTCTGGAAATACTTTGCGTTTGAGGCAGATGACCGTGGCGTTATAATTAATCCGCAGAAGCCATTATGCAAAAGATGCTACCGTGGTCTTCAGACCAAGGGAGGTAACACTTCCAATTTATAAGCACCTGAAAGATCGTCATCCGGATTTGTTTAAAGAATTAAAGGTGAGTTCTGATTCGGTTCCAGAAGAGGTGCAGCACCGATGCTAACATCTGGCATCTTACAAAATAAATAAATGTTTGTTGTGGTCGCGGTGAAATTCTGAATACACCCAAAGAATGCACTTTTTATTTTATTTTGTATCCGTCATACTGAAATACACGTTACATGATGTTCGAGATGGTGGGAACGTGTGTTATAATGGATTATGTTATGTATGTAGTATATCTTAACTATGCTGTAGTTGTAACGTTAGCCTATAGCCTACCTTGGTTAGAAGGTAAACTCATGTTCATCTTGTTGGCTGAATGGCTTAATTGCACTTTATTATGTTGTGCTATGCTTTATTGCACATGTTTTGTATGTCTTATGACATTTATCTATTTTTTAAATATTTTAATTAAGAAGTTCATGTTTCAATTTCAAGTACATGGAATCTTAGAAAATCATTTTTTTTACCGTGGTATCGAAATTGGCATAGAGAATCGTGTTATTTGACTGGTATTGGCACCGACTACTGAATTTTTGGTATCGTGACACCCCTAACTGGGGCACAGGTACACGTATCTTGACTCGGACTCAGGTTACAAAGTTGTTCCCTCTCATCTGAGATGACGGCAAGAATGGTGAAGCCTGTTGTGCACCTCAGCTAAGGTGACTTATCTCTTCAGCTTCTCTGAATCCGATCCCGATTACTAGCCATTGTCGGTTTGAATGCCAATAATACGAGTACTCCGTACACGTTTAATTAGTAATGTGATTACTCAATAAACTCATCTACATGATTCTTATTATTAATCGTTGTATGCTCCACGGACAACATGCACCCCATCATCCTTCTGCCAGTGTCACCGTGTCCTCCTGTGTCGGCCCTACTGCTGTATGTTTTATTCAATCAACACATTAAATCGTACTGGTTAGGCTAGCTACATATTACAAACCTCTGCTCGGCATCTAGCTCCTATAGGCTACTTGTTTCTAAGTAACAACTTTGTTGCACGAGCTTGCTAGCACCGCAAAAAAAGTTATCCTCTCTCCCTGTTAGCAACTCGTAATTTAGCTTTTCGTTTGAAGATAGCTTATTGTAAGATGTTATTGTACAAATGATGTTACTTTAGGTAGCCTATTTGATGCAGAATCAAATTACAACCGTGTTGATTTTACCTTAACTAGTAACGGAAAGTAGCCAACATTGTAATCTTATGATTCAGGCATCTACGCTCAGTACGCTAGCTCCATCTATACCCATCTCAAAATGCAGATGTCTTTAATGTATGTTGTTGTTTAGGTAGGCTCAATTGTTTAGTCATACACGCTGTGACTTCAAAACAAGTGGCAGGCATGTGCAGTTTCCAAAAACTGCAAGAAAACAGTAGCCTGACGTTGTCATACTCATAATTCTAGTCAGAATATGAGTCTGATACCGCTCCGTTGGGCTGTGAGTATGGAGCGTGTTTCCACAGAACCGGAAAAAAATGCCTCTTCGTTCAATTGGATAGACCTACAACCTATCAGAGCAACGTAGTATGTTGTTTGTTGAAAACAAATTCAACCCAAACGCTCTTTGGTCAGAACAGCTCTTGTTCGGACATAGCCAAGCGACCCCAGACCCAACTTCACGACCAATTTTTTGTGTGGGTGGGGCTAAGTTCGTCTGGCACCCAGGCTAAAAAAACAGAGTAAGGTGTTCACATGCGTCAAAGATTTAAAAGATTGGGCAAAAATCCAGATGTCTTCATCGGGTTATGAATGCCGATTAAGACCTTACCCCGACTTTGGAAATCAGATAAAGATGTTCACATTAATAGTTTAATAATCGCATTATTGCCATTATTACGGCACAACTACCCCAAAGCCCATGTTTCATTGGGGTCAGATGGCTGAGCGGATGGCTGAGTGGTTAGGTAGTCGGGCTATTAATCAGAAGGTTGTTGGTTCGATTCCTGGCCGTGCAAAATGTTGTTGTGTCCTTGGGCAAGGCACTTCACCCTACTTGCCTCGGGGAGAATTTCCTTGTACTTACTGTAAGTCGCTCTGGATAAGAGAGTCTGCTAAATGACAAAATGTAATTGCTGTCCTCTTAAAAGTACAGTCGTATAAAATATTTTATGTAGCCTAACAAAAGATAAATCAGTTTAACTTACCGATGGCCAAGTGAAGTCTATGCCCAAAGCACTGGAATGTAGTCCACTGATTAAGCTCCACCGCTTTGACAATGTTGGTGCTGTTGTCCGTTGTAGCGACCACACAGAGGTCCCATGCAGCCAGCGACCTGACGGCTCCACACCGAGGTCCCATGCAGCCAGCGACCTGACGGCTCCACTCAAAGGTCCCATGCAGCCAGCGACCTGACGGCTCCACTCAAAGGTCCCATGCAGCCAGCGACCTGACGGCTCCATTCAGAGGTCCCGTGCAGCCAGCGACCTGACGGCTCCACACCGAGGTCCCATGCAGCCAGCGACCTGACGGCTCCACTCAGAGGTCCCATGCAGCCAGTGCCTCTCTCAAGCCCAACGCTATGCTCTCTCCCCTTTGGTCGTCGGGGAAATGCTTGCAGATGTCTGCAGGCAGTGGCTTTTCAGTTCAAACTCCTCATCGACAAAGTTGGGCTAATATAAGGTTCAGTCGTCCTGATTGACCATTATGGAGTCATCATGTCTGGTGCCAAGCAGTGCTTTATGGAGTCATCATGTCTGGGGCCAAGCAGTGCTTTATGGAGTCATCATGTCTGGGGCCAAGCAGTGCTTTATGGAGTCATCATGTCTGGGGCCAAGCAGTGCTTTATGGAGTCATCATGTCTGGGGCCAAGCAGTGCTTTATGGAGTCATCATGTCTGGGGCCAAGCAGTGCTTTATGGAGTCATCATGTCTGGGGCCAAGCAGTGCTTTATGGAGTCATCATGTCTGGGGCCAAGCAGTGCTTCATGGAGTCATCATGTCTGGGGCCAAGCAGTGCTTTATGGAGTCATCATGTCTGGGGCCAAGCAGTGCTTTATGGAGTCATCATGTCTGGGGCCAAGCAGTGCTTTATGGAGTCATCATGTCTGGGGCCAAGCAGTGCTTTATGGAGTCATCATGTCTGGGGCCAAGCAGTGCTTCATGGAGTCATCATGTCTGGGGCCAAGCAGTGCTTCATGGAGTCATCATGTCTGGGGCCAAGCAGTGCTTTATGGAGTCATCATGTCTGTTGCCAAGCAGTGCTTTATGGAGTCATCATGTCTGGGGCCAAGCAGTGCTTTATGGAGTCATCATGTCTGGGGCCAAGCAGTGCTTCATGGAGTCATCATGTCTGGGGCCAAGCAGTGCTTTATGGAGTCATCATGTCTGTTGCCAAGCAGTGCTTTATGGAGTCGGTGATTTATTTATATCTCTGTAAAGGCTTGTATGACACTCACAAACCATCTGTAATTGTTTGTTACACTTACAGGTTGTTCTTTGTTTTGTTCAGCTTTTCTCTGTACTGATCTGGGCTTTCACAGCCATGCATTCATCATACTTTATACTCGTGATGTAATGTCATGTCTGTGCTGTTTTGCGTCTTGACATAAATTTGTTGTGTTGCCACGTGACATAGCAACTTTAATTTAGCATATTTTGCACAAATATTGCCATATAGCATTTTCTCTGGCCACCAGCTCAGTGTCGCTCTGCTCGGTCTCCATGTTCACCTGGTCTCCACGCTGCACTCCGGAAGGTCACATGACATGACCATATGCGCCACTGCCTGAACAGAGACTGACTGATCATCTTTTTAATAGCAACTTAGAAAATGGGCAAACAGCCCTCAGAGAATGGGTTGTCAAATCCACACATTATTTAATAAAATCGTAGCATTTTGCTGTCATATAATTGCATAGGCTGACATCGCGATTGCAGTTGCGGTATGATTAACTGTGCAGCCTCTTCAGCTGTCAATGTAGGTTGGAGAATAATAAAGCAGGCCCGATGGGAGTCAGATGGCTGAGCGGTTAGGGAATTGCGCTATTAATCAGAAGGTTTCCGGTTTGATTCCTGGACATGCCAAGGTACTTCACCCTACTTGCCTCGTGGGGGTATGTCCCTGTACTTACTGTAAGTCGCTCTGGATAAGAGTGTCTGCTAAATGTAAATCTAACTGTTGTCTTGCCTCTTCTTCTCCCCAGATGTGCAGCAGCTCTCTCTCCCGGAGCCCCCACAGATTAAAGAGGAACAGGAGCTGTGGACCAGTCAGGAGGAAGAGCAGCTCCAAGGACAGCAGTCTGAAACTACAGACTCCATGTTCAGTCCTACCAGTGTGAAACATTTCTGTGATCAGGAAGGCTCCTCTGAATGTTTACAGCTTGACGACCAAACTGTTAAAGTGGAGAACAGAGGAGACTCTCTACCCAGCAACACAACTGAGGAACAAATCAAAGCAGAGCCTCATGTACAAGACTATGCAGCACCAGAACCAGGCAGTGACTCTCAGCCTCTCTCTGTTGTTGCTCCAGACTGTCCTACAGTTCAGAGTTTGGAGGAGGAACATGGAGGAGAGATGCTTCTTCTGAACAGAACACAAGACAGTGAGGCTCTGCCAAGGGAACATATGCTACAGAGACGAAAAGGAAGAGTAAAAAAAATACATCAATGTCAACAATGTAACAAACGGTTTGGTCAGAAGAGTAATTTGGTTGTGCACATAAGGACACACACAGGAGAAAAACCGTATCATTGTAAACAATGTAACAAAACTTTGAGTTCAAAACAAGCTTTGGGTTTTCATATAAGGACACACACAGGAGAGAAACCGTACCAGTGTCCGGAATGTAACAAACTATTTGCTCGCAATGATACACTAGGTGAGCACATGAGGACACACACAGGAGAGAAACCTTATCAATGTCATGAATGTAACAAACTCTTTTCTCAAAGTGGTTCTCTGTCTTCACATATGAGGACACACAGGAGAGAAAACGTATCACAACCTTATCCACAAAGCTGCTGAGACCAACTTTTGTTGGGAATGGGGAGAGATCTTGAGCTAAAACAAAGGACGGGGTTGACCTTGTTGCTATGGATGATGTCAACAAGCTTACTAACAATGCCTACAGTGATGGGCTGATAGGGGGATGGATCTCTGTCAATTATTTAATCATTGAAATATTGTATAAGAAAGTATTACGTTGCAATATGTTACGTTTTAGACAGAAATTGTTTCGATATTCAATTAAAGATTTAAAATTGTAGGTTGTGTCACTAATTGAATAAGTGTATGTATAGCTAATTGTCAAACTCTTACGTGTGCATCTTGTAAACAGATAGCGAAAAACGCATAAAGTCTGCAGAGGGCATATTGTTAGGCTGTCTCAGACCCCCCCCACATCGCGACGGTTAGAAGAAAATGCTTTTTTTTTGTTTTTGTATTGGGTATGATTGTCGCAACACAACGATGGTTCGTTGTGAACCTTTGGGTCATGTGATCCATAAATAATTCAATTGTAGGTTGTGTCCCTGGGTAATTGTCAGTCTCTTACACATGGATCTTGTAAACAAATAGCTAAAATGCATAAAGGCAGCTGTATGAATTGTTGATGTGGGGTCTGCAGAGGGCATATTGTTTGATGCATTGTAATGTGTTCTGATGGATGGCTGAGGTATAACTAGTTCTTCTGCGCTGCATAGGTGCAGTTTCCCTGTGGCTAAGTAGCGTAGAGTTGTCAACCTTGATCTCCAGTGTTACTGGGTTGTTCAGTTGTGACTTAATCCTTGGGGTCTATTTTTCGTATGTCGCTAACTGATTTGATTAATGATGATTTGCCATGATCTTGGATTGTTAGGTTCTTTGACGCTCATCCTGGACTTGCTGTCATAGCAACATGTCCGTTAACTTAGAACTGCTCGGGAGCTGGCTTATTTTATGTAAACCAGATTTGATTGTGGCTTCATAAGCAGAGGTGATACAGGAAGTCTGTCACAGCCATGTCTGGTCTGGCTGCCTGTTACGGAAGGTGCTGCATGATAGACAGGATCCTTTAGCACAGCCTGATACTATACTTTTTGAGAAATATCGATTTTCTCCTGAGGGTGTTATTTATATCAATAATTTGTTGGAAGCACATCAAATTATTACGATGTTAAAGATGATAAACAAAGTGATGAAAATACAAAAACATACAGGCCTAGCATACTGTAATATGTGATAAAACATCTAACGTGGTCACTACTACACATTACATTTGTCTGCTACTTTTTGCCAGCCCTCTCCTTGAGTTATCAAACTTTGAGGTGAGGAGTAACCTTCAAGCAAACTCTTGCCTGGTTTGTTCCGAAAAATAAACGGGGAGCTCTTTTTGGTGTCCACTGGGCCTGGAACAGCTCGGGGGAGAAATTGGACTGTCCTGACGCACACCTGCCCACCCCAGAGTCCCCCAACACCACAGTCGACTCTCTTTTCAAGTCCAAGACAAAATCAACATATTTATTATAGATCTATTGAATTGAATTGAATTTATTTAAAGACAGGGACAGCGCACAATAAAACATGAATCTTGTACAACAAGAGAATATGCTTTGTGCCAGGTTCTAGCAGATTGCTATTTCCCACCTGTAGTCCCTGCGCAAAGTAAAATAACAGAACAAGGCCAATAATGATAAAAAGACAATGCATAAAATAGATAAATAAAAACATGGAAGCAGATTCAACAAGACAGGTCAAGCAACACACACACACACAAACAAATACTGTCATAAAATCAACAATTCATAAATGCGTACACTCTTGTCTTGACAGTAGCCAATTCTTTGCAAGATGTGATCTATAAGGTGCAGTTGTCTGTCTCAAGTTGAGCATCTTAGAGGGCTGGACCATGAATACAGGAATCAGGGCAGTTAAATAGTATCACAATATGGGGGGATTTTACTCTCACAGGAAACATCAGGGGGGATGACAATCAACAGCCTTTGCACAGAAAGAGGACGCCGCATGCTAGATATATTTTGTTTAGAACTTCGATAGGGGTCCTAGAAATGTCCCCGACATTCAATGTTCGAACATTGTTTATTATATTCAGAGCATTCCAAACTGTTTAAAAAGAATAAAGTAATCATGAACTGAAATCTTTAATTATTGTGACAGTGGGTAAGGACAGACCTCATTACAACCAAATGACCTGGTGCTGCCAGAACAACTTGGAGTTAAAAGCTCTCAAGACAGTGGAGATGAATGCAGATTTAATTTTCCAACAGGACTTGGCACCTGCACACAGTGCCAAAGCTACCAATACCCGAATTAAGGGCCATGGTATCCCTGTTCTTAATTGGCCAGCAAACTCGCCTGACCTTAACCCCATTGAAAATCTATGGGGTATTGTGAAGAGTAAGATACGATATGCCAGACCCAACAATGCAGAAGAGCGGAAGGCCACTATTAGAGCAACCTGGGCTTCCATAACACCTCAGCAGTGCCGCAGACTGATTGATTCAATGCCACGCCGCGTTGCTGCAGTAATTCAGGCAAAATGAGCCCCAACTTAGTATTAAGTGCTGTACATGCTCATACATTCCATGTTCATACTTTTCAGTTGGCCAAGATATCTAAAAATCCTTTTTTTGTATTGGTTTTAAGTAATATTCGTATTTTCTGGGATACAGAATTTTGGATTTTCCTTAGTTGTCAGTTATAATCATCAAAATTAAAAGAGAAAACATTTGAAATATATCCGTCTGTGTGTAATGAATGAATATAATATACACTTTTCACTTTTTGAATGGAATTAGTTAAATAAATCAACTTTTTGATGATATTCTAATAATATGACAAGCACCTGTATAGGTTGGACAGGTCTGAAAGCAGAATAGTCCATTGGGGATTATTGTCTTATTTTTTCATTTATTTCATTGACTTAAACAATAAGAGTAACATTTCCTAGGCCTATCTTAAAAAATGATTTGATGGTGAGAGCATTTCTTTTGATGGTGATACATAGGCCTAGTTGATGCATCGTTTTTAGTACTTGTCTTTTGTATTTTGTAGGCTAAAGGCATGTGAACCTTTGGTCCGTTTTCAGGACAGCTGATGTTTTGGATCAGAAGGCGGTTGTTTTCGACCTGTCTGAGTAACCCACCCTCCGTGCAGGCTAACTGCATTAAAATCGCATGCCTGAAGCTATACATTAGTATGAAGAGCGATGTTCAATACTTACACAAATACACAAAATGTGTTTGGTAATCAAAGCTGTGTTTGGTAATCACATTTTAAGGATTTTGTGTCGTACTTACTAACCGAGAGTGAGGTCATGCCGGGAAATATCAAACTGAGACTGAGTGATAGCGAGGTTGATACGCCAAAGCCGAGGTTTGATATTTCCCGGCATGACCGAACGGTCATGTGGCTCAGAGGGTTGAGAGGGTTGTCTGTTAATTGCAAGGTTGGCGGTTCGGTCCCCGACTCCTCCCAGGTCATGTGCCGAAGTATCCTTAAGCAAGACTCTGAACCCCAAGTTGCTCCCGATGGGCAGGCCGGCGCCTTGCATGGTAGCTCGCTGCCGTCGGTAGGCTATGTGTGAGTGTGAGTCTGGTTGAATGAGAGGCAAACATTGTAAAGCGCTTTGAGTGCCTGTAAGGTAGAAAAGCGCTATATAAATGAAGTCCATTTATTATATGGAATTTTTAGCTCTTTTCATTTTGTAAATTGTAAGCTAATTGTAGCTAGCTAGGCTGGCTTTCAAGTCTTCTCACACGGTGTGTTTCAGGTGTTGTCTAGCAACCAATTACTTTTGATAGAAAGCGGACAACGCGGTTCTGCTAAAATGGCTTTAATTCCAACACAAATAACGACTCTTTTAGAGAGTTAACAATTTCTTCGTCGCTGTTGATGTCTTCAGTATCGTCTGGATAGTAAAACTCAGTTGACTCTTCGATATCGCTAATTTTGAAGATGACGTCAGAGGAGGGCAATAGCCTAAGTAAGGGATAATGTATAGAACGCCGGTCATTATGTAAGGGATAATGTATAGAACGCCGGTCATTATCGGGAAAATAAGCCCCGACAGGGCGAACAGCACCCCGACGCGAATTCTATACATTATCCCGCTTATTACACGGCTACTTGTCAAATAACTTAACACAGTGTGTCTTTTTACAATGTATTTATTACCATTCGTAGGCTAGTGTTGATCAGCAGATAAATACTTTGCCAAAAACGTTGAACTTAGGCTTCAAATCAGCTGACGTCGCTAAGCAACGGAGTATACGCTGGGGTTGAGAAGTTACCGGACTACTTGCGGAGTGCTACGAAAGACGTGAATCCGAGGCAAAAAGGCAACTTCGCTTGACAGCAGTCAATTATACATAGCAACGGTCAGTTATCGAAAAATTATTGACCGCAGAACGTTGGGAAGCCCCATTCAAGTGAATGGTGCATTCTACAGCATTAAGAACAGCCGTGTAATAAGTAAGGGATAATGCCCGACGAGGTGTCCAATATCATCTGATAATGATATAATAACGAAGGGCATTATCCCGCTTATACCATGGTCACTTGCCAACGTTTTTTTTTACAAATATGAATCTATGTTTTAATTCGTTTTGCAATCGAAATCTAACGTTGTTTAACGTCGACCAACTCTGATATTTTATAGTCCGCTCAGCTCATAGAACCCAACACCAGCTTTCCCTTGGCTGAACTATTAGCCCGAAAGCTAACGTTATGCTAGCAAGATTCAAAGTCAATAACATTGTGTACGGTTGACAAACAGTAAATATAATATTACAGCATGTTTAACGAGAAGATTAGCTAGCTAGCCAGCCATGTCACTGTCCCAAAATCAATATCAAGATTTTCACGAACAAAGTAGCCTTTATCGACCAGTCTTGGCCACTGTCGCCAGCCGCAGCCTGCAGCGAGTTGAATAGCAAATGGATGTGAGATGATCGCGTCAAAATTGACATAATCTGCTAACCGTAAATATAATTTGACAATATGTTTAACATTAAGACTAGCCAGCTATCCAGCCATGTAATTGCTCCCAAATCAATATCAAGATTTTCACCAACTAGTGCTAAGTAGCTACTAGACTAGTCTAGGCTACGGCCGCAGCCTGTGACTGAAGAGAGTGGAATAGCAAATGGATGTGAGATGATCGCATTAAAGTTTACATATTCTCCAAACAATAATTATAATTTGACAGTACGTTTAACAACAAGACTAGCCAGCTATCCAGCCAAGGCATTGTTCCCAAATCAAATAAAGAGTTTTACGAATAAAATAATCGGCCACGTGTGTTGGCTACTGTCGTGTTGGCCGCAGCAGAAGTAGATCGACTAGCGAGGTGAATAGCGAATGGGATGTGAGATGAGCGGTTTCGTGACACAGACACAGGCTACATTCAGAAAAGTACAATTTTGCAAATAGGTTAAAAGACATATTGAAGTCACTCATTGTGGTAATGACATGTTGGCTTGTTAAAGTCTTTCAAAATTGTAAATGGAGGCTTGTAAATGGAGGACTGCGTCTCTGTTGTTATTGTTACTTATTTCAGACACTTTGTACAGGCTCATATACCATGTAGCCGGCGCAATCATTTAGAACGGTGAAAAGACAGTTTTGCTGAAATGACGTAGTAGGTGTCCGTATATCACTTTTTAATGTACACCCCTGCAGCCAATCAGAATCGAGTATTCACCCAGACCATGGTATAACATTTGTTATTTACACAGATAACCGAGATTCTTCTCTTGAATTCTATAACAAATAAATTATAATGTGAGACTTCTGTCTCCCCTTCGTTTGGTTGCGATATCAAGACGAAATCTTTCACTTTTTGAATGTGAGTAGTTCGCGCGCGCTCCCGCAAGGGGGTGCTTATCCAGAGAGCCGTGCATCGGGTGGCACAACACCGGAACAGCTTGACTTGTTTACCATCCGGTTGGAAAAGCGCGCCTGAAGAAGGAGAAAGCTAGCTTAATCGAACTATAGTTTTGTAAACTATACGAGGTTTTTATCCTCCAAAATGTCTCAACTAAATGTGTTCAGGGATTTTCTCAATGAGCGACTAACAACGGCAGCTCTGGAAATATTCGCGGCCGCTGAAAAATTGTTTGCCGAGTTCGAAGGGGAGATTTCTCGTTCAAAGGAGGAGAGCACGCGACTGCAACGCTTGTTGGACATTGTTACTAGGCCTGAGATCAAGCTTCACCGAACAGGGGCCTGTACTACGAAGCAAGATCAACATGCTCTGGATTACTCTCAGTTACCCGGCTACACAAAGCGAGACAATCGCAATCACGATTAACGGTATCACGACGGCGGTTATCAACTCTCTAACTCAACCCAGATCTTTCTAATCTAGAGATGTGCGCGTTCACATAAAGGGGCGGTGTTTGCACCGTATATCCAATCGCAAACACGGACAAAACAAGAGCCGCATATGTCACGGAAGAGGAGCGGACATTCCGGACAATAATCTTACAAACTTTGTCTACTCCTCCTGCGTGAAATATTGTTACACAAACATATCAGGAATACAGACATATAATACAGGCAAAAATCAACGAATTCGCTGCTGCTAAACTGGTAGAAAATAGCAGACGCTGTCAATGCGTAAACTACGTATGACTTATTGATATCACTGTCCCAGGCACAAGATGTGACCATAATTACACGTGTGCATTCCATAACGTTAAACTTTTGTTGCTGTATTATTTTTGTTGCAACCCTGGAAGTGGCAAACGATCGTGGGAGCAAATAAAAAATAAATATCAAAACATAATTCTAAACGGTAAGTAGCAGTAGGCAATACTTTTTGTAGGATATTGGTATAGCTACAAAGGGCCTATAGAACAATGAAATTGCTCCTCCACAGGACTTCACTCTTGCTGAGGAGCTGGCCCTCTCCAGCTACCAGGGTCGCCCCATGATGGAAGGAGTGGAAGTGGCACTTCTTCAGACCCTGGTGGCAGCAGCTCGGTAACCCAGGCATATGTATTTTTCAAGTGATCTATGTGACCATGTTCATCCAACAATTTTTTATGAATATTGTAGATGTGAAATGTAGAATCATAAAGGGATTTATTCGCCATGAAAGTTTGCACAGACAAGGAATTTGCTTTGGCAGGAAGGTGCATACAATAAAAACATAGGAACCTTACATTTAAATATGTGGACTATCTATACTAAGGGTACATAAACTAGCAATACTAAGTGGAATGTATTACTGTCCTCTGCAGTGACAGGAAATATAGTGGTGTTGCTGCCACCACCCACTGTCGTCCCACTGTGCCATACAGAGGTAACCATGAAACTAATAGTCATGCGCCAGTACGTATGCCATATGTGGTTGCTGAATATTGATCAAATATGCCATTTACTTTCTCAAGTGGAGGTCCTATATGATCAGGAAACTGTGCATGCCTGCTCAGAGAGCATTTTGGGGGTACACTTTTGATTTGATTTTACCACTTGCAACATAGATGGTGAGTGTGAACGCGTGGCTGTGATTGAAGTGTCTGTAATGACTTACTAATGGTGGTGGTCTGAACATGAGACACAAGTTATTAAAGTTCTCATTTCAAATATAAATCAATTGATTAAATTGCTATGGTGTTAAACTCAGCAGGAAGAGGAACTTCTTCCTCCCCCTGAGCACAGGGCATCCACTTCAAGGCCAAGACAAAGACACAAGGTATAAGCAATGAACCTTATAACACAGTAGTCAAATGGACACCTTCAACTTTCTCCAAGTGTGCCTTACAAAGGGACAATGTTCTTTATTTGTTTCAGAACCCTTGAGCTCGATATAGAGTATAAGAGGCTTTTAATTTAAAAAAACAAGGCTGGAGATAGAAAAACTGGAATATGAGAAGAGATAGTACATGACTGAATGAATGACACTAAACTTAGTTACACTGACATTATATTGCTGTGTTCCTAGGAAAGGGAGAACACATGAGGATGTATTTGTTAAACTTTTTTCTACGTTTTGGTCTTTTTATACCTTTTTGTGGCTTTTTTGTTGTGTCTTTTGAGTCTTTTGTGGGGGTCTTCAACATTTCTTTCTGCTATAAAAGTGAATGAAACATCCAAATTCAATGAAAGTAGTGACATTTTCATCGTACGTATAGCCTACACATTGTTATTTTCGGTTTGAAATGTTTTGGTTGAAAGAAACCCAACATTTTGATATGGAAATAATTAGAAAATGGGTCAAAGCAACCCAAGGACAGCAGAAGAGGTTAAGGGGAGACACGTACGTACCCCATTGAATAGGAATAACATATCAACATGACACTACATAAAAGTACCCGTAGCGAAATAACGCAACGCTGTGCATTGCATATGCAAATTCTAAGCATTGCTAGTCTATGTACTTTTAGTATAGTTAGATCTCATATTATTTTTTTGGGATTCCTATAGGCTATGTTTAATGTATGCACCTTCCTGCCAAAGCAAATTGCTTGTCTGTGCAAACTTTCATGGCGATTAAAACCCTTTATGATTCTGATGTTTTGGCTGTTCTGAGCGCACCTCTCAATATCCGCGCACCAAGCTCCACATCTTCTATGAACGGTAACGCCATTATCCTCGAAAATGAGTTAGTGGGCGGGGCTTTTATACCGGTTGATCTCTGATCTCCAACTATAACCTGCTCCCGACCAGGTTAGCAGTTCAGCATATGTTACCATGGCGATCTACCCCGATAACAAGTGATCCACCTTCGTAGTACAGAAAACCCGGGGTTGAACCTGAAGTTACCTCGCTAACGCCAAATCTTGCTTCGTAGTACAGGCCCCTGGTTCGATTAATAACTACACTTGATAATAATCTGCTGTATCTATATTCATTATATCTTTAATTATCTAGCTTATTTGGTCTAGCACGGCCATACCGAGGTGTCGTTTCAAAAATAGGATATTAAATAGAAAAAAAGCAGAATGTAGTGAGACCCGTGTCTTGCGATTGAGTGGTTACTAGCATAGAGCACTAGCTGTGTCCCAGGCTACTAGCTAGCTATCTTAGCAGACTTTAGCGTCATTGATGCAAGCGAACAAACATTAGAGGATCTCAATTCTAAAGAAAAGACCTAGCTAAGAAAAATCTTTGCTGTGAAGGACTGACATGATTTGTGTCTATTCAGATAGGCCTATGCAATGCTAGTAGTATTCAATGACACAAGTCTGTGTTCTAGAAAGGGTGGTCTGGAGTCGCAGAGGTCCGATAATAATAATCAGCTTTAATGCAGCAGTTGGAAATCAACAAGTACAGAGCTCTGGGGTTGTCTACGTTTCCCTACCCGCAACAGAGTTTGGGTTGGTTCAAGAAGTCCAACTGGCTATCTGTTCCTGCCCCAGGATATATTATACAGTGCAGTAAGATGAAAAGAGGGTTGAGGTTTCTCATACATTTACATTTATTCATTTAGCAGACGCTTTTATCCAAAGCGACTTCCAAGAGAGAGCTTTACAAAAGTGCATAGGTCACTGATCATGCATCAGGGAGTTGTTCTTGCTGACGCGTCCCACCTGCTCGGGTGCCGTCTCAGCCCGGTGTTACAAGCCAACTGGTTTTCAAGACAACTGGTTTTTCTACGCGTGCACGCGCTGTGTTCCCTTCACATCTGCGGTGGCAGTCTGTCTCGGTCACCAGATTCGTCACACATTCACAAACATATTACTGGAGTTCTTCAATCTACATTTCATATCCATTGCGGCGATCGTGACTGTATAAGTGAGCGCTACATCCCAACGAAGTATAAAGAAACACATTCAAGAAAATATATTTATAGAAAGATCGCAAGGACCTGGATTCGATCCCTGTTGAACAAAACGACAAACCCGTCCAGGTGTGTGGCTTATCCGATTGAGCCAACGATTATTTAAAAAAAACATTGTCATTTTGGCTATTAGTAATGACGTCAAATCGCATCTGTGTCCAAAACACCTTTTGGTTTAGGTGAGCTAAGACAACTGGTTTGGTTACCTCGGGCGGATATTAAAGCACTTCCAAACATATTTAGCGAGGCTTTTTACCGAGGATTAAACCATTTAACCGGTAGGATTAACCGGTTAAAGATTTTCTTAGCGGTTAACGGTTAACCAGTTAACCATGGACATCCCTAAGCACAATATATAATGTTAATAAGCACGATATATTCTTTAAGACATGCATCCTTTATAAAGTAATACGAACACTGTTCCTGTTGCTATATCCACTAGTGCACAGTGCCCGTGATGCATTCGGTGATTAAGATGCCACAAATATTGATAACTTGAAATAGCCTATAGATAACGATAGCCCTTGATAGAATTGGTGGCACACAGATGTCTAGTATTATAGAAAGTGCCGCGCCTGTGATGCAGCTGGTGATGACAGTTTATGTATTGTAATGTATTGTACATTCTTTAGCTGCTATAATATGTTAAAGTGACTGATTGTATAGGATACACTGTTCCTTAAGGTCTCCGAATAGGGGTTGGCATTGGTTGGGCTGAAAATGGCCTGGGCTGCGTTTCCCGAAAGCATCGTAAGTCTAAGTTGATCGTAGAGTGCATCGTACGATGGATCTTAGTTGTACAGTCCGTTTCCCGAAACCATCGTAGCTAAAGAGACACTTGAAAATCGCCGTAGATTAACGAGAGCTCCAGACCAGTCGTAGATCGCTGAGTGCATCGTAACACAGAGACTCAGTGAAGACACACGTCGGCCGACCATAAAAACTACATAGACTAATGCTGAAAGTTAGTTCCGATGGAAGATAAGATTACGTATTTTGGTTCTCTTTTTACACCTGTTGCGTTACTCAAGTACATTTAGGTTACACAAAATAATTTGATATGGTGGGTTTGGCGCATGCAATAAACAAAGGTAGATTTAACAAACAAATGTCAGTCTTATTCAAAATACTATAACATTGAAATATGGCTGTTGTAATGTGCAATAGTAACTAGAAATGCATTAACGAAACGCTTTTACGAGTGCAATAACACAACAACAATTGAACATTGAAGATATTTATTAGAATTATAGGCCTGGTAGCACGCCAAGCCCGGTGGATGAAGAGGCTGGTGGCAGAGCCGAACCTGATGTTGGGAGATGGTAGCGCCCAGGAAATGGAAATACTCCACAGGGGTTGACTGGGAAGTCACACATGGTGAAGGGGCTGAGAGGGAGTGAAAACTCATACAAAAATCATCAAAACCATTGAAGATAGCCTAAGTCCTGCGATGCGGACTTCTCTGGTTGTGGGGATGTGGTCTGGGATGTGCCAAAGTAATGCAGTTGTGACAGCCTGCACAGATCTTGACACTGAGGCCTTGGCATAGAACCTTATGCCAACTGCCAGTGGCATAGAACCTTAACACTGCCAGTAGGATTGCAGGGGTCAGTGCAAAGGACCTCCTTGTTAGCCTCTGCAGGTCTGCTTCTATGTGGTTCAGGAGCATTATGATATGATGTCATCTGACATATCTTACACTCAAAGAGTATAATCGATCAACCATCAATTAAAGAGTTGATTATTCGTGTCAGAAACAATGATTCCATGTTGAAGACATGGGGTATTCATTACTTGTGTGTTTGTCATTTGTCACAATGTCATTTGTGGCCAATATTTGAGAATCATCAGACTGCAAACATGGTCTTGGAAAGCTGTTGGCCTATTATTGCAATATTGTAGATATAGTCAACACTAGAAATGAAGACTGAATATGTTGGATTGAGATGCTTGCTGCTAGCTGGGACATGCCATGAGTGATACCATTTAAATGCATGGTTTTTAACCTTGTAGTTCAATAAGTAGTAAATATAGGACTCATATATATATTTGTCTATGGAAAGTGGAGTACCAAGAAGAGTTAAAAAGCAAGGAGAAATAGGCTTGTTTTATTAGAGTTTGTTCTCCCTGCTCCTGCTCCACACATGGATCTAAGGTATAAAAAAAAACATGTAAGGATTGGACAGTCAACACTGAATGATACGATACACAATTCAGCCTTTATTTAATTAAAATACACATTGTATGCTTAGGCTATAAGGTAACCTAAATATGACACTACCTTGTTGGTTGGGAAGAAGAATAGGCACAGAAATAGAGGGCCTTGTGAACTTCATCTCTTCAAACAAGAGCTTCCTCTCCTCAATTTGGAGATGAGCCCACTTCCTTTCCAAGACCTCCTATTGGTATTTCAGTGTTTCCCACAGATTCAAAAGCAATTTGCGGCGGCGGGGTAGGCCTATATTAAATATATATATATATTTTTTTAAATTAAATATATATGTATTAGCTATGTTGGATGCTGTCGTCCTCTCCTACTCTTCCTTCAATGCCTAACGAATCTATCTCTTGACCCTGTATTTATGCTTGAACAGCACTGGTTGAAGCCTGAAAATATTGGCAATTTTTTTTGCATATGCAGGTAGCAACGCTAGTGCTAAATAACTATTTAGCTGGTCGGCTCCTTGACGCTGGGTAAGTGGGGCTCGTGAGACAGCTCACCAAAAGAACGATGGGGAACCACTTGTCTAGCAGATTAAAACCTGTTTGTAGGTACTTACTACCTACCTAGCGAAAAGTAGCCTCAACTTTCCTAGACTTAGCTACGATACTAATGATGCTGAAGGGTCGCTGATATCGCATAGCAATTAGCGTCGTTGCTAACGTGTTGTGACTGTGTGTATTTGAGAGACACGTGAATGACAGAGACGAAGGGAGAGCAGGGAAAGGAAATGCAGCTGAACGAATACGCTGCGTGTTTTAGATATTGTTAAAAAAAAACGAACTAACGAAACGCAATATGTGGCGGCCAGTGTTGATTCTGTGGCGGACCGCCACAAATTAGTCTATGTGTGGGAAACACTGAGTATTTAGCATCCTGTGTCGCTGATTGCAGGTCAGGTCAGGAAAATGAAATCGTTTTCTTATCTTTTTTTACGCTGCAGTGTTTATTACACAATGTTCATTTTTGGTGCAGGGTTTGAGGGCGGCGTTTAATCTAAATAGCTGCGCTAGCATGCTAACGTGTCTTTAGACTAGGGATGGGCAAACCGAGGCTTTCCGAAACACAAAGACAATTGAAACATTTGAGTCGGGGCCTTCAAAACTTTCACTCAACATCTGCTGGCAGCTACGACTATGGCATACACAACAGTCTTATAGCTAATAGGCTCTGTGCACAATCGTACTGACGAACTTCCGCTGTAGGAGATATTCGGCAAATTAGTTTCCGGTGTACTGGAGGCGATTTAAATGTATCACGTATGGTATATTTCTTTTTACTTTCTTTTTTCCTTACAACCGCAGCACTCATCTTGTTGTTCTTCACTAATGCGGACGAGGTCAGGAAGTAAACCGGAAACTAATTTGCAGAAAATCTCCTACAGCGGAAGCTCTTCAGTACGATTGTGCACAGAGCCTATTCCACAATATAATCATAATGGTTCTTGCTCCTGCAAAGCAGATCAGTGTTTCCTCTATGTTGATTTGGCCTTGGCGGCCAGAAACACGGGCCGCCACAGCTAAATTTCTGCCGCCACGGTATCAGAAATAGGGCTGTACAAAATTTTAGTCCGTCTATCAGCAGTGATTGTTAGAGTGCATGTCGGAGAATAGCACGGACACGCGCTTCACACCGCAGTTGAGATTGAGTGTGTGCGTATTGAGAATTGTAAGTCGTGTAACTTATGTTTTCAGTTCATTTAAGCCTGTTATTGTATTAGTCTATAGTTCTTTCTCACTTAAATTAAGTTAACTGGTGATTTTTGTTGTTTGTATTCTTACCCTGCTAACTACAGTAAATTGCACGTCTGTTGTTTCGATAGCGATTGCTGCCTTTTGCTCACGTTTGTATTATAGGTGAAAAAAGCAGAATTCCCATATCTCTTGAAAGCTTCCCTGCTCGACTGTTTTGGTGTAGATTTGACTGTAAAACTGTAAAATGATGAACTTTGTGACATGACGTGAAGACATGGATGCCGCCTAAGACTAATGTCGCCCGGTCTACCCTACTATTTCAAGACTTTCGTGCCCCAAATCAACATTCTGATGTGACAGATCAATGGGGAATCGCGTTCTCTCTTAATAGGCTACTATTGACTGTTTTCTTCGTTCTGAGTTGTATGTAAGAAATGTCGCAATAATTTACTTGTGGCCGTCGCGGACCACTACGGGGGCAGTGGCGGACCACACTTTGAGAACGACTGCAGTAGATGGTAGAAGAGATCACAAAACATAGCCATCAATTTAGAATGGATGTCTGCATTATTGTTTTTGACTAAACATAGCAAGTTACTACGAGCTAGCTAGCAAAAACATCAGATCGTGGAAATCAACAACAGGTCATGCTTTCATCTCATCATGCCACAGGTATAACTTGTATAAATAATCTACTCGAAAGAAAGGTTTTCCCAGAAAAGTAGAAGCCAACCAAAATGGTTTGAAAGAAGCAGCATGAGCTTGCTTGATCGCCTTTGGTCGAGGGAGTCATTTTCCAGTCTCGCCTGTATGGCTCAACTTGGTTGACATTGTTGATAATTTACTAGGCTATGTTACAATGTTTGTGTGGTCAGACCAAAACGAGTACAAAACAATGCAGGCGCTTCCAGACAGACTAACTTGCTAGGATTGTAATGCATTGTTTTATTCTCCCTAGTTATTTTGTGAACAGGGGCTGTGTTCCCAACTCGGTAGGTTTATGAGATGGAAGCCAGCTAGAGAAAACAAAACGATGCACAGCAATCAAGCAAGAACCACCATGTACTCGCTACAATCCAACCACACAAACAACGTAACACAGCGTAGCAAATTAGCAACAGCTAACTTGTTGATTTGACTCTTTACGATACTACGAGCTAGCTAGTTTGGCAAAATCATCACCTCGTGAAATACAACAGTTCATGCTTTCATCTCAGTATCGTGCAAAATATATACAGTCATGGCCGAAATTGTTGGCACCCCAGACATTTTCCCAGAAAATCAAGTATTTCTCACTGAAATAGTATTAAAGTAACAAATGTTTTGCTATACACATGTTTATTCCCTTTGTGTGTATTAGAACAAAACAAAAAAGGGAGGAAAAAAAGCAAATCGGACATAATGTGGCACAAAACTCCCAAAATGGCCTGGTCAAAATTCTTGGCACCCTTAACTTAATATTTGGTTGCACACCCTTTGGAAAAAATAACTGAAATCAGTCGCTTTCTATAACCATCAATGAGCTTCTTACACCTCTCATACGGAATGTTGGACCACTCTTCCTTTGCAAACTGCTCCAGGTCTCTTATTGGAAGGGTGCCTTTTCCCAACAGCAATTTTAAGATCTCTCCAGAGGTATTCAATGGGATTTAGATCTGGACTCATTGCTGGCCACTTTAGAACTCTCCAGCGCTTTGTTGCCATCCATTTCTGGGTGCTTTTTGACGTATGTTTGGGGTCATTGTCCTGCTGGAAGACCCAAGATCTCGGACGCAAACCCAGCGTTCTGACACTGGGCTGTACAGTGCTACCCAAAATCCTTTGGTAATCCTCAGATTTCATGATGCCTTGCACACATTCAAGGCACCCAGTGCCAGAGGCAGCAAAACAACCCCAAAACATAATTGAACCTCCACCATATTTCACTGTAGGTACTGTGTTCTTTTCTTTGTAGGCCTCATTCCGTTTTCGGTAAACAGTAGAATGATGTGCTTTACCAAAAAGCTCTATCTTGGTCTCATCTGTCCACAATACATTTTCCCAGAAGGATTTTGGCTTACTCAAGTACATTTTGGCAAACTGTAGTCTTGCTTTTTATGTCTTTGTGTCAGCAGTGGGGTCTTCCTGGGTCTCCTGCCATAGCGTTTCATTTCATTTAAATGTCGACGGATCGTGCGCGCTGACACTGATGCTCCCTGAGCCTGCAGGACAGCTTGAATTTCTTTGGAAGTTGTTTGGGGCTGCTTATCCACCATCCGGACTATCCTGCGCTGCAACCTTTCATCAATTTTTCTCTTCCGTCCACGCCCAGGGCGATTAACTACAGTGCCATGGGTTGCAAACTTCTTGATAATGTTGCGCACTGTGGACAAAGGCACATCTAGATCTCTGGAGATGGACTTATAACCTTGAGATTGTTGATATTTTTCCACAATTCTGTTTCTCAAGTCCTTAGACAGTTCTCTTCTACTCTTTCTGTTGTCCATGCTTAGTGTGGCACACACAATGCAAGCCTAAGTGAACTTCTCTCCTTTTATCTGCTTTTAGGTGTGATTTTTATATTGCCGACACCTGTTACTTGCCTCAGGTGAGTTTAAAGGAGCATCACATGCTTGAAACAATCTTATTTATCCACAATTTTTAGGACTTTGTGTGACATCATGTCCGATTTGCTTTTTTCCTCCCTTTTTTGTTGTTTTTCCAATACACACAAAGGGAATAAACATGTGTATAACAAAACATGTGTTACTTTAATACTATTTCAGTGAGAAATACTTGATTTTTTGGAAACATTTCTGGGGTGCCAACAATTTCGGCCATGACTGTATGGGTGGTATTTGAGTTATACAAATACTTCAGTCACCAGAATTAGGCAAAAATCTACTTTGAAGGTTTCCGCCAGTCTACTGAAGTGTAAGAAATACGTAAAGAGAAGGTGGGATAAACAAAACAACCAATGAATGGAGTAGTCGATTACTATAGTTTGTAATCTTTAGTCGCACACATTGCTGGAAATTATTTTCCGATAACTATTAATAATAGGTTTGCACATACCTATTTTTTGTGGCAAATGCAAGGGAAATACTCTGTAGAGAGCCCTACCTTTTTTTAAACTAAAATCTGCATTCAAGTTAAGAACATAAATATAAGCTTTAACTGGTTGTGTGGGGTAAAAAGGTGCTTGCTCGTCATGTCTACCCGTGCACTCAAACTTACCACAACGTTGCCGGGAGCAACTGTTACAGCTGACACAACGTTGTCTATGACTGACCGTGTCTGCGACTTAGAAATATTTGTGCACTTTTTTTGCGGAACATAACTTGTCATTCACAATTTCTTAGCCACTGTTCACCCTGTGCAGAATTATTTTTTCACTTTAACCCCTGAAGATAACAACAACTGGTCTGGTTTTAACGGTCAGACATGTTGGGTTGCATAATGACTAAGTTGACCGCAAACATACTCTTCTTCTCCCCAGATGTGCAGCAGCTCTCTCTCCCGGAGACCCCACAGATTAAAGAGGAACAGGAGCTGTGGACCAGTCAGGAGGAAGAGCAGCTCCAAGGACTGCAGTCTGAAACTACACACTCCATGTTCACTTCTACCAGTGTGAAACATGACTGGGATCAGAAAGGCTTTTCTAAATGTTCACATCTTGACCAAACTGTTAAAGTGGAGAACAGAGGAGACTCTACCCACCAACACAACTGAGGAACAAATCAAAGCAGAGCCTCATGTACAAGACTATGCAGCACCAGAACCAGGCAGTGACTCTCAGCCCCTCTCTGTTGTTGCTCCAGACTGTCCTACAGCTCAGAGTTTGGAGGAAGAACATGGAGGAGAGCTGCTTCTTCAAAACAGAACAAGAAACAGTGAGGTTCTGCAAAGGGAACATATGCCACAAAGATGTCATACACGAGAGAAATCTTATCAATGTCAACAATGTAACAAACAGTTTGCTCAGATGGGTCATTTGGTTAATCACATTAAGACACACACAGAAAATAAACATTTTCAGTGTCAACAATGTAACAAAAAGTTCGCTTATAAGTGTCTTTTGGTTATTCATATGAGGCAACACACAGGAGAGAAACCTTTTCAATGTCAACAATGTAACAAACAGTTTGCTCAGAAGTGTAATCTGGTTACACACATGAAGACGCACACAAGAAAGAAACCTTTTCAGTGTCAACGATGTAACAAACAGTTTGCTCTGAAGGGTCATTTTGTTGTTCACATGAGGCAACACACAGGACAGAAACATTATCAGTGTCAACAATGTAACAAACTGTTTGCTCAGAAGTATAATCTGGTAATTCATATGAGGACACACACAGGAGAGAAACCCTATCAATGTCAACAATGTAAGAAACTATTTGCTCGAAGTGATACTCTAGGTGAACACATGAGGACACACACAGGAGAGAAATCTTATCAATGTCAAAAATGTAACAAAGGTTATTTTCAGAAGGGTAATCTGGTTGAACACATGAAGACACACACAAGAGAAATCTCATTGGATCTGTCCATCGGCTGTGATCCAGGACAAAGGTGCAGCCTCCTGGTTTGATAGGTCCAGTGTGGGCAGCAAGGGGAGATGCTGTAAGGGACAGCGGTGGTGTGTTTGGTAGAACAGAAATAATTAAAGAATTGCGCTATTTAAAAAAAATTAACTACACGTTAACTCAGTTTGTTTGTGTTCATGTGTGAGAGAGTGACTGTGAGACAGAGTTACTTCTCAAACACAGATTGTAAGTGTTAACTTTTGAATGTGCACCTGTGTCCATCAGGGTTTCTGTAGAGCGCTCTTCTCTTGTGGTTGACGGTGGGTGGAAAAGGACAGCCTGTGGGGACTGCTGCTGTGAAGGCAGGACCTGTGCTGCTGTGAAGGCAGGACCTGTGCTGCTGTGAAGGCAGGACCGGTGCTGCTGTGAAGGCAGGACCTGTGTTGCTGTCAAGGCAGGACCTGTGTTGCTGTGAAGGCAGGACTTGTGCTGCTGGAGTCTCAGTAAAGAAAGAAGCCAGGTCCCATATAACAGTAGTCTGAAACGAGATGTCTAATCACAGTGACAGCTGAAATATTTGAGTAAGTAAAAGAGAAAGGAATACATGTTTCAGAGATAGGGGGGGAGGGAGGGACGGAGAGATCTCTTGAATACCTGAGAAATGTCTTCCTCTATGACCTCTGCAGTAGAAACAGTAGTGTAGTAGAAAACCCCAGCTTCTACAGACAACCTCTCAGAGAACTGGTGGTCTGCCCCCTTAGCCACATCTGTTGGGACTGTCCTCACTGTCTTGTGTTTCTTCCAGTCCAGTTGAACTGGTTCTC
Organism: Mallotus villosus; assembly: GCA_903064625.1. NCBI lineage: Eukaryota > Metazoa > Chordata > Actinopteri > Osmeriformes > Salangidae > Mallotus > Mallotus villosus. The sequence continues at coordinate 54,068 of CAEFZP010004353.1, read as the reverse complement.
AGTCTGGCTCACGGTACTGGAGACCAAACCTCTCCCCTGTGTCTCTGCTCCACACATGGAGGGCTGGATATTTGGCCCACCGTGTCACTATTAGTGAGGCCATGTTGAGTTCCACCTCCAAACCAGGGTCCAACACAGCAGGCAGCAGCACATCAGGCTGCTTCAGGTCCACCAGCCTTTTCCACCACACTGCTCCCGTCAGTCCTGGGCCTGGAACAGCTCAGGGAGACCCTGTTGTTGAACGCATATGAGTACTGCAGCTTTCTCCCCCTGGATGTGATTCAGCTGCAGGGTACCACCGTGCCCCCAGCTTCAGGTCTCTCAGGCAGCCTCTCAACAGGTGGACCTGCTGGACCCTCTCACCTCTGTACCCAGAATGCAACAAATACAATGGAATGTTAGCTCCATTGTAGCAAATTAAAATTGAGGGGAAGTACGTAGGAGGGCAGAGCCAGGCTAGTGAAATCGGCTGCAGGATGATAAAATACACCATATAAGTTAATATATTTGAATAAAAAAACTAGTGGTGGGCCGTTATCGGCGTTAACGTGCTGCGTTAACGTGAGACCCTTATCGGGCGATAAAACAAATATCGCCGTTAATCTATTCTCAAAGTTGGGTTGGGAGCTGGGTATATATTACTCAAGCTATGATGACTTTCACCTTGATATTTTAGCGCGGATGTACATTATACCTAGCCGAATTGCACGCCGCCGCTTACCAAGCCTGCAGTAATGGATGCTTATTACAATCTGGTGATTTTGGGCTAAAATTAGAAGTCGGCCTAGGCAGCCTATTTCCTTATTGCTGAATCCTATAGAAAAGTATAATTTTGACTTTTTTCACGCAAATTTACGACTTTAATCTTACACCTCCGGCCCGATTTGTTTTACCTATCTGGCCCTATTATGCCGTCGTAGAAGTTTACCTCAGTTAAATACGTAAAAAATACATTATGTTTTTTTCGGTTTCACTCGCCATTACAAAAATTATCTCGCGCACCCCCGGTGGTCAGTCTGTGCACCACTAGGGGTGCGCGCACCCCAGTTTGGGAACCACTGATCCAGATTACAGTGAGATTAATCTAGATTTTTTTTTAATCTATGCCCACCTAAAAAAAAACCACGCTTCACTTTTTGTAAGGGGGGTGCCTTGCATTTACATCAAATGGAAAACGAGGCCCGCTATGAAATGCTCTCCCCCGCATACGTTTCTTCCCTTCTACACCAGCATTATGTACATTTAGTAGCAGAAATGTAATCCCAATAAATGTGCATGTATAGGTTGGACAGGTCTGAAAACAGAATAGTCCATAGTAGGTAATGGATTATTATGTTTGTTTGTTTTTTTCATTGACTTAAACAATAAAAGTAATATTTCCTATCTTAAAAAAGTATTTGATGGTGAGAACATTTCTTTCAATGTTGATAGTTGATACATAGTTTTTAGTACTTGTATTTTGTAGGCTAAAGGCATGTGAACCTTTGGTCCATTTTCAGGACAGCTGATGTTCTGGATCAGAAGGCTGTTGTTTTCGACCTGTCTGAGTAACCCACCCTACGCACAGGCTAACTGCATTAAAATCGCATGCCTGAACCTATACATTAGTATGAAGAGCCATGTTAAATACTTTGAACCTGCTACACAAAATACATTTCCTTTGGTAATCATAGCTGGGGTATATTTCCTCAGAATGCGATGTAATGGAGAAAGAATAGGCTACTGGTTTGCGTTCGTTATACGGTTTGAATGACGAATTTTAAGGATTTTGTGTTGAGAATAACATCAGTTATTTACACAGATAACCTTGATTCTTCTCTTGAATTCTATAACAACGAAAGTATATAGTGAGACTTCTGTCTCCCCTTCGTTTGGTTGCGATATCAAGACGAAATACTTTTTGATTGTGAGTAGTTCACGCGCGCTCCCGCGAGGGGGTGCCTATCCAGAGAGCCGTGCATCGGGTGGCACAACACCGGAACAGCTTGACTTGTTAACCATCCGGTTGGAAAAGCGCGCATGAAGAAGGAGAAAGCTATCTTAATCGAACTACAGTTTTGTAAACTATACGAGGTTTTAACCACCAAAATGTCTCTACAAAATGTGTTCAGGGATTTTCTCAATGAGCGATTGACAACGGCAGCTTTGGAAATATTCGCGGCCGCTGATAAATTGTTTGCCGAGTTCGAAGGGGAGATTTCTCGTTCAAAGGAGGAGAGCACGCGACTGCAACGCTTGTTGGACATTGTTACTCAACCACAGATCAAGCTTCACCGAACAGGTTCGATTAATAACTAGCCTACAGTTGATAATAATCTGCTGTATCTATATTCATCATATATTTATTATCTAGCCTATTTGCTCTAGCACGGCCATAACGAGGTATCGTTTCAAAATTAGGGTATTAAATGAATAAATAAAGCATAATGTAGTGAGACCCGTTTCTTGCGATTGAGTGGTCACTAGCATAGAGCACTAGTTGTGTCCCAAGCTACTAGCTAGCTATCTGAGTCATCCACCAGATTAGCAGACTTTAGCGTTATTGAGGCAAGCGAACAAACATTAGAGGTAATAACTCAATTCTAAAGATAAGACCTAGCTACGGTCTCCATACTAACTTTTTTCCAAGGAATACATGTGCTGAAATGTAGGTGATGTAGGAAATCTTTGCTGCTATAATATGTTAAAGGGGTCATTGACTGATTTGATAGGGTACACTGTTCCTTAAAGCCCATATAGCAGGTTAACCACCACTGTCGATGAATGGGTACATAAAGCACTCAAGATATGTATATTATTATTATGTCTCCGGCTAGGGGAGCGTATTCGAGCGTATTCGAAAAGCTCAGTTTTCAGTGTCCGAATTCGCCGTATTAGTGTGGCCGGTGTTGTCGCCCAACTGGTTCCCAAGCTAACTGGTTCCCCAGCTGTGCGTTCACCCATCAGTCTTCCTCTATCACCTGATTCGTCACAAATTCACGAACATATTACTGACGATTTGTATAATATCAAGTCGAATCTCATATTTGCTGCGGCGAATATGAAAGTATAGGCTACGTGCGCACTACATTACATCCATTCACGACAAAATAAATGGAGACAAAATAAAAACATTTGCAGACTCGCATGAAGTGGGTTTCGATCGCACTACAGCAAAAATACGTATTGTTCCAAAGCCCATTGCTTTACACTGCGAGCTATTTTTGCTCACAAGAAATGTGTTGAATCGTTACGTATTTATTAACTAAGTTGTCCTTCAGGTAACATCTTGTTTTGGCTGCTTCTACGACAACTGGTTCCCATAGACGCTACCCGAAAGTAGGCTACTAATCACGTATTTGGGATTGTTTCGAGACAAAAGCCGTATTTACCACGACATCAAAGCTCCTTCTGACACCACATATTAAAAATTCATACTAAGAAAGTCGCTGTTAACCCAGACAATACCATCAAAATACGCAAAACACAACATGGAAACATTCGTTTCCTATGCGAATTCGTGTAGCCAATGGCTGACTGTTTCTTCGCTATATTTTTTTAAATCAATTTATTTCGCTATTTTATATTCTGAACAAGTGTAGTGAGCACAGCATTACAGCCATTCACGCCATAATAAATGCAAGCTAAGAAAATAAAAGATTCGAGTGGGAGATGTAATTGTATATAGGCTAGTACTTCATGTCTAGTGGTTACAAAGTTATATCAACGATGCTCTCAACTGGGCCTAAGGTGCTGTGGTGTAGTGGTTAGCAATGCACTGACATGGTTTGTTGGATGTATTTTTGCTCGTGGGATCGGCTCCCACTCGAATCTTTTATTAAAAAATAAATAAATAAATATTTAATATACCCCGCCGCAAATTGCTTTCTAATCTGTGGGAAACACTGTACATCACATGTTTTTTAGATTTTCTTAATCTTTTGTCGTCCACCAAGCCACCATAAAAGAACTGAGGTCATATCTCAGCACCTCTTTACTGCATTGACACCAAATTTGGTATAGGGACTAGGGACCCTGTTCTAAAGAGGTCCAAAATAGGTCATGCCATTTCACCTCTAGGTGGCGCTGCGATAAGCACACATTTGTCACCAATTATCTTCAGATCAAGCCTCACAAATGTTTTCACATGGTTTTTGATTTTTCCAGTAAAGCTGATCAAAGTCGGAGATGAAGCGGCCAAAACAGGAAGTGAGATCATATCTCAGGAAATACTTGCTAATCAAACATGGTACAGGTGCTCGGGACCCTGTTCCAAAGAGGTCCACAAAAGGTTTTGTCATCTAACCGCTAGCGGGCGATCCTGTATCTGACACATGTTAACTTGTGATACCATCTAAATTGATGCGGACGCCATTTTGAATGAATGAATATAACGTTTTTTTCCTACTCCTACAAAACGTATCCAATATTCACCAAATTTGGCGCAGATTATCTTCAGACCACAATCACCTTGACATGTCAAAATAGGACTGAATTACAGCTGTTTAAACTTGGGCCAAATCTGACAACCGCTTGCCACACGAAAAACTACTTATATTTTCACTCAGTAACTGAACACAGTAATTTCCACCACTGAGAATAGCTCACTAGGATAAATTGGTGTCCTGGCAAGGGCAACGTCAGAAGGGCAACAAAGTCATAATCCAGCCAGAGCCAGCAAGCCCGTCATGTCACTGGTTATCTGTTTACACTATCAAACCTCACCTCACTCTATCAAAATGATTTTATATTTTCGAAACCGTTTGTCCGGTACAGCCAATCGAAAATGGCAGCAGAGCCGCCAAACAGAAAGTTGTGTCTTATCTCAGCAAATCTTTGATGGATTCACACCAAACTTGCTGCCTGTACTCGGAACCCTCTTCTGAGGATGTCGAAAGTTTCTTCTGGGTCATCTGACCTGCTTGGCCACCCCATTGCGGCTTGCAGCTATATTTCCACAATATAATCGTAATGGTTCTTGCTCCTGCAAAGCAGATCAGTGTTTCCTCCATGTTGATTTGGCCGTGGCGGCCAGAAACACGGGCCGACACAGCTAAATTTCTGCCGCCACGGTATCAGAAATAGGGCTGTACAAAATTTTAGGCCGTCCATCGGCAGCGATTGTTAGAGTGCATGTCGGAGAATAGCACGGACATGCGCTTCACACCGCAGTTGAGATTGCGTGTATCCGTCTTGAGAATTGTAAGTCGTATATACATACGAGTCATATATAACTTATGTTGTCAGTTCATTAAAGCCTGTTCTTGTATTAGTCTATAGTTTTTGCTCATTTAAATTAAGTTAACTGGTGATTTTCTTTGTTTGTATTCTTCCCCTGCTAGCTACAGATACTTGTCTAGCAGATTAAGACATGTTCATAGGTACCTAGCTAGCGAAAAGTAGCCTCAACTTTCCTAGATTTAGCTACGATACTAATGCTGAATGGTCACTGATATTGCATAGCGATTAGCGTTGTTGCTAACGTGTGATGTTGTGACTGTGTGTATTTGAAAGACACGTGAAGAGACGGAGGGAGAGCATGGGAAAGGAAATGCAGCTGAACGAATACGCTGCGTGTTTTAGATATCGTAAAAAAAAATCTAACGAAACGCAATATGTGGCGGCCGGTGTTGATTCTGTGACGGACCGCCACAAATTAGTCTGTGTGGGAAACACTGTGTGAATAAATATATGATTACTTAAGGCAAATCATATTTTATCAAGGTGATTTCAGGCAGCCATTTTTTACAAAAACTTCTCCATCCACCATACCTCATCAGACAACTTACATTTTGACCACTTTAATTACAAGATAGAGGAAAACGTTGACAAATGGAATATCCACAAATATGTGGGCAATGTAGAACAGGAAACAGATTAGAAATATCATATTTTGATTAAAAGTTATGACCATTCTAGTGACTAGTGGTAACATGGGGAAAACCGGAATTCTCCTCCCCCAAAAGTAGCTAGCGATATGGCTGGCTCCTCCTCTCGATAACTAAAAAACGTTCTACTGTCTTCCACAACCGACCGAATAGGCCAAACAAGATATAAAAATGTAGCTTATAGTTTACATAATCTAGCTAGTTAATGTTGTTTTTCCAAGTTTCACAGAAATATGCTAAAGTTGAGGCTAAACAGCGCTACTATTGCTAATACTGCCTTTCCTGCTGGACAAGTAATTCTCTCGTCAAATAACTTGCGTCACTCCTACAAACAAATGCTTCGTAAGTAAAACGTTTAGACTTTTAATTGACAATATTGACCACACATATTAAGAAACTTGTCAGTACTCATAATATTGTCTCCGATTTCAATTCGAAGCTGTAAATCTCACACTGTAGACAATTGTCCATTAGGTGAGTTCGACATGGACTGCGGCTGAATGAAACGACCGGCGAGAGTAGCCGCTTGCAGTCGGGGAGGAGTTGAAAACGGCTCTGTGAAGTGTCCCTTGGACATTCCAGCTTCTCGTGGTTTGCTGCGTTGATGTCAGTCATGGCCGATCAAGCGCTGTTTGCTTACGTTACTTTATTTATAATTAAACTTAGTCTTTCCGTTAGTAGAAGAGGTGGCCCAAAACCCTTTCTTCAACAAATGTTTTACTCAATCAAATTGTTTGGTCCGGATTTGAGCATTGGCGAAACTGAAGGTGTCAGAATAATTACAAAACAAGCGTCAAAGTTGTCGTGTGTGAGTCTGGCCAATCATGAAATAGCTGTGTCGTCATTTGAAGCCGTGCAGTTGCTCTTGAGAAAATGCGCTCGGCTACACAGCCGGCAGTTCTCGAATCGATCTCACGGTACTTTGATGGCTACGTCACAGTGACCTAGCCTCGGCGCCGTCTCAAGTCGGACAAAAAGTCTAACCAGAATTCACTGTTTCAAGTCAGCCGCCTGCAGCCAGCTGCAGCGCTGCATGAAGCGAGGTCATGTCGAACGCACCTAATGTCTCCGCTCTGGCTCCGCCTCGGAAAATAATGGCTGCCGTTGCAGACGATACAGTAATTTCCCCCTCCCACTTACCCCTTAACCAATGGTATGTGCTTTTAGCTTAACTTGTCATGAGTATCCAGAAGTTTTCTGAATTAAAATCGGTGATTGGACAGCAAAGCTATTAAGGCGTGTCTTATGGGTCGAAAACGACCCATTTTTGAATGGGCCGGCTGGATAGGGTTAAAGGATGTCCTCCTTGACCTTTTTGGGCTTTTTAAATCGAACTTATGTATTATCCGTGTAATTCTCTAGCCGTTATGAAGGCTATTTTCCAGGTTTTCTGTTACCATGCTGCACGCTCACCCCGAATGTTTACAAACAAATAATTTGTATAGGCTACTGACCATTTAGAATTAATTGGCAGCATTTATAACATACTTTATGAATGGAAGGTCTCTTTAAGTAGTCCAAGTTTGTTGCTTTAGGGGAAATAGGAGGAAAATATGTCCAATATTACATTAGCTATTAGACTATTATATAACCTGCTCTGAAATCAAGGGTTAGGACTTTTTTTTGGTGGGCGGGGGGGAGGGGTTTGGGGGGGTTCAGACATACCTGACAAATCCGAGGAAACACTGCAGATGGTGTGGTATCGTATACAAGAGCGATTTAACCACAACAACGTTGCACATGTGCGATTCTGAACATTCCAACCAACTATTTTCCGATAGACTCAAACTTTATGACAAACGCTATAGTATGGCTTCAAAATGTACAATTAGGGGGCTAAAGGCCGAAATATGCTTCTCCAACTCCGTTTACGGATGGGAGGGGGGGACGGATACGGACAGATAGACTTCGTTTATGGTTCTCCGAAGGCTGTGGGTGCTGAAAACAATTAATCGCCAGAAGAGTAGGTGGCGCTGCACTGCGATGTTAGCTAGGTTATCGAAAAGTCGGAGCAAATTTACAAATGATCCGTTTCATCAATAAAATAAGCACAGTTTCACCAACTACACTGCCCATTTCTCGTGACATTTTAATTCAAATGCTGCTTTACATGTTCTGTTGGGGGGGTATCATGATTACGGAAAGGGACTGTATACATTTTTATATTGCTACCATTTTAGAGACTGCTTATCGGTCCGAGTGTTATCAGGTGCAGACCTTGTAAACATTCGGGGTTTAGGCCAAACCAACAACGTATTAGGGCTTGATTTGCAAGAAAGGACATTCGTACATTGGAACGCGCCGCTGAGCGCCTCCACGGTCCTCTTCCACATATTAAAATAGTGCTGCTTTCAACTAATAATCCAAGTAATAGTCATTTAATTACTGGTTAAAATATGCTATTTCTAGTTGTTTTAATATGTTCCTTGATTTCTGGAAATCATCTCGCGACCGCCCCTTGCTGGGTCGCGACCCCCACTTTGAGAACCACTGGGCTAATAGATTGACAGGTTGATAATGGATACGCAGGTTGATAATTGAGTGCTTGCTTAGAAGCAAGCTATTGTTTTTGTCTTGATCAGACAAGAAGACACTCGATCTTTCTATCAACGCGATTACTATTGATCAAAACAGAACAAGGGTTCGGCTGTAGGCCTACTTGAAAAATGATATTAAAAAGGTGCTTGCTCGTCATGTCTACCCGTGCACTCAAACTTACCACAACGTTGCCGGGAGCAACTGTTACAGCTGACACAACGTTGTCTATGACTGACCGTGTCTGCGACTTACAAATATTTGTGCACATTTATTGCGGAACATGACTTGTCATTCACAATTTCTTAGCCACTGTTCACCCTGTGCAGAATTATTTTTTCACTTTAACCCCTGAAGATCACAACAACTGGTCTGGTTTTAACGGTCAGACATGTTGGGTTGCATAATAACCTAAGTTGATCGCAGACATACTCTTCTTCTCCCCAGATGTGCAGCAGCTCTCTCTCCCGGAGCCCCCACAGATTAAAGAGGAACAGGAGCTGTGGACCAGTCAGGAGGAAGAGCAGCTCCAAGGACTGCAGTCTGAACCTACAGACTCCATGTTCACTTCTACCAGTGTGAAACATGAATGGGATCAGTTTGGTCATCTTGACCAAACTGTTAAAGTGGAGAACAGAGAAGGAGACTCTCTACCCACCAACACAACTGAGGAGCAAATCAAAGCAGAGCCTCATGTACAAGACTATGCAGCACCAGAACCAGGCAGTGACTCTCAACCCCTCTCTGTTGTAGCTCCAGACTGTCCTACAGCTCAGAGTTTGGAGGAGGAACATGGAGGAGAGATGCTTCTTCTGAACAGAACACAAAACAATAAGGATCTTCCAAGGGAACATATACCACAGAGACGTCACACAGGAAAAACAATATATCGGTGTCAACAATGTAACAAAACCTTTGGTAGAAAAAGTGCTTTGGTTTTTCATGTGAGTACACACACAGGAGAGAAACCGTATCAATGTCAGGAATGTAACAAAATCTTTAGTGACAAAAAAGTTCTGTTTGGTCACATGAGAACACACACAGGAGAGAAACCTTATCAATGTCAGGAATGTAGTAAACGGTTTGCTCGGAAGGGTAATCTGGTTATTCACATGGTGACACACACAGGAGAAAAACCTTATCAATGTCAACAATGTAACAAATCATTTAGTCTTCCATCTCGTTTGGTTAAACACATGAGAACACACACAGGAGAGAAACCTTATCAATGTCAGGGATGTAGTAAACGGTTTGCTCGGAAGGGTAATCTGGTTATTCACATGATGACACACACAGGAGAAAAACCTTATCAATGTCAACAATGTAACAAATCATTTAGTTTTCCATCTCGTTTGGTTAAACACATGAGGGCACACACAGGAGAGCAACCATATCTGTGTAAACTATGTAACAAATCATTTCAGTTTTCCTCTCATTTGGTTATACACATGAGGGCACACACAGGAGAGAAACAATTTCAGTGTCAACAATGTAACAAAATCTTCTGTGAAAAAAATGTTTTGGTTGTTCACATGAGAACACACACAGGAGAGAAACCATATCAATGTCAGGAATGTAGTAAACGGTTTGCTCAGAAGGCTAATCTGGGTATTCACATGAGGACACACACAGGAGAAAAACCTTTTCAATGTCAACAATGTAACAAACAGTTGTCTACAAAGTATACTCTGGTTGAGCACATGAGGACACACACAGGAGAGAAACCTTATCAATGTCCAAAATGTAGCAAACTCTTTTCTACAAATAGATCTCTGTGTGCACACATGAGGAGACATGTTTTTCAGAAAGTTTCCTCCTAAAACATATTCTCAAAGCTGCTGAGATTTACTTTTTGTGGGAATGGGGGGGAGACATCTTGACCTAAATTAAGGGGGAGGGTGGGTTGAATTTTTTGCACTGGATCATTTCAAGAAGCTAACTTAACTACGCCTTATGTTAGTAACTATGGATATCTATCAATTATTTCATCATAGAAATATTGTATAACAAATTATTATGTTACATCATGTTACATTTTGAAAATAAAAACGTTTCCAAATTAAAATTAAGATGTCCAATTGTAGGTTGTGTCACTAATTTAAACAAGTATATTGTCACTATCTTACACATGCATCTTGTAAACAAATAGTAAATGTGGACTAAGGCAGCTGTATGTTGATGTGGGGTCTGGAGAGGGCATATTGTTTGATGCATTGTAATGTGTTCTGATGGATGGCTGAGGTATAACTAGTTCTTCTGCGCTGCATAGCTGCAGTTTCCCTGTGGCTAAGTAGCGTATAGTTGTCAACCTTGATCTCCAGTGTTACTGGGTTGTTTCTGTATGTGACTTTATTCCCGATAACTCTACTACAATAATAAAACCTGACAATACTTTTTTTTTAAGAGCTCATTATCACAAACTCACGTTTCTAAAATGTTTACGTTCCCAGGCGGATGGCCAACATTTTTGGATTCTGTTCCTAACTTTACACTGATTTAGGAGCTGGTTTTAGTGCTGAAACGCTTTGTGAAATACTATTAGAGTAAGAAATGTGGAGTTCTAAAGTTAGGACTTACATGCCCATTTTTTTAAAGAGTCTCTGAAATCAGCAAGTTAGGAGCTACTTTTAGCCTTGAGATATTTTGCAGGGAGGCTGATGCCTATAAGAAACGTACAAATATACCTGGGTTGTCTTTTAGTTACCTGGCTTCACAAAGCCTACCAGGGTCATCCCACTGCTCCCCGTTTCCCCGCCGGGGGCTCGAGGGAGCGGAAGGAGCGGCCTCGCCGCACTCCATTAAAAACGAGAACAGTTCATCATGGTTGCATCCCCTGGGAGGAGACACACCCCCTGTTATACAGGGAGTCGAGGATACGATGGACTGGCCAGTCCTTGATGTTAGCCGGTCTCAGGGCCAGACACGAGCTGTGTCGAACCTGGCTATTCGCATCGTCGCCGACTTCCTCGGAGGGTGTGTATCCGGGCGAACGATCGGAACGTCCCCCAGACTCCCCCAACAAACAGGCCGCCTCCGGATCGGAAGAGTCGGACATGGCAAAGCAGGAACACAACACTGCCAACAGACGCAGGACCAGACACAGCATCGGCAGCAGCACTGATCATACAACAACCGGGGTGAGTGTGTGCGTATCCGTGCGGTCATTTAATGCCGTCGTATCGGACATGGCCCAATGGGCTTGTGCTGGCTTACACACGTGGTAGTGAGTGGATGACGTGCGCTGCCCGATTGCCATGCCTGAACTAGCTCCGCTCATGCTAGTCAAGCAACACTCAATTTCCGGAGCATTTTAAATCAACAAGCTCGCATTCACAATTGAGAGTAAAAACTAAGATCACGGACACTGTCAAAACTCAAACATAAAAGGGGATTTTAAGAGATGAGTCAACAAAGTTTGTCCACCAAAGTCCACCAAAAGCGCTATGTGAGCTCAAACAAGTTTGTCCAATAAACTGTGCATTGTCGCTGTTTCATATAAGTCACCAACGAGACGATAACAAAACAAACTATTAATTAAAAATCTAAGTAAACTGATTATTTGCATTGGTTTTTGAGAATGTGCAACAGCAAAACAATTGAACATGTTGGCACAGCTGTGACTGAAGTCACTTCAGTCAGCTGCGCCAATGCGCCACGTTATTTACATTATTCATTGCAGATGATCCAATGATAACGGATCAATCTCTCTCTCTCTCGCTCTGCTTTTCCAATCACAGGACACGTACATGTCAAGTTCAGCGTAAGGCCTTCTAGTTGGCCTTGGTGTCGCAGACTCGCAATCTGATTGGCTATCTCAACTGACTGTCTCCGTTCACTTACAGCGCACGGGAGCCTGCTCTGTTGATTCTGAAGGCCTCAGGCAGATTTCATGGAACCTGACAACACAAGCTAGCTGAAATATGATTGGAGAAAAGCTCTACCATAATATACATCACTATCAGCAGCTCAACCAAGTGGATATAATATGACATGAAGAGAAAAATATATATAACCATATCATCTTTTAATAATTGTATTTACATATTTGCAAAACAACGACACTTCTCTGGATTTGTTCAGGCCAGCAGAGAAGGCCTTGCTTTCTGGCCCTGATAGCGATGAAATCACCCACATGAGGTGATTATATAGAAACAAATAGAATCCATAAATAGTTATGGACAAGGGCGTGAGCCTTTAGTATATGACATACCCAGCTAACATACCCAGCTTGGTCCCTTAAAAAGGGGGGGGCCACATATAAAATGTGTTGTAACTCCTACACCGTTCACCTGATTTGGATGTAAATACCCTGAAATTAAAGCTGAAAGTCTGCACTTAAAGCACATCTTGGTTGTTTCATTTCAAATCCATTGTGGTGGTGTACAGAGCCAAAATGATGAAAATTGTGTCAATGTCCAAATATTTATGTACCTAACTGTATATATTAACGGTATATTAACACATAATGTCAATTGCTTACTGGTTTGTTGTACCATGTATGTCTGCTACTTTATTAACATGTATGTATTACATTAACTTATAATACATAACACAATATTGTGAAGCTGAGCTAGAAATGGCTATGCTAGCTACCATACTGTACATACCAAACAGTAGCCTAATGACGACTATATTGTTCCACTTAACGTTTAACCATCATTAAAGTTATCCATGCAGTTATACTTTCTGTTTACTCTCATCATCCACACTTGTGCTGATGATCTTATCACAAGGTCATTTATCCTTTTGATTGATGCAGTAGTAGATGCATCTAGTTGAGCTAACTAGCTAGTGAGTGGGCCTGAAATTCCTGCCGAGCGTTGAGAGCTAGACGATCTGCAATTCATTGTTGCTAGCTCTAATCAGATGTACTATAGGCTAATAACCCAGACAGCAAAATGTGTTTGGGCCAGATCTTCATTAGCATTTGGTGCAGATCCGCTGCACGGACCTGGGCCGGGCTCATCCTTTCCAACGGCCCAATACCAGAACAGGTTGGAATTACGGATCAGAGACAGATCTGGGCCAGAACTGGCCCAGAACAGTTATTAATGCCATGACGTGTGGTGCGGATCTGGCCCGGACTCGTATATTACATCTGGGGCTTATCTGGCCCTGGTCTGTGATTCATATTTAGGCTATCAGGAAATTAAGGCCCCCAAAAATACCCACACAATTTGTATTTTTTTCTCAAAATAGTTTTATTAATTTTACACAGGCAAAAAAGAACATTTACAGGCCACCCCCGCGGTCGCAAGCCAGATGTAACCATCTCATGGCGTATTGATTGACCTCCATGTCGACGGCTTTGTCACACATGTGATTCTTCCTCACTGCTCCTGTAAGACGGACAAAATTCACACAAAGCAAAGAAACGAGTAAATATTAGATTCACAAGTAAATATTAGATTCAATATTCAAATTACATTATAGTAAAATGCTTGCACAAATACATAATAAATGTGATTTAAGTGGTGTGGAGTGAGTAGGCCTAGTGAGTGAATGAGAGACAGGTGATTAAGTGAAGACTGGGTGAAAGGCATCAAAAACAAAAATATAAAACTTACAGTGCAGTTTGCAAAGGGGACAGGACCCGGACAAAACCTAAAAGGCACAGTACACAGAAATGTTAAGTGTGTATAATACAGTGACACTTTGGATATGGTACTGACGTCCGAACATGGGAATGAATTAATTTGTTATTGTTGCAAGGCGCTAGCAGTAGCTAGCGATAATAGGGCCCCTTACACTAGCTATAACAGCGATCACCGCAGCGTAGTAGGGGACGTAGTAGGGGACGGTTGCAACACTTTTTGCAGTTCTCTCAGTTACTCAGAGACTATTTGGACTAGACCAACCACATTTGTATATATTAAACTTGCATCTGTCTGCTAGTTACACATACAATTTAAAGATGATTACTTATAACATATCGTTCACAGTATTTATTTGAATGGAAGAAGTCAGATGTTGCAACTGACCCCAACCCAGGGGACAGTTGCAACACAAGTTAGGGACGGTTGCAACATGTTCAATATACCTTACATTTTACTAATTAACTTTAGCTTTTTGTCTCAATGAGCATAGAATTCAGAAAATAATAACTGTTTTACTTTAATATTAAAGGGTTCATATTCATATTATAGGGTTTTACTATTAAAGTACAATATACCGTTCGGTCATGCCGGGAAATATCAAACCTCGGCTTTGCGATATGAGACTTGATATTTCAAGTCTCATATCAAGTCTCATATCAAGTCTCAGTTTGATATTTCCCGGCATGACCTCACTCTTAGTTAGTAAGTAGTTATTATTTATTTATACTGTTGTGTGGTCTGTTTTGATATGGATGCTTAGCTTAGGGACGGTTGCAACAGGTTGTTGCAACCGTCCCCAAACCATCAGCCATGACAGAACATCATGTGCTAGCTAGACACACTGACCTTGACACATGCAAACCATCTCACTTAGAAGTCAACAAAACAATAATTAAAACTAAGTAAGTTTTGATTAATTCATACAAAAGGTCAGGACAGTATGACAAAAATACTGCTCATTAAAAAATTTACTTTCATACCCCCAAAACAAGTTTTGTTCATAAAATGCAGCAGAAGATGTTGAATATGTGTTCCGTCTTCTTGATGGGTGGAGGGTCTAACTATGCATGTGCAGTATGAGTGTCATTACTCTAGCATGTTCCTGATTGGAGGAATATGACTTGTTGCAACCGTCCCTTGTTGCGACGGTCCCCAGTCTCCCCTACTGTAGCAGCTAGGCTAGCTACATACAAAAGAGCGGGTAGTGGCTAGCATTAACATGGCTACGATTTTGCAGCTAACACACATTGGACACGATATTCAGCAATTTTGGTGAATAATAAGCACAGTTTGCCTATTTAGCCATAAAGCCAATGTTCACATTAGTTTAAAAGAACATATAACGCTACTGTAGTACCAGCTAACCGTAGCCTAGCTACTAGCTAGCTTGTCTGACACGTAACGTCTCAGGTTGTCAGAATAATGTCAGTGTAAACTAAGTTTGTCAACTTTTATGTTTAATATGAATATTTAACAGACTAACATGACATCAACACCAGTTTACTTTTACATATGTACTTTAATGCACTTACCAACAATCACAAAGACGGTGCAGCCTGCTGTCTTCCACTCTTCATAAGTCAGATAGAGTTGCAGGTTTATGCGGAATGCGGTCGGTTAGTTGTGGCGCGTCCGGTCTGCGCAGCTCCCGCGGATCCGGCCCACACCCGCCGGGCGAACTCGATTCAGTTGTGGCGCGTCTGGTCTGCGCAGCTGCCCCGGATCGGTGCCGCAACCGCCGGACGGAATGTCACAGCCAGAAATGCTATAGAGGTCTGGCGCAGATTTGGTGCAGATCTGCATATGAGTGCGACTGCTGCGCGAATCTGGTGATTCGAAAACGGATCTGGCACAGATGTAAATGCTGTCTGGGAAGAGAAGACTAACTTTGTATGCCAACGAACACCAATAACTACAACTAATATGACAGACTACAAACCAACGGACTTCTGGTTATGAAACCCGTGCTCTCTAGCTATCTACAGTAAAAGTGTTGCTTAGCTCTACGTTAGATACTAGACCTACTAGCTAGCTCTAACTGCATTTAGAATCTAACAAGCTATAATCTTACGATTTTTTTAAAATCTAAAGCTAGCTATATGAAATACTACTAATAACAATTGATATGTGGTGATAAAAATATGAAAAAATGCAGAATTTTCGTCAATTTACCAGCTAACTAACTTCGGAGACACTGAAAATGAATGGGGTTCAACGGTGGAAAATACAATGTTAGGAACTATTGGTCGCATCAGACACGCTTTACTTCCGCATTCCTCGATAACAATGGGAGTCTATGGAAGTGTCGCAACCATAGAGGTATTCTATGGCTCTGGCTCGAGCTAACTATAAACTAGCAAGTACATTCCATTAATCCACACGTTGGCACATCGACTGCATCACACCCCACATAATGTTAAAACATGGTTTAAATAACGGCTAACAACCTTTATACATTGATAAATGTGGTTCTTACCTTTTAAACCGAATGTCCCAATCCCACACCACAGTTCTTCTGGGCGCGCTTAATTCACTGGCACGGTAAATCAGTAACGACAAATGTCCTTCTCGACAATGAGCGCGAAAAAAACGGATGTGGAAAGTAACTCCAAAATATGCTCCTGACTCCTTGAAATGACGCCCCCCACAGAGCTTTTTCAGCACTGCAAGCAGTGGCGGACTCAGGGGGGGGGCAGGGGGGGCGACCGCCCCCCTTCGTGCCTCCTTGGTTGAAAAAGCGCGCTAAAGTGCCGTAAAGAGTGGCGAATTACGAGAGAAAATCCGATAACGTGCTCAATGAGTGCCCTTCTAATGCCCTTACAGTGCCTACATGGTTGAAAAATTGCTCTCTAGAGTGGTGAATATGAGAGAAAGTGCCTTATTGGCTGCTCTTTACATAGGAAAACAATTATTGAGTGCCCTCTATGGTAACCCTTCATACAATGAATTATGATAATGTGCCCTCTAGAGCAAGAAATGTGCCCTTTTAATTTTTTCGCCCCTGCCCTTCAAACAGTCTGAGTCCGCCACTGACTGCAAGTGTTAAAATAACACACAAATCAACACCCATTCACTCGTAATAATTTACACTGGGAATTTAACTCAAATCAACACTACAGATTTTGCTGTGCATAGTGACAGTAGACTAGTATAGCTCGAGCAAGTCACATCACAGAATGACACCACCGCTATGACCAACGAATGACGTTCCTGGAACCCCCCGAATGTTTTTTTTAACATAATGTCATATCATAACCAACAAGGGACGTTCCTGGAACGTCCCGAATGTCCCCCGATTTTTTTTTAAACATAATGTCATATCATAACCAACAAGGGACGTTCCTGGAACGTCCCGAATGTCCCCCCGATTTTTTTTTAAACATAATGTTATATCATAACCAACCAGGGACGTTCCTGGAACGTCCCCTGAAAGTTTACAAATAATTGACAAAATTGTGACCTTTTAGGAACTTTAATAACGTCCAAAGAACGTCCTAAGGACGTCCTAAGGATAACGTCACGGTATAACCTATAGGGGACCAAATAGGAACGTCACCGAACGTCCCCAGGACGTCCCTTGTTAGCTGGGTAAACACCATCCCATCATTTGATAGGACTGAGGGAAATAAACACTCAGTGTAGGAGATGGGGATAATCATACACCACAATACTTTATTTACATAATTTGTGTTTTAATTTGTGTTTGTCTCCGTTCGAATATAAATATCTCCAGGCTTACCAGCTGTATACCTCCCCATACCCCGTTTTTACTTTTCTTGAAAAAAATCTATGGAACGCATTTTTCTAATGAAATCTCACACATTGCAATCAATGACATTCATTTTTCCCTACTGCATGCCGAATTTGATTGCAAGTACCTTTTATAATATTCTAACCTTCATTCATATTCAAGCTAACAAAAGAACATTATTTTAAGCGCTTTCATCAAACAGGCACATTTTCTTCAGAAAGCGTACCTCATCAAGTGAATTAGGCTACATGCTTTGTTTACTTCATACTCGGTCTATGCAGAGCCATTGAAATGGAAAAAGGCATATTTTTCTATGGTTCTGGGTCTATGCTATCAAGAGACGAATTAAGAAACTCCACCACAGCAGATGGCGCCAGAATCGAAGAAGCCAACTGATCACTGGAACAGCTTTACCCTACTAACATCCGGTTAGAGAGAACACGCATGAAGGAAACACATTACTTAATCGAACTACGGTTGTGTAAACTACTACGATTTTGTAAACTACTACGATTTCAGCACCAAAATGTCTCAACTAAATGTGTTCAGGGATGTTCTCAATAAGCGATTAACAACGGCAGCTCTGGAGATATTCGCGGCCGCTGAAAAAATGTTTGCCGAGTTCGAAGAGGAGATTTCTCGTTCAAAGGAGGAGAGCACAAGACTGCAACGCTTGTTGGACATTGTTATTCAACCTAAGATCAAGCTTCACCGAACAGGTTCGATTAATAACTACAGTTGATTATAATCTGCTGTATTTACATTCATGATCTAATATATTTGGTCTAGCACAGCCATACCAAGGTGTCGTGTCAAAATGAGGGTATTAAATAAATAGAATAGATTAAAGCAGAATGTGGTGAGACCCGTTTCTTGCGATTGAGTGGTTACTAGCATAAAGCGTAGCTGTGTCCAGGGCCGTTGCTAGGAATTCTGGGCCCCCTGAAAGAATATTGGTGCGACATTTCATCGCCAAAGATCAATTTGACAATTTTCACTTTTTTAATGTATTATAATGTTTTCTTTATTTTTTAAATTAACCACTCAACAAAGAATCACTGGGTATTATTATGTAAAAATCAAGCGCCTGGTTCAACACACCCAAACTCACATTAAGATACTCCACAAGGTGGAACTGTTAAATATTCAAATCACCAAAGTAGACAGCTATGTAATATCTTTATTAGAATGTCTTGCAAAATAACAAAAATAGATTACATAATAAAGTACTTTCTTGTTAAATGTATTGTCAAATAAAAATACATATCTAAATCTATAATGACATTTTGATGCAAACATGTAAAAATCAAGAACCTGGTGTGCAACAAACAAACTCACATTACACTGGCTCAATACTCAAATCACCAAGGTAGCTATGTAACATCTCCAACTCTAGTAGAATTTCTTGCAAAATAATAAAATAGACAACACAATTAGATACTTTATTGTAAAATAAATATCTACAACTACAAAGCCCAATGCCGGGC
Source organism: Mallotus villosus (assembly GCA_903064625.1). Classification (NCBI taxonomy): domain Eukaryota; kingdom Metazoa; phylum Chordata; class Actinopteri; order Osmeriformes; family Salangidae; genus Mallotus; species Mallotus villosus. The sequence continues at coordinate 34,831 of CAEFZP010004353.1, read as the reverse complement.
ATTTTTGTTGGCAAAATTACTGATGAAGTTCAACTGTCTGCTTAGCTCACTTTCAATGGAATGTCTGGCAAGGCTATTAAGTCCGTCTTGGGCTATTGTGGATCTGAGGTAGTTTTTAACTAGTTTTAATATGCTAAACACCCTTTTATCCACTTCTCGAAAAAGGCTCTGGAGCTGCAGTTTATAGATAGAATTCAGCAGGTCAAGGGGAGTTTGGCAGTCTGAAAATGTGGCACTATACACAGATTTAAGGCCAATCCCAATACTTCCCCTTACCCCTAGCCCTTACTTTTGCACGTTCACGTGAGAGCTAGTGGTAAAAGGGGTATACACCCCTTAAAACCAAGTAAGATCTGGACCTTACTTGAAACCTAGGGCTATGTGAATACTGCGCGACCGGCAACAATGGCGGCCAGATCATCCAGAGAGTCCGATAAATCAGTGTTTCCCACACATAGACTAATTTGTGGCAGTGCGCCACAGAATCAACACCGGCCAGCACACATTGCATTTCGTTAGATTTTTTTTTAACGCTATCTAAAACACGCAGCGTATTCGTTTAGCTGCATTTCCTTTCCCTGCTTTCCCTCCGTCTCTCTGTCATTCACGTGTCTCTCAAATACACACAGTCACAACATCACACGTTAGCAACGATGCTATGCGATATCAGCGACCCTTCAGCATTAGTATCGTAGCTAAGTCTAGGAAAGTTTAGGCTACTTTTTGCTAGGTACCTACGAACATGTCTTAATCTGCTAGACAAGTGGCTTCCCGTGGCTTCCCCATCGTTCTTTTGGTGAGCTGTCTCACGAGCCCTACTAGCCGACCAGCTAAATAGTTATTTAGCACTAGCGTTGCTACCTGCATTGTTTACAATATTTTCAGGCTTCAACCAGTGCTGCTCAAGCATAAATACTGGGTCAAGAGATAGATTCGTTAGGCATTAAAGAAAGAGTAGGAGAGGACGACAGCATCCAACATAGCTAATACATACATATATATTTAATTTTAAAAAAAGTTCTGTGTAACGACCACCGGACATGCGATGAAGTGAGCAGCCAGTCTTTTCTTTGAGAATGGCCCATCGCTCTGGGCTGGCACTGAAGATACAATACATTGCATGCTCCCTTTCCTTCAATATTTCTTTCGAAACTCTGTCTCCACAGTTTGATGAACTAATTTTGAGATTCTGGGCTAAGGTAATGGGTCGTTTTTGTGCCTGGCCTTTTCTCCCTCACTTTTCGTAAATTATCTTTCAACAGAGGATCATACCGACCTAAAAGTTCTATCATGCCAAGGAAGTTGCCATTCCGTACATCATTAAGATTTTCTGTGCTCCCTCTGAATGCTAAATATCTTGAGGCCCAAAAAAGTGTGACGTCTAATATTCTCTCAAGAATAGCTTTGTTTCTGTCGACTTCAAGTTGGATTTGTTTTTGCAGACCACCACCATCTACCCCTTTTGCTTCTATCAAAGAATACTTCAAATGTTTCCACTTGAGGTAGCAGGTTTTGTGTGGCTTACTAGCTTCATGGTCAGGATATTTGTTGTACAATCTCCGCCATTTGAGATTTAATGTAACCTTCTTTGGAATTTAGAGCACTAGTCGAGGGTTTTTTGTTCACACTATACCGCCTTTGTGCTTTGACTGTACATTAACCAGTCTCTCTTCTGTTTTTCCCGTCCATTTGTTGACTTGGCATACTGTAAATACTCAGGGAATTTCTTTCCCTCCGAATTCCTTATCATTCCCTTAACATTATCAAGCTCAGGTCTGTCTGAGTGGCAGTGGCTAGCTTTCTGACAATTACTTCACGATCATGGTCTGTGAACTTCTCTGGCCACAATCAACAAATATTCTCCCTCTTCATTCTCGCTTTCATGTATTTGTGCACTCAGTTTCCTCTAGGTTTTTTTTTAGCATTGGGGGTAGGTCTGTCCTAGCCTGGTCCTAACCAGACTCTCGTACATTTCATTTGTACAGAGAGTCTGGCCTCTCGCCATTGACAAACGTTGACTTCCTTGTAGGCGGGTACTCTGTTGAAGTTTAAAACTATTGGATCTGCCCAGAGCCACTCTGATCTGCCATAACCAATAGCTAGCGTTCGCCTTAGCCAACTCCTTCACCACTACTGTAACGGAGCTAGCTGCCGTAGCTGGAAAATCGAACTTTTTCCAAACCTCGTGGGGAGAAGGGCCACAACATCATTGCCACCAAGAAAACTCAGCAACACTTGTTCTTGCTCCAGCTTTAGTTTCTGGATATTCGGCAGTGTTGCCACAACGGACCGAATGCAGGGCTCGACATTAAGGCTTGTCTGCTTGTCTGGGAAAAGTGGATTTTTTGTAGGGCAAGTGGAAGAGAAATGTACTTGCCCCACTGTACAAGTAAAAGCCATGTCACGTCACGTTATGTTCCACTCATTATGTCTATTTTACCGATTTTATTTGACCTAATTCTGCACTAGCAAAACATAAAAAAATGGCTTTGTCCCAAGATCTCTACAGACCTTGCAGCTAATTTAATGCTCAACACTTGAACGGGGGCTTTTTACTTGAAAGACAAATTATTTACTGTGTTGTCTCAGTTACACTGTCAGGGCTTTAAAAAACGGTGACTTGCTTAAGTAGGCAAATGGCTAGTAGAACATTTCATAATAATTTCAGTAAATCAAGCAGCCCTGCAAGACCCAGTGAAATGTTGTACAGCTAGCAATCTAACGTTAGCTAGCATCGCTAACGACATTGGCTAACTCAACTTCGGTAGGCTATCCTCTGTATTTGCAAGCTAGCCAAACTTATACTGTATCTAAAATAAGATAAATAGTCCCGAGACAAGCTTTCACAGGTGTTTGCGTGTCTATGCTTCACTCCGTGTGCCTGCGCCTCGTCTATTACTGTTTACAAAGTTAATAGCAGGACTACTTGGTTGGCGTTGCCTTCTCAGCATGAGAAATACAAGGTTTGGCGTAAGAGCGTGTCAACTGGTTGAAATGTGTAAGTCTCACGGCCCATGCGTGAGAGTTGGCAGCGCTGTTAAAAGATGTATAGCCTACTTTACAGTTGAATATTAGCTGATATATAACTACGTACATTTAACCGATACAAATGCTGCTAATGCTTGCTAGGTTCACAGCTGCCGACGCTAACTAGCTAGAAACGTCAACACAAAAAAAAATATATATATATATATATATATATTTAAAATTATAAATCTTTACCCGGACAAGTGACTTTTGTGCATGGACAAGTAAAACGTTAACGTACTTGTCGAAACGACAACTGTCTCAAAAAGTTAATGTCGAGCCCTGCCGAATGGCTTCGCTCGCATCTTTCTCCGCCGCCATTACGGAACTACAACACAAACTAGCGCACAACATCAACGCATTGTTCTCAGCCACTCCCTCTGTTCGCTGATTGCCCCCCATAATTAATCAATTTCAATTAAAAAGCCCAGAAAGGTCGAGGAGGACAGCCTTTAAGAGAGAATGTGTTTCCCCATTGATCTGTCACATCAAAATTTTGATTTGGGGCATTAAAGTCTTGAAATTTGAGTGAGAATGTCGCCCGGTAGACCGTATAGTCTTAGGCGGCAGCCATATGTCTTCACGTCATGTCACAAAGTTCATCATTTAACAGTTTAACAGTGCAGACATCCATTCTAAATTGATGGCTATGTTTTGTGATCTCTTACTACCATCTACTGCAGTCGTTCTCAAAGTGTGGTCCGCCACTGCCCCCGTAGTGGTCCGCGACGGCCACAAGTAAATTATTGCGACATTTCTTACATACAGCTCAGAACGATGAAAACAGTCAGTAGTAGCCTATTAAGAGAGAACGCGATTCCCCATCGATCTGTCACATCAGAATGTTGATTTGGGGCACGAAAGTCTTGAAATAGTAGGGTAGACCGGGCGACATTAGTCTTAGGCAGCAGGCATGTCTTCACGTCATGTCGCAAAGTTCAGCATTTTACAGTTTTACAGTCAAATCTACACCAAAACAGTCGAGCAGGGAAGCTTTCAAGAGATATGGGAATTCTGCTTTTTGCACCTAAAATACAAACGTGAGCAAAAGGCAGCAATCGCTATCGAAACAACAGACGTGCAATTTACTGTAGCTAGCAGGGAAAGAATACAAACAACGAAAATCACCAGTTAGCTTAATTTAAATGAGCAAAAACTATAGACTAATACAATAACAGGCTTGAATGAACTAAGTTATACGACTTATAAATCTCAAGACGCACACACGCGGGACCACTATCACCACTGGCATCACCAGTGCAGACCACCAAGTCGACCAGGAGCTCTGTTGTCATTGACAGTAGCGGACTGGCCATCGGGAGCACCGGGAGAATTCCCGATGGGCCAAAGCACTTCTAACCCGCCTGCCTTATAATATTAGATTTTTTAACAGCCTACTAAAAAAAATGTAGGCAGAAGATTGAGCGACACGGTTGGCCAGCAACACGGTTGGCCGGCCCCCTTTCCCCCAGGACGGTTGGTCTATTCCAAATGAACGTCTATGCAGCCCTTAGTGCCGCCTACACACAACAGTGACACTGACAGATGGAAAGCTAGCTATAGGCCTAGACAATATAAAGATGCAAAACCAAGCTAAGAAACTTAAATGTAATTACCTTCACTAGACAATGTTTTACCAATTGGACAAACGGCTATGTTTGTTTGTTTTACAAGCTCCAAAAAAGATTTTTCGCTCAAATCAGCCCAAAAAATTCATTAAGCGTGGAAGTCCCTAACTAGCATCACGCACAGAATTTGGACTTCAAAGTATGCTGGTACTTGTATTGGCTGTCAATCATGATAGAAGAGTAGACAAGTTAAGTTACAGCATGTCCACCACCTCTTGTGGGGGTTATGCATTAAGCCATTTGTGGTGCCCTTACCACATTGTGCCTCATATACTGTAAATGTTAGACCCAGTGACAGGCTGGCATGAAATGGCGTGCATAATACTTAGTAAGGAGGCCATAATAATTTTTTACTTATGGCTGAAGTTACGTTTCTCCAGCTCTCCCCAGGTTGGCAAAAAAAGCATCTCAAAATGCATCAGATTGATGCTCCCGTTTTCCATTCCTGCTAATTCCTGCTAAATGTGCCTAAAAACGCCTAAACAGCATACCCAAAGTAAATTGAAAGCTGTTCTTGAACCATTTGGAGTACATGCATGTAAATAGTCTATTTTGAAAGCTGACACTCTGAAGTTATGTCCAGTGTGGTCAGGACCCCTGTCAGTCCTACTGGTGTTGAGTTATAGCAGCTTAAACACAAGGAAAATGAAAGTTTCTATTTCCGCCTAGTTTTTGTTTTGAAAACAGAGGCCTAAAGAGGCCTAGAGGTGGTAGGTATTAGCTGTAACACAGCATTGGACCACAGGTTGAAGCCTTACCCAATTCAAATCAAAAGTCAAACATAATACCACAATATATTCATATTTTACACATGTTTTTATAAGAGTACATCCATGCGTTTACTAAAAGGGCCTTTTGGAGACTCCAAAATGACCCTTTGAACCAAGGTCAAATAAAAAGGTATTCTTTTTTATAATTGTTATCTCTAATGAAAGGTGGTACTTAGAACTATCATATATAATAGCTAAATCCCTCATTAGTATTACTGAAACACAAAAACTGAATTATGAACACATTGTGTGCTTTATCTGATTCCCAGGATTGGCGCACAAAGAACACTGATTCTGTCAACCAGATTGCGCAATAGACTTTTATTTTGAAGGCTCCACAGAAACTTGGCATGTTTGGTATTAGTGTTTGCAGAATTTCCTTAGCTATAAGGCTAACAAGCTCATTTCAGAGCCATTCAAAGCCACGTGTTAGATATTCGTGTACAACGAGTGTGGGGACGCACAGACCTAGTTGGCTGTCAACAGGGCATGGAAGCTCTTATTGGGTCAATCTTGGTGTCAATCGAAAGGGGAGGGTTCAACGGACATTTTGATGTCTTATTTTCGAGAATACTATATTGGCAAGCGGAGAAAATACTACTTTGTTGAGAATAAGGTATTTCTTTCGTCGCTAACTAGCATAATGAAACAAAGGATTATAGCTATATATGAAAGTATTTTGGACAAACATTTGAGATGGTTAGATACGTTGGACCTTTGGGAATGTAACCAGCCCAAATTACCAACCTTTGATGGAATTGTTTGCATACCTGGACCATATATGAACCGTTGAGTGTGAGTAAAACCTTTTTTGTTCGGCGGTGAATTTATATTCGTGACCGGACAAAGACGTTACATGTACTTGCTGTTGCGACTTGATCTTGAAAAGGTTTATTTCAATGGAAGCACAAGAATCCTAGCTTTCCAATGATGTGTCATTTGTGTAGCCGTCTTAAAAATATATTAGTTAGAATTGAGTGCGTTATAACTGAGGGAGGAGTGGCAGCGTTTCTGTTCCGCGGGCGGAACAGCCGTAAGGATCAGGTTAAAATATGGAATATTTAATTTTTTCTTATGGGGGAGCATGCATCCGGACTCCCTTAGAGGGGTAATATCCTTCTCACCTTTTTCACCCCTGACCCGTTTTCATGCCTGTTTATTGTCTGTCAAATGAGTTCTAGTTATTGGTCTTCGTTGGCATACAAAGTTAGTCTTCTCTTATTAGCCTAGTTGGTACATATCAGGGGTTAATGTAATCCGGGAAAGAGGTGTGCTGCACCTTCTTGTTTCAGACCAGCGCCCCCTCGAAATTGGGATTTTATCTTAATCCCCAGCATAAAGCCTTCCCTCAGCGATCGATTCTTCCGTAAATACATAAAATCGATGCCAGGAAATAGCATGCCTGTTCCTAGTAAACAGCGAAATCTTTCCACTAATACGAAAAACGTGGCAAATTGTCGGTAAGAAGGGGTACAAAAATGTCCTATCTCACGCAACTCCCATGCTTGTTGTTGTTCCGACTCTCCTTTGACGGCGCCTTGTATTTGTTTTCTCTATATACATGACATTGTATGTAATGTTCTGCGTCTATGGTACCTAGGGCTGGCCCGAATAATCCGAATATTCGAATACTCGTTCGGGAAATTAATATCCGGAGCTTAAATTAGTATTCGGAGCTTCGTTTTTTTTAAATATTTGGATATAAAAGTTAGTAATATTGTAGTAGTAGTATTGCTCATTTAGGAGGATATTACATCACTAAGTGTCATAGCGCATCCATTACTTCACCTCCGTGCGCAGGGCAGTGAGCGCACTTCCTTGTAGACATTGAACGAGCTTGTTCAAAATGCCCAAAAAATCTACCGTTTGGGAACATTTCCAATTGTCCAATGATCGACAGCATGCTCAGTGCCAAATTTGCGACCGAAAATTGGCATTTCATGGAGGAACGACAACTTTGAAGAATCACCTCAAACATGTAAGTAGCCTAGCCTATTATGCAGATGTGGCCTAACTAGCTTATTTGTTGACACAGCCTTGAAAAAAACTTTTAATAGCTTGATAACTAAAACTATATGAGCCCGCGCTACTGTACAGGGCAGCACACTTGTGTAGGTTAATAAATTATTAAATAACTTTTGACCCGTAAGTAGTAAAAACATGCCGTTGTCGGCTGCGCGAAGCTAACGGCCGTGTGGTTCCGTTGCCGCCATTAGGGACTTTAAGCAGCGGTGAGCCTTTGCATACCAGCTACCTCAACGCCGTCGGAAAGAATCTTTTCCAAGGCAGGGTACATTGTAAATAAAACCAGAAATGCACTTCTGCCAGAAAATGTTGACACACTTGTGTTCCTGGCCCACAACCTGAAGCGTGTGTGAAGTAAAAACTTTGAGATAAATAGCTAATTCTTCAAGAGATAAATAGCTGATTAAGAGAAAGTTGTTGCCTGACATCAGGCCTGTGTTTTTTGTTTAATTTCTGAAGCCACCAACATTACAGGGTTATTTTTTAGACTGTAGGGCTGTTTTTATTTATAGCTTATTTTTGGACAGAAGCTCCCGTTACGTAAGGGCTGAGATCGCAGAGAGGACAGCTGATTTGGACAGCTGTTCGCGTCCACGGGGAAAAAGTAAGGAACTCCAACTTACTTAGGCCTATTAATTAACGTTCAAAAGCTATTAAATCTTCAACAAAATAATATGCAGATATTGTCAAAATCGGTTCCAGGGAGTATATAGGGATTATTAACGTATTTTTTTATTTTATTTTTATTAATGTTGTTTTTGATGGTGTGTTTTTCTGGACCGAATATCCGGATATTCGTTCGGAAAAACCAACGAATATTCGGAGCCTGAAAAATGGTATTCGGGCCCTAATGGTAACTTGCCCATTTTGAGTAATCTGGCCTTACTATATGTGTCAACATACTGGTCCTTCACAAGCCTCAGAATGATCCATTTCTACCTCAAATGTTCAAAAGCTCCGCAAAAGGTCCCTTATCGTCCAGCTAGCTCTCAATGCTTGGCAGGAATTTCAGGTCCACTCACTAAAACAAACTTGAGCCTCTCACTGTATATTGTATGATAAAATGTTTTATTGAATGCAATTGTATTTCATTCCATTCTACACCCAAAACGTCAGGGACGACTGCTTTTTGTAGATATAAGCCTGCTGAAGATAGCCAGAATCTCGGATTTCTTCAACCAAACCTGTTTCATTCATCATTTGCGTGGGAAAGCGACCTCCGTTAGCCAGGCTATTCGAAAACCGTTCAAACAGGTTGACAGCAGTGGGTTTTTTGGAATTACAGCAAGCTACTTGCTCTTGTCTTACAGCGCGAGTCCACTGCAGCGGAGCGGGCTGCTCGGGGCGTCGGCTTCCAATTAATTTTCTATCAAACCGGGCATTGACGCTCGTGTAGGGCATTGTGGGAAGGAAAGCGGAGCGTTGTGAGTTGACATTTCTCAACTTTATGTAAGTGAGGAGCGTTAAACGCTAGCGTTGGCCAATCGGATTGGTTTCTTGTTTCTTGTAACGTAGCAACCGTTGGTCATGGTAAACATTTCTAAGTTTCACAAATTCAAGATGGAGGAGAAACTTATCGTGTGTGGCTGTGTCACACCAAATAGTGTCCTAGGGCCAAATAGTGTCCTACCTGACGTCACAATGCGTTTCCCAAACAAGGATGCGAGCGTCGCTCTGCCGACCTTAAATTACTGACATTACTGACATTCCTGAGATACCAACGCGCGCAGGGAGAATACTATACGCTTTGCCTTCCAGATCAGTTAAAATCGATGCAAAATAAGTTATTTTTTCGACGAAAAAAGGTACCAACTAGCTAAACACAGAAGTCAGGTGTTTAATAGTCTTGTAATCTTTTTATTGTTTACCAAACTAGCTAGCACCAGCTATCGAACGAGTGAAAACTTGTATCAGACAAATCTTGGAGTAGGCTATTAGGCTAAATGATTTTAAATAGTCCTAAAACTTGCTATGTATTAACAAAGGGGATGGTAAAGGGGACTGATTTTATGAAATGATTACAGAACTGATTTTATGAAACGATTACAGAACTGATTTGACAAATTATATAACATATATGATATACACAGCTATATACAAAACAACTCCACAACATACAAACCTACTCTGTGTCCTCGAAAATCTGTAAAATACTTAAAAAACTGCTTTACAGCGAGAACATACAAACTCTTGTACATTATTTACAACAGGCAGGCACGATGAATGAAAACATTTACCACACCTCCTGCAAGAAATCAGGGGCTCGACTCCCTTACGGATGGTCCTCCTGCAGATGCAGTGCACGCTAACCTCCATAGCGTACACTGGCTTGGCCGTGGGACACCGTGTGGAGCTGGAAAATTGTGTCAGGTGCCCAGCCTGAAAGCAGGAAAAGAGGTGGTGACGCATAGCGGACTGTTCATACTCCACGCATGCTGGGTCCTCACCTCTGCAGAGAGTGAGACTGTTTGCGATTGCAAACAGCCCACAATCTGAGCTGCCTCTCTGCTGCTGGACATCAGGCCACTGCAGTCGGACCTGGGGACCTGGGAAGGACAGAAGGCCAGTTATCAGAGAAATGAACTCCTCGGTTTTGCTATGACCAGAGGAGTCATAAACATTAACTGTACCTACCTTGCAGTTGATGTTACTTACGGTGACCCAGTGATTCGCACACACATTTAGAATCTGAACAAACCCCTGGGTTTATGCAGGCACAGAGGAGAGGAAGGCGAGGGATGTTGTGGCGTAGAGGCCTCCTACATGGGGATGTTGTGCCTGTCAGAGAGCCTGAGAGTGGTCAATGGAAACATCATCCAGCCAACAACATGGGGAGAGAACTGTGGCCCTTAGTACCTCCACCCTGCTCAGTGAAGCTGGACAGGCCAACCCCCGCTGAACACCTGTGATGATGACATCACAGTCCTGGACATCCTGAGAGAAGACAAATTGATTATTAATATGATAGGCATCAACAACCTCATGTTGGAAAAATAAAACGAATAGTGATATAAAGCAACACAGTTAGTTTTCCTGAAGACAGTCCTCCTCCAACTCTGAGCACAGAGGTTCAGGCCCATCCAAACACACTGTCTCAGATGGATGGGACACAGGCTTCTGGAGTCCAATGCATGTAACCTAAAAAACACAATAATGTTAGATTATAGGGACTGGCAAAAAGGGTTAGATGCTGTCTTGTGACAGTATTCAGCCACTATAACATAGCATTTTTTTAAATTAGTGCAGAATACTTTTTTTATGTACCTGAAGTGAGTCTCACTCCGACTCAGAGCTCAGCAGTTCAGGGTCATCAGAACCCACTGGCTCGGGTGGATGGGACACTGTGGGGGGGCTAGCTCGGAATCCTTATGTCAATCACAGAGTAACAAAGAAATGTTATCTATCAAATGTGGTGTCATAATTATTTTTTGTATTGAGAACTGTGCTATAAGTTACACTCACTCTTCCGCAGAGGCTTCGGCATAGGGTGTCCTGGTCTTTAGTTGTTGGTTGTCCAAGGTCTCCAACTGCACCAAGTTGTTTTTGTCTCCAACCGCAGTCACCCTAAAGAAGACATGCTATAATGACAAAACTGGACATCACTACCTTCTCATTCTACTCAGACTACTGTTAAGTCTATTTACCGGTACTTTGTTGGCCAGTCTGGATCCATTGTGCGTCCAGGTCTCCCACGCTTCCTCTCGTCCTTCTTCAACACCTCCATGCCTGGGAGGACTTTGAAGCGCTTGATCCCCTTCTTGGTCCTCCTCCGGTAGGTCTCCTGCTGTCTCTCCTGGGCCTTCTCCACGTTGAGTCGGACCTTGACCGTTCAAGAGAAAGGAAAGCAGCTAAGCTTTATATTGTCTCGTGTTTTATAACTTTGTCTGTGATGTTATTAAGTTAACAATTACTTAGCATTACTCAGATGGGTGATACACATTGGTGTTACAGAAACTGAGTGCACCTTGTGGTGAAAGATACAGTGCACAGTTGTGTAATATGTGACGTTAGGTCATTTCTCTCACCTTGTCGAAAACCTCCTCGTCATTGTTGGCCCTGGTCTGGAGGTAGTCTTCGAAGGCGCCCTCACCAGGCCCGTCAATGTCAACCTCATGAGGAAGGTCGCCTGTGATCTGAAATGACATGATAATACAGAACATGCAGCAGATAATTGCATGAAGTTAGTGTTTTTTTTATTCTATTGCAAATATAGCAATATTTAAGAATAAAATATCAAAAGTTTACATACCTCGGTTGACAGCCGTGGCTCCCGACCATACATCAGTCGGTAGGGGGAATACCTGGTGGAAGCCTGAATACTGGTGTTGTGTGCAAACAAGATTACCTTCAGGTTATCCTCCCACCGTTCCTGATGCCCATCCAGAGTCTTCCCGATGGCCCTCTTCAGAGTCTGGTTGGTCCTCTCATCCAGTCCGTTGGTCTGGGGGTGGTAGTAGGGGTGCAACGAATAGTCGACAAAATCGACGACGTTGATTGTGAAAAATTGTCGACGTGGATTTTTATCGTCGACGCGTCATATATTATATATATATTATAAAAAAGATTCAGAGCTGCCGGTAATTTTCATTCAGCATTGCAATGCACTACCGGAAGTGCAGGGGGCAGTATCGCTTACACTGTCGCACCAAGGCATAGACATACATACACCAAGGCAAAGAAGAAGAAGGTGTTAATATTGTAAAATTAACATAATAAGTGTATTTACGTGAATCATGAATCGAGTGTGGGAGAGCCGAAGCAAGTTAGACCGAGAGCTTCGAAAGTCTGGGAATATTTTACCAGCAAACCAAATAAAAAAGTGCAATGCAACATTTGCAAAATTGAATTGGCATTTCATTCAAGCACCACGGCAATGCATGAACATTTGAAACGGAGGCATCCCGGAGCCACCACGTCTTCTCCTGCTGATGGATAAGTTTAAGTTAACTGTCTATACAGGCTAGTGACAATGGCCCCAAATTTTTTAGATACCCCTACCGGAGGTAGAACTAAACCCAACAATGTTTTTCGTCATCTTTAAGGTCTCCCATATATGAAATGGATTCTTGGCTAAAAATATTTTACTGCTAAGATTGTTAAATTAACATATATTGTTATACACCCCAAAACCAAGAAAGGACTCAAATATAGCCTGTCCGTATGGGAGTTTAGGCATATAAACTAATGCAGATCAATCACACAAGCTCTGAGAGCTTTGAAACTTGGCATGTTTGTAGGAAGTTGCTTAACCTACTAGAAAAGACTGGATGTGAATATATTGATGTATAGAATAAATAAATACATATAAACACATACCTAAAATAGGCGGACATGACAAAAATCAAGATCTCTGCAGAATGTTTTCTTTTACTTTGTGGTTACTTTTTCAGGGATTATCATAGAAACACATATGATGGCCTGTTGGGAAGGTGGGTTTGTGGTGAATCCAGCAATACCAAATATGTAAATATAGCATCACAAATCAGGGTGTTCTGTCACTCAATGTATGAGGTGTCCAAAATGAAAGAAAACGGAAAACTAACATAATTTAGTCTTCAGTTCAAAGCCCATTAGTGGTGAGAAGAATGTTTAGAAATTCAAATATAAGATACATTTAATATGAAACATTTCATATGGCACCTTGTACTATACAGTCCATATGGAAACAAAGATTGAAATTTAAAGATAACACATAAGATGTTCCTTTGAGTTGTTTTATTTAAATACAGATGAAATGTAGGTGTGTGGTTCTGAAACACATAGGCATGAATCAGTAAAATTAATGTACTTAAATGCAGTGTTATACTAAATGCTAAACAATATAAGACTTGCAAAGCCATCTCTGTTTATATTCGGCGTTCTAAACAATAGCACACACAGGTAATGCGTGACTCCGACATCATACAACACTAGCAGCAACGTGCTACAACATTCTTGCATCACAAGAAACACAAGAACATTATGTGGTACAACCAACAACAACAGTAACTTACTAGTAGTTGCACGCACACAATTGATCTTATTTGGACAGTACAGCAACACTTGGATGAACAGATAAACCGAGTAGGCTAAACCTTCGGTACTAGCGCTCTCCTCTAACTTTGCCGACACTGAAAACCAAACAACAGTCCTCCTCAACGAGCCACAGAGCGGAGTGCCGCTCCTGATTGTCTCATTCTTAATTAGTCCGTTTTAGCTGCCTGAATAGGTCGTCCTTCGAAACGGCCGCCCCCACATTTGCAACACCAAATGTGCCACATCAAGAAGGATTGACAGTATCAGTGTCTGGTATGGCAAGTAGAGCGACAAGGCGAGCAACAGGCCTCGTGTAGAACTTGTCCAGGACCTTGACGATCGCAGCCCTGACCCTCCCATCAGTCCCTGGAATAACCTCAGTGACATGACCTAAAGGCCACTGTGCTCTTGGCAGCTGTGGGTCTACCACCATGACTATGGTCCCACTCTGCAGCTGTGCAGGGTCCTTGTGCCACTTGGAACGGGTCTGAAGAGTCGGGAGGTAGTGTCGGATGAAGTGGCACCAAAACTGGTCAGCCAGCACCTGAGTGTGTCTCCAGCGGCGGCGACTTAGGAGCTCGGACTCTTACACGCACACACAACCTGTGGTAAAGAGGGGTCGAGCCGCCCCAGGAGGAGCAAGTTGGGAGTCACTGGGTCCACATCCGCCACATCTGTTGACACATAACCCAGTTGTTTGGAGTTTAAAATGCCCTCCACTTCGATAAGTACTGTCCGCAGGTCTGGGACTGGATGGTGGCATACAGTGCAGCTTTAACAGATCTCACCTCCCTTTCCCAGACTCTTCCAAAGTGTGGTGCGCTTGGGGGGTTGAACTGAAACCTAATCTGGTGTTTAGCCAGATGAGTCTGGAGTGTGGGGTGTAATGCCTTGAAGGCCTGGAGCTCTCTTTCACCTCCCTTAAAGTTAGTGCCCTGGTCAGACCGGAGCTCTGCTGGTTTACCCCTTCGTGCGATGAAGCGGCAGAGGGCCATCAGAATGGAATCCGAATTCACGGCCATGCAGGATCAATATTTTCGCCGCAGCTCTGCGAAAAGACAAGAGCTGGGTCACTTTATGCCTCTGGTCCATGACCACCGGGTGGATAGAATCAGGCTCCAACTGGTCGTTCCCACGGAGCCTTCCTCCAACTCGGATAAGTTTCACAGTCTCATCATACTCTGGTGTTAGGGTGAGCAGCCTACTGGTGGCAGCTACTAGCTTACCATTCCTTAAGAGGTTGAACTCCTCGGGAAAGCTGTCTTGCTGGCTTGTCTCAGTACTACTCTCTGCTTCTTGGTAGTCATCAGCAGTAAGACAGACATTGACAGGGCTCGCTGATGATCCAGAGTTGGATTGTGCAACAGCCTCTATCAGCGCACTGAACGAAGAAAACTGATCAGCATTTGGTAACAGAAAAGTCAGTATGCTTGTAGTGAAACAGCACACAGTGGGTTTTCGAAGCACACAGTATGGTTTTCGTATGTTTACTTCATGCAGAACGTGCAGATGTTTCCCTTTACACTTGTGACATGTAATCTTCAGGCGGCACTGAGCGGCCTGGTGGGTGCGACCGCATCGCCAGCAGCTCTTGTTGGTCTTGATCCATGCTGTAATTTGTTCCACTGTCAGCTGTGCGAAGTTCACACACTTATCTAGGAAGTGTTGTGTATTAGAGCAGTAAGGGTAGTATTCTGTCCTCTCTGGCTGCCTGGTGCTAGAGGGGGCCGTCTCTACTGCTGCCGAGCTCCCGGGTTGTTCTGTAGTGTGCATGATGCTGGTGCTCTGGCCACTCCTCCTGTCGCGGTGGCGCTCTGTCCGTTGTTCCTGCTTTGCTGTTGTCTTCACCGCTAAGAGGCTCATACACTGTCTTGTATCTTAAGCTCGTAATCAAGCCAGTCATAAAAGTGCAAGAGGCTAGGGATGGCAACACGTAGTGGATACAGGAACCTCTTAAACTCGGCCCGTATATCGTGAGGCAGTTTGGACAGCAGCCGCATCACATGTGACCCACAGTGGAGCTCAGTCTTTCCACTGTCCCCGAGCTGGTCTAACATACCCACGAGTGCTCTCACTTTCAGGGCCAACCGCTTAAACCCACTGACTAAGTAACGTTAGCCTTGTTAACTTATCGTAAGATTTACGCTTACATGTTGGAAAACAGAACGTCTGCTTGCTAACGCTATTTCAGTTATTATATTGCAATGTAGTTAATCAGTGAATTATCAGAACGTCTCATGGAGGATGCTTGCTAACGCGACTTCAGTTATGTTACGTGCAATGTAGTTAATCAGTGAATTATCGGAGTGGCCTGTCTTTTCGTTCGTTCTGAATAGTTAACCTCCTCCACTTAGCATTCGTCAAACTAAACATTGTGGAAAAATAATAATTTAATATCAACACAATTACGAGAGATCTACTCTAGCATTATACACAAATATAATACTATAGCCTAAATTTTGTCGTTCTTTTTTTGGGGGGGGGGAAATAATCATTAGATTAGTCGATTAATCGAAAAAATTGTCGATAGATTAGTCGATTATCAAAATAATCATTAGTTGCAGCCCTAGATGGTAGGCGGACGTGATGCGATGCTTCGCCCCCCACTTCTCGAACAAGATCTGGTCAACCTAAATAAGTACAAATGTAATCATTAGTTTGGTTAATGTGTGTAGTTTATCCTCAACACTTAAGAAATCCAATGTTTTATTTATCATCTACTTGACCTTGTTCCAGAACTCTCTGCTCTGGTCCGTCAGGATGACCTCTGGTGCGCCATGGGTGTGGAAGATGTCCATCACGGCCTGGGACGTTGCCACGGCAGTCTTGTCCTAGCATTACATAGAACACAAGAAAATACATGGAGCTATAATATAGCTGTTATATTAAAACATATGAAATGGAGAACATTGAGATACATGTGTCTACTAAATGCACAGATGTAACTCACCTGGATGGGAATGGCCTCCACCCACTTGGTGAAGAAATCTGTCGCTGTGAGGCAGTAGCGATTTCCATACCTGGATGCCTTGAACGGTCCGATGAGGTCCACACCTGGCATACAGTCAAATAAATATTTTGGCGTTAAGTAATGGTGGGAAACTGTTTCCTTTAAATGTGGAATGAGTAAAACTCACCAATCATGTACCAAGGTGAAACAGGTTTGATACTCTTCAACTCCTCGGTGCCTCTGTCTTCACCTTCTCGAACTTCTGGCAAGGCACACAGGTGCGGACCTTGAAACAAACGATCAAGAGCAAGTTGAGACAGTGTGCTTCCTAGCAGTGTGTCAACAGCAATATTGCTACAGTTTGTAATTAATATAGGTCTTTTTCTTACCCAGTCTTCCACATCCATGACAATGCCAATCCAGTAGAAGCGCTGGTTGATCTTCCCCATCATGCGCTTCGTTCCGAAGTGGCCGGCTTGAACCTCTGTCAGCACTGCTAACAGGCAGCTAACTTGCTAGTTTCAAAGTCTAAGTTACTACTCTGATATAAATCAACTAATTATTTAATAAAAACAATAGACTATATAACTATGACTAGAACTAAATGTAAATGAATGATTTAAGGGTTATCTGGTGTAGATTTTCTCCGGGTTGATGTCTTGATCTGGCCTTGATGCGTCAGCAGATAAATGACAGCTCGAGCCGATGACGGTCCAAAACTGTATGAGAGCGAGCCTGAGGTAAATTGCAATTTAGAAGCACCTACCTAGCAACCAGGGTAGTTTCCCGCTGCTGGCACGCGCAACCATCTCAGTAATTTAAGGTCGGCATAGCGACAAACGTGTCCTTGTTTGGGAATGGCATTGTGACGTCAGGTAGGACAGTATTTGACCCGTAGGACACTATTTGGCATGACAGCTGCACACCCAGTCCTGTTCAGAACAAAGTTATGTAATGTGACGAGTAGGGCTGTAACAAACTATTATTTTGATAATCGACTAACTAATCTAACGAAGCGGCAGATGACGGACGGACTAATCTAACGATTATTAGAACGATTAGTCGACTAATCATCTATTTTTTTTCATTGATTAATCAGTAGAGCGTGATTATTTAGCTTTTACAATTTGTAAAACATTGAGTTATACTTATTCTAACTAATAAATAAAACCAGGAAATTCCTTTTTTTTTGCACTTTGAGCCAACTGAACTGGGCTGCGTTTCCCGATAACGATGGATCGTACGAGTTACGAGGATTCTCTACGATCAAAATAAAGATCCATCGTTATTTCTTACGTGCGTTTCCCGAACATGCTCGTAAGGAGAACCATCGTACGTGTCTCTTAAGTTGCACTTAACAAGACGCTGTCCATTGTACTGAAATGTGATTCTTCTGACGCAACTTTAAGACTTTAAAATGTAAACGTTAACCAAAATAATTGACGAATTACGGCACACAAAAAATATTTTCTGTCGCTACACAAAACGTTACATTTATTATAGGCTACTTCATTTAGTACTTTTCAATGTAGGCTACATTGTATGATGCTACATGAAGACAAAGACAATAAGGTGAACGTGCAAACTATGCTGCATCTGAGTTTTACACCGGTGTCAGGACCCTGCAATCAGCGACACAGGATGCTAAATACCTATAGGAGGTCTTGGAAAGGAAGTGGGCTCATCTCCAAATTGAGGAGAGGAAGCTCTTGTTTGAAGAGATTAAGTTCACAAGGCCCTCCATTTCTGTGCCTATTCTTCTGCCCAACCAACAGGTATAGGCCTAGTGTCAAAGGTTACCTTATAGCCTAAGCATACAATGTGTATTTTATTTAAGTAGCCTAAAGGCTGAATTGTGTATTGTATCATTCGGGGTTGACTGAATGATACTTGGTTTTTAACTCTTCTTGGTACTCCACTTTCCATAGGCAAATATATGAGTCCTATATTTACTACTTATTGAACTAGGTTAAAAACCATGCATTTAAATGGTATCACTCATGGCATGTCCCAGCTAGCAGCAAGCATCTCAATCCAACATATTCAGTCTTAATTTCTAGTGTTGACAATATTTACAATATTGCAATAATAAGCCAACAGCTTTCCAAGATGTTTGCAGTCTGATGATTCTCAAATATTGGCCACAAATGACATTGTGACAAATGACAAACACACAAGTAATGAATACCCCATGTCTTCAACATGGAATCATTGTTTCTGACATGAATAATCAACTCTTTAATTGATGGTTGATCAATTATACTCATTGAGTGTAAGATATGTCAGATGACATCATATCATAATGCTCCTGAACCACATAGAAGCAGACCTGCAGAGGCTAACAAGGAGGTCCTTTGCACTGACCCCTGCGACCCTACTGGCAGTGTTAAGGTTCTATGCCACTGGCAGTTTTCTGGAGGTTATTGTAGATGGACATGGACTCTCCAAGGCACCAGTGTCAAGATCTGTGCAGGCTGTCACAACTGCATTAGGCCTACTTTGGCACATCCCAGACCACATCCAATTCCCCACAACCAGAGGGGACAAGTCTGCAGTGCAGGACTTAGGCTAGCTTCAATGGTTTGTATGAGTTTTCACTCCCTCTCAGCCCCTTCACCATGTGTGACTTCCCAGTCAACACAGTGGAGTCATTCCATTTCCTGGGCGCTACCATCTCCCAACATCAGGCTCGGCTCTGCCACCAGCCTCTTCATCCACCGGGCTTGGCGTGCTACCAGGCCTATAATTCTAATAAACATCTTCAATGTTCAATTGTTATTGCACTCGTAAAAGCGTTTCGTTAATGCATTTCTAGTTACTATTGCACATTACAACAGCCATATTTCAATGTTATAGTATTTTGAATAAGACTGACACTTGTTTGTTAAATCTACCTTTGTTTATTGCATGCGCCAAACCCACCAAATCAAATTATTTTGTGTAACCTAAATTACTTGAGAATAAACCTGATTCTGATATTGTTTCGGCAATTACACTTGTATGGTTCACTAACAAATATCCCGTTCGAACGCAACAGATGTTAAAAGAGAACCAAAATACGTAATCTTGTCTTCCATCGGAACTAACTTTCAGCATTAGTCTATGTAGTTTTTATGGTCGGCCGACGCAGGGGCGGTTTTAGCTTATTGGAGGCCCTGGGCAAAGAACAATTTTGAGGCCCCCCATAAACCACAAACCCCCAGAATGAGTCCAAGAGTATAGGCAATCTTGCCGAATTGTGTAACACTTCGGATGTGGATAATATGTCCAGAAATAAAGCCAAGTCACTCATTTAGTGGCAGAATCCATTGTTATGTCTACGTCTACAAAATTATTTTAGATATAGTATAAATTTAGCTAGTTTGCAAATCCTGAGGATAGCCTACTGCAGCAGACATGTGACAACGGACATGGGTGTTTTGTCCCTCGAGAGTTGCCGTAGGGTATTACGTGAAATCAGTGAGGGCTGTTCGAATGGCGATGTCAAGAAGAGCATTGGTAAAATACAAGTTATGAAAAGAGACTGCGTCCGTGTCTTATTGTCCACACGGTCATATATAGTGCTATCTAAAACGAACTTACAAAGAGCTCGGTTACACTACACAAGTTGAATTAGTAATGTTGTTAGCGATGCTAGCGTTATTTTGCTAGCTAGCCTATAACATTTCACTGGGTCTTGCAGCTGTTTGATTAACTGAAATTATTATGAAATGTTATGTTCTACTAGCCATTTGCCGACTTTAGCAAGTCACTGTATTTCCAAGCCCTGATAGTGTAACTAAGACGACACAGTAAATAATTCCTCTTTCAAGTAATAAGCCCCCGTTCAGTCATAGATCCGCTCGATCATACACTCACCACACGTCAAATTCTCCTGACAGAAACGTCATGACCTGAATCATATATTCCATGCTGGAGTTAAGATAACATTTAGCTATAAAAAATAGAATTAAAGAATTGTGTTTTCATGCTTAATTTGAATTGTCATTCGTTTGCAATGACAAGTGATTTATTTTAACTATTATTATTTTTGGTAAATACGACGAGGCCCCCCTGGTGGCCGAGGCCCTGGGCAACTGCCCGACTTGCCCAATAGGACGGACCGCCCCTGGGCCGACGTGTGTCTCCACTGAGTCTCTGTGTTACGATGCACTCAGCGATCTACGACTGGTCTGGAGCTCTCGTTAATTTCCGACGATTTTCAAGTGTCTCTTTAGCTACGATGGTTTCGGGAAACGGGCCGTACAACTAAGATCCATCGTACGATGGACTCTACGATCAACTTAGACTTACGATGCTTTCGGGAAACGCAGCCCAGGCCAATCTCTTTTTCAGTTGTTTCAGCCACTCCCCTCCGGCAGAAGCCTGCAGTAGCCTACATCAGGACCAAAACCACAAGAACAGTTTCTTTCCATCTGCCACTGGCCTCTTCACCAAGGCCAAGGGCTCACACAGACTTTAAACCATTTTGCACCCATGTGTCATATTTACACTAAGCACCCTATTTGAATTATATTATAGATATGTTATACTTTATATTTATTTTACATACAGTTTGTTAGCTAAAAATGTTGTTGCCATAGTTGCAAATCTAACTTCCTGGACTCTTCCTTGTCTCAGGACAGAACAGAATTCATTTATTTCACTGGAGTATAGTTAGCCATTAGCTATTAGCTAACAAAACCACACCATGGATCTTTTCCTCAGATCCCAAAGCTATCCTAGCAAATTGTAAAAGCAAATTGCAGACAGCGTTCAACAGCCAGCGGACTGGCAAATTCGCTAGAATCATGTCAGCCTTCTGATTTCTTTCTAGGGACAATTCTGCCCTCTTACATCATGTAAAACAATTACTCATGGTTATATTTACAACAAAACCTAATATTTACAATTCTATCAACTCTTAGTACTATTTCAATTTCAACATAAACATTAGGCCTTAACAACAATAGCGCTTCAGTCTCTTCAGTTTTCGACGCTGCGACGGAGTATATTCTTTATCTGTAGCCTCCTCAATAAGGCTGTGAATTTACAGCTTATATTTACTTCAATGGCATTCTCACAGAAATTAGCAATAATCTTTCCATTTGGTTAGGTATTTGACTACCACCAAACTCAAATATATTTCAAATATCTCAGTTCTGGTCGGTCAGATCATAACTAATTCTACTACCCGGATCTCCCGTCACCACGTTCTTAGTCATTATAACCCCGCCTATTTACGTCACCAGTATTTCTCCATCAGTTTTCCAAAAATTTCGCTTCACATATTAGGTTTTAGCTAAATGACTTAGTTCAATACGCCACCAAAACCGATCTCAGTAAAATATGACGCCCTATATTAGCTGCTCTGGATTTTCGCCGGGTCTTAGCAATATAGGACCAGAGTGCATCCTTACCGACTGCACTGTAGAATTTCCCTGGGGAACACAAAAGTCGACTATAACCAGTCTTTAACGATTTCACTGCGGAGTTTTATTACTCGCGGTATATAAAACTAAAAACAAGTATTCTTTAACTATATATACAAGTTATTCTTACCTTGTCCATCGAAAGCTGTGCCTCATAGCTAGTCCAGAATTCCGTCACCTTTCCACTATCCCCCAGAAGAAAAACAGGCCTCTTTTTAAACAGCTATGTTTAGCTGCGAGATTCTCCACCGTCATGCACGTCTACATGATTTCAATTCTTGGTTATGGATTATGGAAAGATGTTGGAATCAGGCATCGAAGGACCATTGTGTCAGAAATATTAACCCATCAAGCATTGCACAGTCAGTCGATGAACGAGTTAAGAAAGCTTTATTGCTTGCGGCCACAAGGAGACAAAAACATCACACGCTATTGTGCTAGAAGTTTGTCTGCTAGCATGTTGCGCTATCTAGCAATTTAAACACAGGCGCTCTTAACTGTTATTGGCTAAGGCAAAACATGCAAATGTCTCATGGCTCTTCTTCATTGGCTCCTCTGCGTATACCTGGCGCACGTGTTTGCGTGCGTGTTTGAGTGTGTGCGTGTTTACGACATCAACCCTGATTGAAACATAACAACAGAATCTCCAGATGTCATAAAAGCTCCTTCACAAAGGTTTCAAGCATATGGTCTCCAGACCGTTGCGTCTCCACCTTACTCCTTGTCACACAGCATCTCCTTAAAACAAACAAACAAACAAACACCCAACATCTTCTAGTGCTCCTTCTAGTTCAAATGCTCACCCTTCCCCCAGGGTGATAAGAAAGCATAGATTTTGGGGCTCTGTTATCTGCTGACAAAGAATGCTAAGCATCTGTATTATTCAATATAAAACATCACATTATTAATTTCTCCGACACTCTTATTAATTAAACGCCGCCCTCGAATAAAAGCCTCACCAAAAATGTAGAATTTAATAAACGCTGCAGCTTTTATTCAAAGAAATACGGTACCCCATTTGCAGAGGCAAATGTGAGTGAAATACTCGCTCTGTAGTCAGGCTTTTAAAAAATTGTATTTAACTAAGATCTGCATTCAAGTTAAGAACATAACTATTAGGTTTAACTGGTTGTGTAACTTTGGATAGAATGGTAGACCAGTAACAGTATCAGCTCACAGCGGGCACTCTGCAGTAGGCTAATTAACAAGCGTTTTGTAAAGAAATTAAAGCAGATCACATCATAATTATTTGCACTCGCACAAATGCTCCCAACATTTTTTTGAGGTCACAGATATAATTTGGGGAGCATATGCAACCAAAATGGTTGCAATTTCAAGCCTTGGATGTGTAGCATATTATACTAAGATCACCACAATTGGTCTGGCTTTGGCTGTCAGAGATGTTGGGTTGCATAATGACTAAGTTGATCGCAAACATACTCTTCTTCTCCCCAGATGTGCAGCAGCTCTCTCTCCCGGAGCCCCCACAGATTAAAGAGGAACAGGAGCTCTGGACCATTCAGGAAGAAGAGCAGTTCCAAGGACTGCAGTCTGAAACTACAGACTCCTTGTTCACTTCTACCAGTGAGAAACGTGACACTGATCAGGAAGGCTTTTCTGAATGTTCACATCTTGACCAAACTGTTAAAGTGGAGAACAGAGAAGGAGACTCTCTACCTAGCAACACAACTGAGGAACAAATCAAAGCAGAGCCTGATGGACAAGACTATGCAGCACCAGAACCAGACAGTGACTCTCAGCCCCTCTCTGTTGGAACTCCAGACTGTCCTACAGCTCAGAGTTTGGAGGAGGAGGAACATGAAGGAGAGCTGCTTCTTCTGAACAGAACACAAGACACTGAGGTTCTGCCAAGAGAACATAATCCACAGAGACGTCACACAGGAAAACCAAAACATCAGTGTCAACAATGTAACAAAACCTTTAGTGGAAAAGGTGCTTTGGTTTTTCATATGAGGAAACACACAGAAGATAAATCCTATTACTGTAAACAATGTAACAAACCGTTTGCTGAGAAGGGTAATCTGGTTAAACACATGAAGACACACACAGGAGAGAGACCTTTTCAATGTCAGGAATGTAGCAAACTATTTGCTCGAAGGGATACTCTACGTGAACACATGAGGACACACACCAGCGAGAAACCATATAAGTGTCAACAATGTAACAAATCATTTTGTCGTCCATATGGTTTGGTTATACACATGAGGGCACACACAGGAGAGAAACCTTTTCAATGTCAGGAATGTAGCAAACTGTTTACTCAACGTAGTAATCTTGCTCTACACATGAGGAGACATACAGGAGAGAAACCATATCATTGTCAACAATGTAACAAACGGTTTGCTCAGAGGGGTTATCTAGTTGGACACATGAGGACACACACAGGAGAGAAACCTTTTCAATGTCAGGAATGTAACAAATTATTTACTCAACGTAGTAGTCTAGCTGCACACATGAGGAGACACACAGGAGAGAAACCATATCATTGTCAACAATGTAACGAACGGTTTGTTCAGAAGGGTTATCTGGTTGGACACATGAGGACACACAGGAGAGAAACCGTGTCAGTATCAGGAATGTAACAAACCCCTTTTTTCTAAGTAGTTCTCTGTATTTACACATGAAGACACAGGCCAGAAACTGTATCAGTGTCAACCCTGTAACACGGACTGTATTCACAAAACATTTTCTGACCACTGAGCAATTCTCACAAATAGCATTAAAGGTTATGTGGTGAGTTTCCTCCTAAAACAAATTCTTGAGACCAACTTTTATTGGTAATGGTGGACATCTTGAGCTTAAACAAAGGATGAGGTTGAACTTGTTGCTGTGAGTAGCCGGTGTGAATTGGTGAAACCGATCCCCTCAAGTATGTAACAAGCCACCCGCGTCAATGAATAGCTAGCTTTTCTTTGGCGTAGCTGGTAGTGGTGGCGCTTGGGAAGTCAGAGATGGCGTGTTCCATTCTCGGTGAAGGATGAACACGGTCCGGAACACTGACGGAACCTGCAAGACCACGTCTGTTACATACACAGACACAACGCACAGGGAGTACTAATGTTGTGGAAAATACGTTTATTCTCCTCAGAAGGATTCTCAAAAATTGTCAGAGACGGAATATCTTTTAAAGTCAATTTACATTTATGCATTTCGCAGACGCTTTTATCTAAAGCGACTTCCAAAAGAGAGCTTTACAAAAGTGCATAGGTCACTGATCATAATGATATATCCCCAAACATTGCAGGTAGTCAAACATGAAGCATACATTGTGAAAACTAAATAAATCTCAAAGGGAAGAACCATAAGAGCATGTAGTTAAACAAGATACAATTAAACAACATGAACCTTGAAAAGTACAAGGGTGCACCTGTGGAGAAAAGCAAGCAACAAAATTATATTACACAGCAAGTACAATAGTTTTAAGTCAGTTACAACTAACCACCAAGAGCAACAAGTCTCTCAATAACAGTCATTGTGATCCTGAAACATCAGGTCCACCCAAACATTCCTAAGTGCCATGCCGCAATACGGCTCGATGGTTTATTCAGCACGGCAGCATTGGTACACAATTCCTGGGACAGATATGAGGAACAACCCCCGCCCTGCCTGATACTTATTTCACAACCTTCTAGAACCTGCGTGCGCTTCCCCTGGCTCTTAAAGTGTTGATGCACTCTCACCCAAAAAGCCCTTCAACGTCCTGTGACACATGTTCACTTGACATGTCCCAGTTTCTTCTCAACTCCAGTTCACCTCAGCTCTGTCTCCATCTACTCATGCTTAACCCGCTCCTCTATCTTCAATCTGTCCTTCTCTGGCTTCTGCTCTATGGGTTTCTCCTTCTAAACTTTGTCAAGACCCCTATGGTTTCTGCTATTGCGACACTCGCACACACCACAGCCTCCCCTAACACTGACTCACCCTGGCCCCCCTTTCTCCTCACTGTTCTGGGGAGCCTGGTTGACTGTCTAGCTAGTTATATAACTCTTACTCATAACAATTCACTATTTGAGATACACACATGCAGTACATAATAACTTCTGAACTGCCAACTGCTGAGACTAGTTCTTTGGTGTAATTCCAGATTCTCCATCTTGGGCCCGTGACTTTTGCTCTGCGTACCCAGATGCTTACCACCCTGCCCAATAATCAAGAATCCACCACACTAACAACCGTCACATGGATGATGTCAACAAGCTTATTAACAATGCCCACAGTGATTGGCTAATAGGGGGATAGATCTCAGTCAATTATTTCATCATAGAAATATTGTATAACAAGGTATTATGTTGGGATATGTAACAATATGAAAAACAAAAGTTTCCATAATCAGATAAAGATGTCCAGATGTAGGTTGTGTCACTAATGAAAGAAGTATATGTTTAACTAATTATCAGTCTCTTACACATGGATCTTGTAAACAAATAGCGAATATGCATACAGGCAGCTGTATGAATTGTTGATGTGGGGTCTGCAGAGGGCATATTGTTTGATGCATTGTAATGTGTTCTGATGGATGGCTGAGGTATAACTAGTTCTTCTGCACTGCATAGCTGCAGTTTCCCTGTGGCTAAGTAGCGTATAGTTGTCAACCTTGATCTCCAGTGTTACTGGGTTGTTTCTGTAAGTGACTTTATTCCCGATAACTCTACTACAATCATAATACCCGACAATACCTTAAAGCTCCGGGGCCTCATATAAATGATTTTGCAGCATTCGTACCAAAAGATGGAGTCAAAACCTGAAAAGTACCTACGCATAGAAATATTCACATGCCTTATCCGAGTCACAACGGTAACATTTTGTGTACATTTAGAATTTGTTTGACATTGTCTTGAGTTACCTGTGCTGTTCGGACGTTTTTGTTCCTTCTTTGGCAGCGTCTTCATCTCCCTCACCAGCAGTCCACTGTTTGAGAGTTCACTTGCATTGCGCGCGGCTGATTCCACTTGATTAGCACTCTGTATGGCTTAATCCAGAGACAGTTTCTCTTCTGACCGCAAACGTTCCCGTATGCGTCTACTGTAGGCGATTCTAAACGCATACAAGGCAGCACCACTCCCACATGTTGGCAACTCTGACCACAATGCTGTTATGCTCATACCAGCATACAGGCCCAGGGTAAAGCGGGACAGGCCGGTGGTCAGAGAAGTCAGGATGTGGCCACAGGAAGCTACTCCAGCACTACAGGACTGTTTTGAGACCACACAGTGGGGCATTTTCAGAGAGGCAGCAACACATGGCAATGTTACTGACCTACAGGAATACACTGAGTCCGTCATCGGTTACATTAACAAATGCACAGATGACGTGACAGTGGCCAAAACCATCAAGACTCGGGCCAATCGGAAACCATGGCTAACAGGGGAAGTCTGTTCACTGTTGAGAGCACGGGATGCTGCATATAAATCTGGGGATATAGTAGCATACAGACTGGCAAATAAAAATCTGACCCGGGGGATCAGGGAGGCGAAGCGGCTGTACACACACAAACTAGACAGCCACTTCACAAGCGACAAAGACGCACGCCGCTTGTGGCAGGGATTTAAGACCATCACCGACTACAAGCCCCCCCCCCTGCGGATGTGCTTAAACAACCCCTCTCTACCAGATGAACTAAATGACTTTTATGCACGTTTTGAGGCAAACAACAACACCCAGGTACAGATGCTCCCGCCATCATCCAGCGACCACATGCTTCAGCTGTCTGCAGCTGAGGTGAAGCGGGCCTTTGCCAGCGTCAACCCACGCAAAGCTGCTGGGCCAGACAACATCACGGGGCGTGTTCTGAAGGACTGTGCAGAGCAACTGAAGGATGTATTTGCAGACATCTTCAACACCTCGCTTGCCCAGGCCATAATACCCACCTGCCTCAAAAGTGCCACCATCATCCCAGTCCCGAAAAAGCCGAATCCAGCCTGCCTAAATGACTTCCGCCCTGTGGCCCTAACACCCATAGTAATGAAGTGCTTTGAGCGGCTGGTCATGCAGCACATTAAGAGCTGTCTCCCTGCAAACCTGGATCCCTTACAGTTTGCTTACAGAACCAACCGCTCCTCAGAGGATGCTATCTCCACCACACTCCACCTCACGTTGTCACACCTAGAAAAGAAAAACACCTACGCCAGAATCCTCTTCATCGATTTCAGCTCAGCGTTTAACACCATCATTCCACAACAGTTGGTGGAAAAGCTGAGACTGCTGGAGGTGGATATTGGCACCTGCAACTGGGTCCTGGACTTCCTGACGCGGCGGCAGCAGACTGTCAGGGTGGGCAACAAAACATCACGGAAAATAGCAGTAAGCACAGGCTCACCCCAAGGCTGTGTTTTAAGCCCCCTGCTATTCAGCCTGCTCACCCATGACTGCACTGCCAGATACAGCACCAACCACGTCATCAAGTTCGCAGACGACACAACAGTGGTGGGTCTCGTCAGTGATAACGATGAGTCTGCATACCGGATGGAGGTGGAGCAGCTCACAACATGGTGCAGGTCCCACAACCTCGTTCTCAACGTGGAGAAAACCAAGGAGATGGTGATCGACTTCAGGAGGGCTGGCAAACAACACCACACACCGCTGAGCGTGGCTGGGGCAGCTGTGGAGAGGGTCAGCAGCGTCAAGTTCCTTGGAGTCCACCTGGCCGACGACCTGACTTCCAACACCAACACCACAGCAGTCATCAAAAAAGCCCAGCAGCGGCTCCACTCCCTCCGGAGACTCAGGAAAGCTGGTCTCCCCCCTCCTCATCTCACCACCTTCTACAGGGGCACCATAGAGAGCATCCTCACCTACAGCTTCACTTCCTGGTTCGGGAGCAGCAAGGCCTATGAACAGCAGCAGCTAAACAGGATAGTGAAGACGGCCAGCAGGATCATTGGTGTCCCTCTCCCTCTGCTGATGGTGGTCTACCAGCAACGCTGCACTCGCAGAGCCATCGCCATCATTAAGGACATTCACCATCCCTCACACAGCCTGTTCTCCCTCCTGCCATCAGGGAGGAGATACAGGAGCATTCCCTGCAGATCCAGCAGGATGCTGAGCAGCTTTTTTCCACAGGCTGTAAGGCTCCTGAATGGACTGTGCCCCCTCCCCCTCCCCCTCACACACACACACAAACACCCCCCCCACCACCATTAACTTGGGTACTACAGACTGACAGGAAACTGTCAAGGACACTCCTGAACATTCTTTCAGCACTTTATTCAGACTGATGTCTGTTTTTATTGATATGTCTGTGTTTGCTTGTTGTTTTATGAGAGTCTGATCATTTTTAATTATTTATTTTTTTAAACACTGTATGATGAACTAGCGAGAAACGGCATTTCGTTTCATTTGAAATGACAATAAAAGGAATCTTGAAATCTTGAATCTTGAAATCTTGAATCTTCTCCACGATTTGATCTCGTACCACGTCTTGCTCTGCGTGTCCGTATTCATGCGATCGTCTCATGTAGTTCTGAACAGGGGCCTTGCTAAACCCTGTTTATTGGGGCACGTGCCCCAGTATAAATCTGTTGTGCCCCAGTATAAATCTGCTGTGCCCCAGTATAAATCTGCTGTGCCCCAGTATAAATCTGCTGTGCCCCAGTATAAATCTGTTGTGCCCCAGTATAAATCTGTTGTGCCCCGGTATAAATCTGCTGTGCCCCGGTATAAATCTGTTGTGCCCCAGTATAAATCTGTTGTGCCCCAGTATAAATCTGTTGTGCCCCAGTATAAATCTGCTGTGCCCCAGTATAAATCTGCTGTGCCCCAGTATAAATCTGTTGTGCCCCAGTATAAATCTGCTGTGCCCTAGTATAAATCTGTTGTGCCCCAGTAAAATCTCAAATTTTTGTTTTAACAATTTACTTTATTAGTCAGTGCATTCATTTAGATTGATAATCCCGGAAAAAAGAAATGCAGTATCCCAATCAATCTTTGTAAAATTAAAGCAGTTGAACCGAAAACACAAACTGATGCCCGCAGAATTCCATGTCCATGTTGCTATAATATATAAGTCCAGGTGTCGGCACGTCAGAATTGAGGTTGGCTAAGAAAACATTCAGAATTCAGATTTAGCATAGTGTTTTTTATTCTGAATGAAAAAGTATAACAACACAATGTATATCACACAATGTGCATGTAACACTTGCAGAATACAAATGAATTAAATTTTTGATTTTTTTTTAACACCCCAAACCCCCCTCCCCCTTCCCATGGCGAACATACACACTACCCCAGATGACAAACAGTGACCCAAGTACAGAGCACAAACAAAACAACAAAAAAAAGCAATAGAGTGCAGGAGGACATGTCAGTTAATAAATAATAATAAAAGTAGAGCTACACCGATCAATCGACGAATCGATTATTTATCGATTATCAAAATAATCGCCAACTACTTTGACAATAGATCAATCGTTTCAGGTAATTTTTTAATAAACAATGTCCAAATTCTCCGATTTCAGCTTCTCAAATGTGAATATTCTCTGGTTTCTTTAATCCTACCATGAGAGCAAACCGAAATATCTGTGTGTTTTGGACATAACAATACATTTGAGGACGTCAACATGGGCTTTGGAAAATGTATCAAAATTTTTCACAATTTTCTGACATTTTACGGGCCAAAACACCAATCGATCAACAATCGATCAATCGAGAAAATAATCGACAGATTAATCGATCATCAAAGTAATCATCAGCCGCAGCCCCAAATAAAAGACAACTTAAGAATAAAGTCAAGATACAATAAATAAAAAATAATAATAACAGTGATTATTATAGAAAATTAAAAAGGCCGGAAGGCTGGATGGGGAAGGTCCTGAGCTACAAGTCTGCCGAGAGATTTTTCAATTTGTCGAAGTGTTGTATAATTGGGCCCCAAGTAGAACCAAATTTGTCAGGTTGACCCCGAAGCGAAAACTTAATTTTTTCTAATTTTAAAAAGAACATAAGATCCTTCACCCACACAGTACAACTTGGAGATCGGGGTGATTTCCAGTCCATCAGAATTCTCCTACGCGCTAGGAGGGTTGAGAAAGCAATAGCATTTTTATGTTTATTGTTCAAGTCTGGATCTTTATCAGAGTCTGTACCAAATATACACATAGAGGCATTGGGTTGAAGGTTTAGGTTCAAGGATTCGGAAAGGAATTTAAATATGCCATTCCAGTAGTCTACCAGTTGTGGGCAGGACCAAAACATGTGCGTAAGATCTGCAGGTGAATTATGACATCGATTGCAGCCAGAAAAATGTTTTTGGTTCAAACATTATAACAACAATATTACATGAAGCTCAAAAACCTGTATTTTCGCTAAAATGAATGAATGCGATAAAAGAGGAATGCGCTCTGATCTCCTCTATCTATGTTGATACTTCAGTATGTTTCCGTCATTCATGTAAGAAGATCACTCAAGGTATAAATGTACATTCAACCGCTGTTTATTTAGTACAGTCTGAACATCAGTGTCCGTAACATGGCTCAGTAACCGAACCGGAAGCACTACACAGGAAACAAACAGATACTATTGTGTATCTGGGTGCATGCTCCTCCTCCTGCTGCCTCCTATAGTCCACAATCATCTCCCTGGTCTTGCTGACGTTGAGAGAGAGGTATTTGACCTGACACCATGATGTCAGGGTATCAACCTCCTCTCTGTAGGCTGACTAGTCACTATCAGAGATGAGGCCCACAGTGGTCATGTCGTCAGCAAACTTAACAAGGAGGTTGGAACTGTGCGACTGTGCGGCAGTGAACAAGGAGAACAGGAGAGGGCTGAGCACACAGCCCTGGGGGGTGCCAGTGTTGGTGATCAGTGTGGAGGAGGTGCGGTCACCGATACTCACCACCTGTGGCCTCCCCGTCAGGAGGTGGAAGATCCACTTGCATAGGGAGGTGCTTAGTCCCAGGTGCACAAGCCTGGAGGGGATGATGGTGGAGGGGATGATGGTGTCTGGAGGGGATGATGGTGGAGGGGATGATGGTCGGAGGGGATGATGGTGGAGGGGATGATGGTGTTGAATGCTGAGCTGCAGTCAATGAACAGCATCCTCACCAGGACAGCCAGGCGTCAGGGAGGCAGGGGTTAATATATGCTGTCGGAACCTTTGGCCTCAAAATGGATCTGTCTGGTTTGGAAATAAGCTAGATGACCAAGTAAAAGGAGAAACTCTGGTAAATTTAGTTGTTAGAACGTGTTGAGATAAGCTACAAATCATAGTTGTCTGAATTTGGTGTGAAACGCATAAAAGAGTTTCTCCGGTAAATTGTTGTTACTAGAACAATGTTAGATAGATCAAGTTACGACGATTGTTATGGGATTGCCGTGGAAAAGAGGATCTAGCTTAGAAAAAAGCTGTCTCATTGTCTGAAAGACTATCACCTCTCAGGATTTATGTTTGTGTCTAAGAATGAGGAGGAACAGAACTGAGAGACATGACCAGGGCCGGAGTGGGGCCACTTTTCAGCCCGGGAGTTTCAGACCCACGACCGGCCCACTTTTTTTGTTTACCAAACAGGGCTGGATGCAGCCTGCTTTGACTGGGGGTGCAGTGAACCTTTCTGGGGGGTATCATAATTACAGAAAGGGATCGTCATTTTTATATTGATCCCATTTTTGAGACAGCTTAACGATCCTAGTGTTAATCAGGCCAGAGCGTTGTAAACGTTCGGGGTTTAACTGCATCACAGTTAATGCGAGCGCGCACAGCGCGCTAGCGAAATTTTGTGGACATTATTTGAGCGCAAAATAGTTTTTTTTGCTTTATGTAAAATAAACAGCCGTTTTTCAATTGGTAAAACCTTGTCAAGTGATGCCATCACTCCGGCCCTGCTGCCATCCATCCTCCCTGACGCGTATCGTTACGGTAGGGCCGCCTGGCCCAGCTATCGGTAGCCTATCTGAGAACACTTTTTGGAAAAGACGGGCTAGGACCCAACCAACTTTATTTGTGAGGGGAGAACTCCCTCACATGGTACAACCCATGCAGAGGCTGCGGTGTCAGAATACGGAACATGGGTAGCCTACTTTAAGAGAAGATAGACTATAGAACTCTCCCGGTTCTCCCGATGGCCACTCCGGGCCTGGACATGACTGCACTGGTCACCATGCAGAGGAGCTATTATACCAGCCAAATTGATGCAAGAACGCAAGGTGTCTGTCACATAAATCGGTGGCTCTCGGCCGATTTCATGGAACTGACCAGTGTCAACATGTGTAGCGGTGTCCTTCCCTGTTGCAATTTCGTCTCATCTTTTTGTTTTTGTCTTGATGTATTCATCTCCCACATCTATTGAATCATTTTATGTGTTTTCTGTAGGGTTGTTAGTAGAAGACAATCTCTAGATATGAGCATGTAAAGATAATATCTTTGTAAATGTTCTCCTGGCAGAGCATGCTCCCGAACCCCTCTAGTTGTGGCAGGTTTTCTCTATCCATGCAATGTTCTCACCTTTTTTTACCCCTTACCTGTTTGCATCCCTGTTCATGAATATGCCGTATGCATATTAAATAGTTTAATCGTAGTTTAGTGGTATGTTTGACTTCACAGTACTGATGCTTTTTCTTTGTGTGTTGCAGATGCCACGACCCAGCAGGAGATCCCAGGCAGCCAAGAAGAAGATGGCTGAGCACTGTGGTAAGACTGCTTTAACCTCTTTTGACTTGACCGACTCTGAGGTTATGGCTGAGCGCTGTGGTAAGACTGCTTTAACCTCTCTTGACTTGACCGACTCTGAGGTTATGGCTGAGCACTGTGGTAAGACTGCTTTAACCTCTCTTGACTTGACCGACTCTGAGGTTATGGCTGAGCGCTGTGGTAAGACTGCTTTAACCTCTCTTGACTTGACCGACTCTGAGGTTATGGCTGAGCGCTGTGCTAAGACTGCTTTAACCTCTCTTGACTTGACCGACTCTGAGGTTATGGCTGAGCGCTGTGGTAAGACTGCTTTAACCTCTTTTGACTTGACCGACTGAGGTTATGGCTGAGCGCTGTGGTAAGACTGCTTTAACCTCTCTTGACTTGACAGACTCTGAGGTTATGCCTCCTCACCATGAAAAGGCTCCCTGTGACGGACGACGGTGTTAAACCTCCCCTTAAACAAAAGGTGTTAATTGACATGACTGACGAGGTTGTTTCTCATCTGAAAAAAAGATGGCCTCTAATTGATGGATTTAAACTTGGATTTAACTCTGGTATGAACCCTGGTCTGAACTCTGGCGCTTTGTTTACAACAGAAACAGGCAATGCACACTGAATAGTTTAACTGCAATAATGATGAGTGAGTTAAAGAATATGTTGACATGGGCAGCACATGGTCTGGATGCTGTACTGTTGCATATAGATCAGCTGTATACCAACATGAGATGCCTGGTCGAGGTTACATTGCTGTTGCTGATTTTCCCACAACTCAAACTTTCTGTAACAAAACTTTTCAATAAGATATGGGGAATCCTACAGCAGTTATGTTGGAATTGACATGTATGATCAGCAGTGTTGGGTAACGTTACTTTTAAAAGTAACTAATTACAGTTACTAGTTACATTTCTTGTAAAGTAACTAGTTACGTTACTTAGTTACTTGCAGTTGAGAGTAAGGCGTTACATTACTTTTGCGTTACATTAAGAAAAGTATTTTATTTCTAAGACAACTCACCTTGGTCAATCGTATGCTCAAAAGGGACATTTAATAGGTTGACCTCAGCAATAACACATAAAGGTCAATCAAGAAACGCTTTAATCAAAAAATGCCAGGCTTATTGAACATCCCCATTGCAGTGAACAATGAAAACAAAAACAACACAGCTAGCCTTGTGCACTGATAAAACATACCTACCAAAGGATAGATTTTAGCCACACTGCATCATGCACTTTCTGTTCATGAACCATCGCAAATACCCATCACAGCCAAAAACAACAATTGAGAAAATGAAATTCAAGACGACTGAAAAATGAATTGACCCCCCCCAAAAATATCTTGGTTAAAAAAATAAATCAAAT
>CAEFZP010004349.1:0-39695 GCA_903064625.1 Mallotus villosus | reverse complement strand
TCGTGATACGCCTTCATGATAAAAACGCATCGAATGCGCGACAATCACGATCATCGTTAAGATGCTGAGTTCAGATAGGCGTTACCAATAAGACGCTCTGTGGGTTGTTGTGTCAAAAAAAGCTGGGAAACCAGTGTAAGGTTCGGCTATGAGATCCAGGCCATGTAATTATCAGTTGCGCACAATGCTGTACCCTGCGTGACGTGACAATCCTCGAGACTTAGTAATATGCATCAATGGTTTCAGCAATTTTATAGCTCTTTACATATACCAGCAACAAGCCTAAACTCGATCTAAGCGTTGATAACAATACCGATAATAATGCAGCTTGACGAAACCATAATAACTCATGCCACCGTGGTAAAGTTATGGTCTCTAATACACTTTTTGCCGCACATTCCACTACAATCTCTCCTCGCGACTTAGTCAACTCACATAAATATTAAAACCAGTGCGAATGACGGGTATATGGTTCAGATGCCATGGTGCTGGTGTGGTAACACATATATACATAACGAAAGATTTCATTGAAGGATTTCATACTTGATGTGACAATGGTGGCTATGACTTCGATAAGAGTGCTGCCAAAATAGTTCGAAATAAGTGCGCTGTATGGAGTTAGCACTAAACGGTAATATACACCTTTTGGGGCTCTATATCTGATCGTGCGGCGTCATGGAACGAGATCGTGATTGGGTTCCTTCTGGACAGTTTCTTTGTTCCACAAGGTGGTTTTATTGGTAATAAGCTGGAAAGTCGGTAATCCATCTGGCTGGAAAGGTAAACCAATCAAAGAAGTAAGAATTAGTGAATGGCGAGTGGGTTACCATTAAGTCAAGGATATGATTATACCCAACACCACTGGTTACAAACGCCTAATGAGCGTTATAGTATTTTTGCTAACGCACACAGGAATTTAGTAATGATTTAGTACACTGGTGATTTTATCTATAACCAACGTAATCAGAACAACAATTAGCCCCACAGCCAGCAAATGATGCTCAAAGTTTGTCCTGATGGAACACAGCTGATGACTGCATTGGATTAACTGATGAGATGAAGCGGGTGGCAATTGTCGCTGACGATACAGGACGAGTAAATTACAGGCGTAGGATTGTAGATGCCGGTGAGCGTGTTTATGACAAAGATATTGACACAATGCGTCTTTCTCTGCGGTTAGCAGGTCAACTAGATGTGCACACTGCTATGTATTGGATAGTCTACACCTTTGGGCATAATAAAGCCGAAACATGGGTACATAACTCCATTTAATAGAGTAAAAGCTGAAAACTCTGTTTATCAAAATCAGATGCTTGGTTTAACAATAAAACGTTATCACCAGAAATTATCAATGAATAATTACACAGAGGTAACTGATGGAGGCATGAACAGCATGTAGTATCTGCTGGCTTAAGTGGCGAGTTGTTTGAATTAGATGCCGGTGCTGCAGCATTCGCTATAGGTGCAGAATAATCGCCATGATAGTGGTTATTTTAACCCTGATCCTGTGATTGTGCAGGTGAAGGTACTGCAGCGCAGCAAGATCCTACCAAAGGAAGCTTATAACGTATTATCAGTATACCAAGAAGTCAGTGTTCCATTTACTGAGAAGTTAACAACGTGAGTTTGCTCTTCGATACGATGATTATTCCACTTTTGGTAGTGTGCTGCAACGTGGAAGGTTGGTTTAACTTATGAAGTTATGATGAGTTGATGTTACGTACTGTGGCTGCAACGGGTTCCGTGCACCCAAATGTTCGGAATTATATGGTGGTAATTCAGCATCTTATGATTACTAGATGATCCTTGGTTAAATGAGTTAGATCCACAAATATTAGTAAATACACCTCAGATGAAAATCTTCAAGCAGAAGAATCCGAATCTTATACAGCAGGTTTTGTGTTATTCACCATCCTATGTGACGGGTTATCAATGACAGTTGATTACTGGCGCTTCAAGATTGCAAATGCCATTACTCGCCTAGACGTTTCAAGCTGGTTAGATGCTGTCATGCTGGAAATGAAAAGCTTGTAAAAACATTTAATATAACTAAAGATGGTGATCTAACAAAATTAACAAACCCTCTTACTAACGTGGGATATCAAGATACAAGTGGTGTTGACGTTAATGCTCAATACAACTTTGATTTGATAGGGTTAGATTGGAAGGTTAATAATGATTAACTTATTTATTGAATTTGAACAAGATGGAATGAGTATACTGGCACCATAGTGGTATGTATGGTGGTATGCTGAATACCCGTAATAACTTCTCTGTTCAAGCTGGTTTAAAATGATTGGAAAGTGATTTATTCAAATCGGTTTTATTGGTGAGACAAAAGATATTAGTAAAGATACCAAGGTAGAATCAGTTCTTTATCATAATCTCGCTGCTAGCTATATATTCGCAGATTTGTATACAGTAACTGTGGGTGTTAAAAATCTGACTGACTTAGAGCCACCTTCAGTGCCAAGTGAAAATTCAGCGGGGACTGTTCCTGAAGTATTTGACACAATAGGTCGTCAATTTTATGCCGGTATGTCTGTTAAGTTCTAATCAAAAGCGTTAAGAAAATTAAAGTTATTCAGAATGTAAGTATGATTTACTCCCATTAGATTAATGGGAGTAAATTTTAAAAAGATTTGATGTGCAGTAAGGCCTAAAATTATTTGTAACGTTCCAAACCAAGCTTACTTTTTTACTTGATTAACTCTTATTTGTCACTTTTTTACATTTTTTTGATTGCGCTCTTAGCAATAGAAAAATCCAACAATTGAAAATAATTCGCGACTCTTGGCTATTTTCAGTTTTTGACATTGATCGAATATATTGATTTAGCCTCGAAAATAGTTTGAAGTTATTCAAACATCCTTATCTTTAACCTTTTGCCCTATTTTCGTTAATTTAACAGTGATATAGAATGACATATATTTTACGTGTTTTTGCTGGTTATGGACTACTTCTGTTTTGTTAAATATTAGAATGATATTTCGAAAGTCAATAAAAATAGAACCACATAAAACATTGAAAATTAAAGTTATTTTTACTCACTTTTGAATAGTCTAATTGTTGACACAAGTCAATAAATTGTGAAATGATGCCAAAGTAACTACACCTTTTAGGTTGTAGAAAATAAAAAAAATAATGTAATAAACACAAATAGAAATAAATACTTAGTGGTAATTTGTGTCCGTATCAAAGTTGGAATCCGCTTGTTACCAATAAGTTAATCATTTTCTTCACTTCAAATTGGTTGGGAACTATGTCCAAGGTAAGCAATAGAACAAAAATCGCTTCTGCCTTAGTTAGCGTGTTGGCACTTGCCAGCAGTCACTTTGCAGTTGCAGGAACACTTTCCGACGTACAAAAAGCGGATAGTAAAATTCAAGTAGATGCTGCTGCGTCGCAAAAAAAAGTAGATAAATATTTCGATCAATCACAAGACATGTTGTTTGAATATGGCACTGTTGCCGATGAACGCGAGTCTTTAAAAGCCTATAACGATTATATCGCTGGATTAGTTGCGGATCAGCAATCGACAATGCAGTTGATTCAAATGACATTAATGGTGTTGATAAGTTACGCCAAGGCGTAGTGCCCTTTAATGTTCAAAATGGTGGATGCGCTAGAGCAATTTGTCGCGCTCGATTTGCCATTTAATTTAGAAACCAGACAAGATCGCGTTAAGCGACTAAAAGAAACCCTTAATTCCGCTGATGTTACATTGGCTGAAAAGTACCGATTGATCCTTGATGCTTATAGCATTGAACGGGCTTATGGCTCAACAACCAATGCTGAAACAGGAAAATTAAACCTTAATGGTAAGATGTGCTTGTTGATTTTCTCAATTTCGGTCGCGTCGCATTTTATGCGCAAAGCTTAGATCAAAAATCCGCATGGGTTTATAACCCAAAAAGCAAATCATGGAATGAACTTGACGACAATTATTTAAGAAATATCACCAAGGCAATTAGACAGGCTCGAGGTCAAGGCGCGCCCGATATGTTTGCATTACCGGTTCCGGCTGCGGAGGTTGCACAATAATGAAAAAATTAATATCAATCGCAGCGATTGTCACCAGTATGATTTTGAGTTCAGGCGCAATAAGTGCTGAGCCAAAGACCATTGATCAATTACTGCAACAGGTTAAGCAAGATAGAAATACCCAGGCCAAATCTAACGCCAAGCGTGAACGTGAGTTTCGTGGTGAGCGTGGTGATAAGGCGGCCTTATTAAAAAAGGAAAAAGTGCTTTAGCGACTGAGCGTCAACGGGGTAAGGATCTCAATCAAGCATTTTTAGACAATGAAAGACACATTGCTGAACTGGAAGAAGATCTAAAAACCGCACAAGGTGACTTAGGTGAAATGTTTGGTGTGGTTAAAGGTGAAGCTGGTGATTTTGCCGCAAAACTTTCAGCATCAAATGTCAGTGCGCAATATCCCGATCGTGATGCATTATTTCAGAATTAGGTGCCCGAAAACAGCTACCTAAAATTGATGAGTTAGAAAAGTTCTGGGAAGCACAATTATTTGAAATGGTGCAATCGGGCAAAGTTGTCACCTTTGATGCGGATATCACAGGTATTGATGGCAATGTTCACAGCAGCGAAGTAACGCGAGTTGGTACCTTTAACTTGCTTGCCGATGGTCAATACGTGATTTACAACGCTGATTTGGGGTTGATTCAGGAATTATCTCAGCAGCCTGGCGGTCAGCAACTTTCTAGCGTCAAAAACTTTGTTAATAGCGATGCTGAATTTACTAAGCTCTTTGTTGATCCCGCAAGAGGCGTTCTGTTAAGTGTCTTTACTCAAAAAGCAACCATTGAAGAACGTATTGAAGCGGGCGGGACTATTGGTTACATCATCATTGGTATTTTGGTGCTAGGTGCTTTGATTTCAATTGAACGTCTTATTACTTTATATTTGGTTGGCGCAAAAGTAAAAGCACAGCGCAAAGACATTAATAACCCAGGTAATAACCCATTAGGCCGTATTTTAAAGGTTTATCACGATAACAAAGACGTTGACGTTGAAACCCTTGAGTTAAAACTTGATGAAGCGATTCTGAAAGAAACACCAAAACTTGAAGCGCGCATTCCAATCATCAAGGTGCTTGCTGCCATAGCCCCGATGTTGGGTCTTTTAGGAACAGTGACAGGCATGATCGCCACTTTCCAAAGTATCCAGTTATTTGGTACAGGCGATCCAAAATTAATGGCAGGTGGCATTTCAATGGCATTGATGACCACTGTTGAAGGTTTGGTTGCCGCATTACCATTAATGTTGATGCATGCCATGTCACGGCGCGCAGTAAGTCAGTGGT
Organism: Mallotus villosus; assembly: GCA_903064625.1. Lineage (NCBI taxonomy): Eukaryota > Metazoa > Chordata > Actinopteri > Osmeriformes > Salangidae > Mallotus > Mallotus villosus. The sequence continues at coordinate 34,369 of CAEFZP010004349.1, read as the reverse complement.
TCAAATTCTTGAAGAACAAAGTGCTGGCATTATTGCTGAGCATGCTGAGAAGAGGAACGCCTAATGATGCTATACCTGATGGACATCTGGGATTCCGTCAGAGGCTTCAATGGCCTCCGGAGGTGACGTCCTCTGGTTGGTTTGCGGCAGTGTTATTTTTAATGTGGGTGTTAATGCTTGAACGTTATATTTTTTTGATGCTAGTTGCACCAAAAGAACACAAGAGCATTATTGCTGCATGGAATGCAAGAGAAGACTCAACCTCTTGGTATGCACATCGTGTCCGTGAAGCTTGGGTATCCCAAGCAAAACAAGATTTGAATTCACGCATGCTGATCATCAAAACCTTAGTGGCTATTTGTCCCATGATAGGACTACTAGGCACAGTGACAGGTATGATTCAAGTATTTGATGTGATGGCGGTTCATGGTACGAGTAATGCTCGTATGATGGCGGCAGGTATTTCAATGGCAACCATGCCAACGATGGCAGGAATGGTTGCCGCATTATCAGGGGTGTTTTTTAGTACCCGATTGGATGCCAAATTGAAGATCAGCCTAGCAAGACTTAAAGACAGCATGCCGGACCACTAGAGAGAGAATTAATAATGGCACGTAAAAAGCATTTTAGTGGGGATGAAGAAGCGCAAATTGATATGACGCCAATGTTGGACATTGTGTTTATCATGCTGATTTCTTTATTGTAACCACCTCCTTTGTTAAGCCTTCAGGACTTGACTACAACAAGCCAGAAGCCAGTACCGCAACCAAGAAAAAATCCGCCAACATTTTTATCGGCGTCAGTAAAACAGGTGTCATCAAAATGGAAAATCGTCAGGTTGACATTGAGCGAGTGACTGCCAACGTTGAGCGCATGTTAGCTGAAACGCCAGAAGCTGCAGTACTTATTGAAGCTGACAAAGAAGCAAAACATGGTTTAGTGATAAAGGTTATGGATAACGTTAAGAAAGCGGGAATTAATAAGATCTCGGTTTCAGCGGGGAAGGATTAATATGCTAAGAGCGATAGTATCAATCATTATTGGTGGTGCTATTACTTTTGCCTTGTTTGTTTTTATGGCCTTTTTGGTTGGTGGCGGTGCAAAACGCGCTGACACCACCACTGAATCTCCAATTATTGAGATCAGTATGGACAAACAAGATACAAAAGTACAAAGCAAACCAAGAACGGTTCCTAAACCGCCTCCACCACCAGAGCAGCCACCATTACCTGATACGCCGCCACCTGATGTGTCATCAAATGTGGATACGGATATGTCTTTTAATATGGGCGCTGTGCAATCAGGTAACTCAGGATCGGGTGGATTTAAATTAGGTAATATGCTAACCCGTGATGGTGATGCGACTCCGATTGTTAGAATTGAGCCACAATTCCCCATTCAGGCGCTTCGTGATGGCAAAGAAGGTTGGGTACAGCTGAGCTTTACTATTAATGAAATTGGTGGCGTTGAAGATGTCAAAGTTATCAAAGCCAAGCCAAAGCGACTCTTTAATAAAGAGGCCAAACGCGCACTTAGAAAGTGGAAATATAAGCCTAAAATTATTGATGGCAAAGCCATTAAACAAACAGGTTTAACAGTGCAATTAGACTTTAAACTAGATAAAGGGAGGTAAGTATGCGCACAGTAAATAAAATTGCGACGGCTATATTGCTTTCCCTTTGTAGTACTTCTTTAGTTGTTTCGCCATTGGCTATGGCAAAGAAGGGCGATTGCCCCATTGATAATCGTAAGTCACAAGCCGTAGGAGAGCGTTCAGCCAAAAAAGTCCAGCGTTCTTTTAAAGCTTATACCGATGATAATCTTGATGAAGCCATTGCCATTTTGTTAGAAGCCAGTCCAAGGGCAAAGTTTGATAAAGCTTATGTTGCTCGCATGTTAGGTAACTTTTATGCAGAAAAAGGCGATATGAAAAAGGCGGTAAAACACCTTAAAACTGCGGTGGATTTTAACATCCTTGGCGGCGTTGATCACGCTGGTACCATGCGGCTTTATGCGGATTTGCTATTACAGGAAAAACAATTTAATGAAGCCATTCCTTATTATTATGAATGGATGAAGTTTACCTGTAAGCAAGAAGCGGTTGTTTATCGCCGTATTGGCATTGCTTATACCGAGCAAAAAAACTGGAATAAAGTCATCGAAGTAGCTAATCAAGGTATTGCGATTTCCGCAAAGCCAGATAAGGGCTTATACCAGATGAAACTGACTGCTTATTTTAGCTTGAAGCAAAATAGAAATGCAGTGAAAGTACTAGAAACTATGGTGCCTTTGTTTCCTGAAGATGGAAGACTTTGGGTACAGTTAGCGCAGTTTTATTTGCTAACGGAAGATTATACTAAATCTCTAGCCACATTTGATTTAGCTTACAAAAATGGTTTTCTTGAGACGGCGGGTAATATCACCCGTTTAGCTCAGTTACTGGCGCAGCAAGGTGTTCCTTATCAAGCGGCTAACATTTTTGAGAAACACATTAATTCGGGTTTAATTGAAAAAGATGCCAAGAACCTAAAGAGTCTCGCGAGTTTTTATCATCAAGCTAAAAATCTTGATAAAGCAGCTAACTATTATGGTCAAGCGGCTGAGTTAAGTAGTGACGGTGTACTTTATCTTAAACAAGGGCGTTTGTTGTCTGTTGAAAGAGAATATACTGCCGCTATTCCCGTATTTAAAAAGGCACTCAGTGTTGGGATTAAAAATTCAGGTGAAGCCCAGTTTGAATTGGCTCTGGCTTATCTAGGATTGAAAAAGTACAAGTTTGCTTATAAATACGCAAGCTTGGCAACCAAAGATAAAAAAACTGAGCGCAATGCTAAAAGCTATGTCTCTTACATAAAAGAAAAAGCACGTATTCATAAGGTCACTTTGTAACTTATTACGACGTTATTAATAGTGGCTATCCACAAAAACCACCTGCATATAGGTGGTTTTTTAATAGACAATTTTTATCAGGAATTCAGTTATGGATTATTTGAAAAAGAATTTACTGACAGCGGCTGTATTACTAACGACACTCGTGGGCTGTGATAATAAGCCTTCTAACAATCAAAAGCATTCTAATATCGTTGCAGCTGAAAAATCAATACCCTCATTACAAACCCAAGAACAAGCTTATTTGCAGTTAGTTGAAGATTACTTTGCTGACTTTCTTGCCCTTGAGCCTATTTATGCCACCTATGTCGGCATAAATATTCATAATGATCAGTTTGGTGAGCATTTATCAAATGAGTATTTGACGAAACGCCACATTTAAACAGTGATTATCTTAAAAAGTTAACAAAGATTGACCGAAGTAAACTGCCGCAAAATTTGCAGTTAAGCTACGACATTTTTAAATATGACAGAGAAACTGAATTAACCAATGAAGCTTTCCCAGACCGGTTTTTACCAATAAATCAGTTTTACAGTGCCATTTTAATCCTGTTTCAGCTTAGTAGCGGAGAAAGTGCACAACCCTTTAATACAGTACAAGATTATGAAAATTGGCTTAATCGTGTTGATGGTTTTGTCGACTGGACAAAAAGAGTCATGCTTCGCATGAATGAAGGCATTGAAAATAAGGTCGTTTTGCCTATGGTTTTGGTTGAGAAGATTATGCCTCAGCTTGATGCGCAAATCGGTGTTACAACCACAGAAAGTATTTTTTATCAGCCTATTATTCATTTTCCTGAGACTTTCCCTGACAACGAAAAACGACAACTTACAGTAAAATATCAGCAAATGATTGAGAATACGCTAACGCCAGCGCTAACTGAATTAAGGCAATATCTCGCTGAAGTTTATTTACCTCAATCACGTGGAACCGACGGTATGTGGGCATTGCCTAATGGGCGAGTTTGGTATCAAACCTTGGCGAATCAACATACAACAACGACGATTTCCGTAGATGATATACACGAAATTGGACTTGATGAAGTAAAGCGAATTCGTGAGGAAATGAACAAAGTAAAATCAAAAGTCGGTTTTGAAGGCGATTTGAACTCATTTTTCAACGCGTTATCCTCAAATCCTCAATATATTTACACCAATAAACAGGATTTAATTGATGGCTTTTTAAATCTTAAGATGACAATTAACGAAAAGCTTGATGATTATTTTAATGTAAAGCCAAAAGCTGATTACATGGTTAAAGCGGTGGAAGAGTACCGTGAGAAATCCGCAGCGGGTGCATCCTATCAAATGCCAGCGGTTGATGGCTCACGCCCAGGTACTTTTTATATCAATACTTACAATTTACAAGCGCAGCCAAAGTGGGGAATGACGACTTTATCTTTGCATGAAGCAGCGCCAGGGCATCATTTTCAAATTGCCATTAAGCAAGAGTTAGACAATATTCCAGATTTTCAGCGCTTTAGTGTTTATAACGCATTTGAAGAAGGATGGGCGCTGTATTCGGAGTATTTAGGCAATGAAATGGGGCTTTTTGAGGATCCTTATCAATATTTTGGCCATTTGTCCGATGAAATGCTGCGTGCCATTCGCTTAGTTGTTGATACAGGAATTCATGCAAAAGGCTGGAGTCGTGAACATGCTATTGAGTATATGAAGCGTAATTCACCTATGGCAAAAAGTGATATTATTTCAGAAATTGAGCGATATATGGCGATTCCAGGACAAGCTTTATCCTATAAAATAGGTCAGCTTAAGATTCTTGAATTACGAGCAAAAGCAGAAAATGCGTTTGGTGATAAATTTGATATTAAAGCCTTTCATGATCAAATATTAACGTCTGGATCATTGCCTTTATCTGTAATGGAAAAGAAAATAAACCATTGGATTTTGACTTCCACTTCCAATGTAATTCAATAAGGAGTTTATATGGTACAAGCTACAGCGAGACACCTTTTAGTTGATTCAGAAGCTAAATGTAACGATATTAAAGCACAAATTGAGAATGGTGCTGATTTTGCTGATATGGCAAAAGCACATTCAAGCTGTCCATCAGGTGCTCAAGGCGGTGATTTAGGCTCTTTTGGACCTGGAATGATGGTGCCAGAATTTGATAAAGTGGTTTTTAGCGCACCATTGAATGAAGTACAAGGTCCTGTAAAAACGCAATTTGGTTATCATCTGCTGGAAGTTACTTCTTGCGACTGATACTCTTTAATAGTAAATAAAATGTTAACGGCAATATTCTTTGCCGTTTTTTATACTGCACAACTCAAATAATAATGACTATTCAGGAGACAGAAATGGATCCAATCGAGCTTTATACTAAAAGACTAAAAATTCGAAATATGAATAGAGAAGATTGGCCACACTTTCAAAGTATACAATTAGATCCGAGAATTAATCGCCATATAAGACAATGTTCTTTGCACATTGATATAGCGCAAAAATTTGAGGATGAATTACAACCTTGGGAATTTCAATCTGGCCGTTGGTTAAGTCTTGTGATTGAAACCATTGAAGGTGAATTTGTGGGCTTTACTGGACTCTATTGCGAAGAGGCATTTTGTCAGCGTATTGAACTTGGCTACATGTTGCATGCCAAGCAGCACAAGAAAGGTTACGCCACTGAGGCCGTAAAAGCAGTCATTGACTGGGCTTGTTTGAGCTTTGATATTAAAAAAATTATTGCGAGTGTTACCACAGATAATAAAGCATCAGTTAATGTGCTTAAAAAAAATGGCTTTGTTATTGAAGGTATTTTAAGAAACCATCAACGAATTAAAAATGAATGGGTGAACATTTATACCCTTGGTTATCTAACTCAATATCGATAGTTTTTATAGGTAATCTTATTCAATGTTATTTTAATTTACATGGATGTTAAATTATTTCTTTTGCTTTACAAGCGATTCCTTTCATATAAATTCTTAAATTTGACGTAATAAAATCCTGTTTCATCTTTCCAGTGTTACAATATTTGCCGTTTTAATTATCCAATTAGGTATTTTTGTGACAGATCAAATTTTGACATTTGCACTTCGAGCGAATGAATCATTTATTGAGCTATATAAAGTGTTAAAAGTACAAGGCATGGTTGATGGTGGCGGCGAAGCTAAACATGTTATTGGTGAAGGCTTAGTTTCGGTTAATGGTGTTATTGAAACACGCAAGCGCAACAAAATTGTTGAAGGTGATGTGATTTCATTTAATGGTGAAAGCGTGCAAGTTATTGCGGCTGAATAAGAGTATAGGAAGTATAAAATGCAATTCCCCGATGATGACAATGGTAAAATGCTAGCTGCAATGGTTGAGTCTGGTATTGATTTATCAAAGCCACTTGATGTAGATTTTTTCCTTTTATTTGAAGATAAAAGGGATGCTGATGTTGCCTATGAAAATGTGCCAAATTTAGGTTTAAAGGCCGTTATTGAGCTTAATCTCAATGATGAAATCGGTAAGTGGGAGCTGATTGTTTGCGTCAATATGGTACCTGAATATGATCTTTTGGTTGAGCGTGAATCTTTTCTAAATGATTTTGCCCATGAGTTTGGTGGCATGAGTGATGGTTGGGGTGTTATGCAGCATCAAGAAGGCGATGACGCGTTTTCGGATGATGATCATCAATGCGGCGACGATTGTAAACACTAATTCTATAAATAATTTAAAAAAAGGCCGTGCTTATTGATAAACACGGTCCTTCATAGCTTTAATAGTTTAAAGTGTTAGATACTGACTTTAGTGACATCAACATACAGCTTTAGAGTTTGCCCTGGCTGAATGTATTTTTGCTTTTCAAGACTATTCCAGCGGATCACATCGTGGATTGCCACATTAAATTTGTTGGCAATACGTGCAATGGACTCACCATTTCTTACTTTATAATGGACCTTTCTCATTACAGAAGAAGCCGTTTGATTGCTACTGACTGTATTTGTCCATATCACCAATTTTTGTCCAATTTTTAATGGATCTTTGGGTGCCATGTTATTCCATGCCGCCAGTCTATCAATAGTAACCTTGTTGTTTTTCGCTATTTTCCATAATGAATCACCTGACTGAACAAGATGATCCATACGGTAATTAGCGCGTTTAATGTTTTGTTTGTGTTTTAATCGCTGCTGCTGAGATAAGGTGTACACTTTCTCATTTTGCGAAGCAACGGGGATCAACAAATGTTTACCTGCGTAAATAGTATTACTGTCAAGTTCGTTAACTGAACGAAGCACGCCAATGGTGGTATTGTATTTTTGCGCTATTTTGCCAATTGAATCGCCAGATTTAACTTTATATCTCACCCATTTTAAACGATCTTTTGCTTTGGTTTTAGCAAGTTCAAGTTTGAAATGTTCGGCTTTTCCAATAGGAACAACTAAATTATGTGGGCCATCAGGGGCTGTTGCCCAGCGGTTATATCCTGGGTTGAGGCTGTGTAATTCCTTGAGAGACATATCAGCAAGTTTGGCTGCATAGGCTAAGTCAATTTGACTGCCAATATCAATGAGCTCAACATAAGGTTTGTTAGGAATTGGCGCAAGCTTGATACCATACTTGTCCGCATTTTTAATCACATCGGCAAGTGCTAATAATTGCGGTACATAGCGTTCGGTTTCACTGGGCAGATTGAGGGACCAAAAATCGGTTTGTTTATTCATACTGTCGCTTTGCTTTACCGCATTTCTCACCCGACCTTCACCAGTGTTATATGCAGCCATGGCATATAACCAATTTTGGTGGGTTTTAGTGTAGAGGTACTCCATCATATCTAATGCGGCATCTGTGGCTGCGGGCACATCTCTTCGGCCGTCGTACCACCAATTCATTTGCAAACCAAAATATTTGGCCATTGGAGTAGTAAATTGCCACAAACCTGACGCGGCGCCGTGTGAGTAGGCAAAGGGATCAAATGAGCTTTCAACGATAGGCAGTAAAGCTAATTCTACTGGCAAGTTGCGTTTTTCAAGCTTATCGACGATCAAATACATAAAAGGGACTGAACGCTCAGATACTTGAGCTAAATGGTTTGGGTGTTTGATATACCAGTCACGATAATAATTTACCAATTTTTGATCGGGCACAGGCATTTTTAAACCTAAACGAATACGCTCCCATACGTCATTGATAACGATAGGTGCTGGCTCAGCGGCCGCTTTAGCTGTCGTTTGTCTATCTGATATGACTTGGCTTGGTTTTTCTATTTGAGTAGGTTTACTGGCAACGGTTTGGCAACCTGCAAGTAGGAATACTCCTCCTGCTATAAGGTATGTTATTAATCGCATTAAGTGACGTGATTCTCCGAAAACAATTTATTCTATAACCAGACATTTTCAGGAATCACTCTCATTGGGATTCCAGTAAAAATTGATTATTTTACTAGTGTTAATGATTATAAGTGTAAATTTAATAAATGTCTTTCCATTGTCGCAGAAGCGCAAAGCGACTCACATCATTTAAATTTTTATTGGGTTGTTTAGAATCGAGTATATTAATTATGCTGCTCGATTTTATTCGCATAAATGGATTAATGCTTTTTTCTAAGCCAATGGTTGAGGGCAAAGTCGGCAGATTTTGTTGTCTTTTTTCATTAACCCAATCGTTATAAACGCAGTAAATCATGATTATTTGGTTCTACCTCAAGGGCAAACTTTAGATTCGATTGAGTATATTCATGGGCGCAGTACACTTTGACGTCGTCTTTCAACTGAGCCAATGAGGACAAAGACGCAAGCATCTGCGTTGGAGTGCCTTCAAATAAGCGACCACAACCACCGCTAAACAGCGTATCGCCACAAAATAAGCAATCATCAATAAGATAGCTAATGTGTCCAAGAGTATGGCCTGGAATAAGACAAACCTCTGCTTTTAATTTACTGTTTATGAGTGAAATTTCACCGGCATTGCAAATCGGCTGATTAATACCAACAATATTTTCGTTTGCAGGGCCATAAACAGGAATTTCTTCTTGAGACCATTGCAAGAGTTTATTGATACCGCCAGTATGATCTTGGTGGTGATGAGTAATAAGAATCCCTGCAATATTAAGCTGATTTGTATCGAGATATTTAATAACAGGTATTGCATCGCCGGGATCAACTATATATACATTTTTGCTGCCTTTTTCTTGTATAGACCAAATGTAATTGTCATTAAAAGCGAGTATCGCTGTGACTGAGATCATAGTTAAAACCCAAGATAAAAATAGAATGTATGTTAATTTTAATGATAATGGGCTTTGCCTGTATAGTGAATTATTAATATAGGTTATGACAAGAGGTACCTCTTTGGAGAATAAATCGTCTAAATGCCAGTCTGTTATGCATCTTAAATCGTGGAATCAATTACCTAATGGTGAGTATCTTCGTCAGACCGTTGAGAAAAGTTTAGCGCCATGGGGATCGCGTATTTTTGGCTATCATTTGATTAAACTGGGTGCTTTGAGCGCAGCTGTTGATATTGCTGATTGCACTATTAATCATCAGGTCAATTTAAGCCTCAATGAAGAAGTGGCGCATATCATTGGTAAATTAGGTCAATTGCCACTTCAAAGCGCATCGGTTGATACGGTTTTTGCGAGCTTCTTATTGGAGTTTAATGCTAATCCTTATCTCGTTTTGCGCGAAATTGACAGGGTTTTAGTTTGTGGTGGTCATTTAATTCTTGTTGGGTTTAATCCATTAAGCCCAGGGTTATTGGTAAGATATTGCCTAAATACCAAAAGGAACTGCCTTGGTGTGGGCATTTTTATTTACCATCGAGAATTAAGGATTGGCTGGCATTACTTGCTTATAAAGTGCTTGATGATAAACGTATTCTTCACCATTCAATGATAGGTGATCTAAATAAAGGGGCTTTTATTCAGCGAGGTTTAGCCTCTTGGTTACCGGGCAGTGGCAGTATATACATTATTGTTGCTAAAAAATTAGCTTCTCCTTTAACTCCCATACGTGAAAAACGTAAAATAACTTCTTCTAATTGGTCTAGCGTACCCACGGCAGGTAAAGTTAGCCATAAAAAACATCACCAGATGTGAAAGCTATCCATGAAAATAACGCTTAAACAGCTTCTTGTATTTAATGCCATAGCAAGAAGTGGACAAGTTGCAAAAGCAGCTGACATTGTCAATATTTCAGCGCCTGCAACGTCAATGGCACTTAGCGAACTTGAAAAACAATTGAATGTGCGTCTATTTGAGCGCCGAAGTAATAAGTTGATCCTTAACGCTCAAGGAAGTTTATTACTTCCTCTTGCGGAAGAAGTGCTTGAAAGAGTAGAAAAAATTGAATCAGCTTTTACTGATAAAAAAAGCGGTATCAGTGGTCGGTTGTCGGTGAGTGCCAGCTCAACCATTGGTAATTACATTTTAGCTGCAGCATCCGTAAGCTTTGCCCAGTTATATCCTGAAGTTCATATTGATTTAAATATTTGTAATACACGGGATGCTATACAAGCCGTTGTTGAAGGCCGAAGTGAAATTGCTTTTATTGAAGGTTATTGTCTTGATAAAAGACTCAAAATTGAGCAGTGGCATAATGACAATTTACAAATTTTTTGTAGGCCTGATCATCAATATGCTAATCAAACGGTGAAACCTCATGAACTAAAGCAACAAAATTGGGGTGTTAAGGGAAGAGGGCTCGGGTACCAGGGAAGTCTTCGTGCATACGGCGATGGAACTCGATATGCAGCCCATTGAATCCTATTCATTCACTCGTCCAGAAGCGGTGAAACATGCGGTAGAGCAGGGCGGTGGGCTTGGTGTTTTATCCATTTTGACATTAAAACAAGAGTTTTTAAGTCAACAGTTATCGCCTATTTTTGTCAATGACATGCCACTTATTAGACCCTTTTTTAGAATCAAACACGCTAATCGCAATTTTTCATCCTTGGGTCAAGCCTTTGAAAAGTTTTGTGATGAATGGGTTTTGGATAATGATTTACTTAATTAGTCAAATCTGATTTGTAAAAGGGTGTTGTAGACGTTTTTCGAACTCAAGGTGTTGGCACTAGATGGAGTTAAACGAGTAAATATAGTGTTCAACAGTTAGGTAATTTTAAATTTATCTTGAGCATAAGACACTAAGCGTTCGCTGAAAACGAAAGCTTGAAGTTGCTTGGTTATAAACAGTTAACTTATAAAAATCCAAATAAAGTAAAACCAACCGGAAATTTTCATTTTTGCGATTGGTTTTAGTAGCTGAAGTAGATTTTTATTAGGACCAAATAAGCGATTAATTCTTTTCTAAAGGCGAAGTAAAGCCCTCAGGTTTAAGTGCTAGTAAATCGCAATTAAGTCTATCAATCACGTGCTCTGCAGTATTGCCAATTAAAGCTGCTGAGAATCCAGCTCTACCAATAGTGCCTAGAATCACTAATTCTGCTTCGAGCGTGTTAGCAAGCTCTGGAATGATGTCCTCTGGCAACCCTTCTAACACATGACAATGTTCAGGATTGATATCAAAGGTCTCGGCCAAACTGTTGACACGCTCTTCATGCTTTAATCTGACGGATGCTGAAAATTCATGGGCGTCAAATTCAGGCAATTCAATGGTTAAATTAACCGGTGTGCCTGGATAACCATTAATCAGATGGATTTCAGCGCCAAACTTTTTACCCAGATCTTTGGCATATTTAATGATTTTGTTATTGAGATTAACGTGTTCTTCATCGTCAGTAGCGACATCAACAGCGCAAATGATTTTTCCGCAAGTATCCCAATCATGATCTTTTACCATTAACACTGGCATTGGTGCTTTACGCAAAATATGCCAATCGGTAGGCGCGAAAATAACCGCTTTTAATTTGTCGTGTTCATGGGTGGCTTTAACGATGAGTTGGTAATCGCCTTCAATGGCATAATTGATAATGCTTTCAAAAGGACGGTTATGCCAAATTACATGGGTGTTAATTTCAACGCCAGAGTCCTGATAAGGTTTTAATAAATCATTGAGCCAAGCCGTGCGTTGATTAATGACGCCTTGTCTCATCGTTTCCCTTTCGTGAACAGACAGAAAGGATGTCATTTCATAAGATAAGTCAAAAATCGATAAAAAAGCCGTAATTGATGCATTACTTCTTTTTGCCAGCTGGATAGCCCTTGGCAAGGAAGCTTGCTCATCAGTACTTGGATCGATAACTACCAGAAGTTTTTGATATTCCCTCATAGTGTTTTCCTTTTACTGAGCCCAAATTATTCTAGTGAACGTTTAATTACATTTTAAATCGTTTATGACTAACGTGCTATGCGTGTTGTGCCTGCTAAACGTGATAGTTCTTCCACATTTAGTATGGTGATGTATTTTCCTTTGACGTCAATAAATGCTGATTTTTGGAAACGACCCAATAGACGACTAATGGTCTCAACGGTTAAGCCAAGGTAATTGCCGATATCACCTCGCGTCATGGTTAGACGAAATTCTTTTGGTGAAAATCCTCGGTTTGAATAGCGAGTTGCTAAATTATTAATAAAAGCAGCGAGACGCTCTTCAGCATTTTTCTTACTTAACAGTAAAATCATTTCTTGATCACTGATAATTTCAGTACTCATAAGACGCATAATTTGCTGTCGTAGTTTTGGCATAGTGCCAGAAAGTTCATCAAGGGTTGAGTATGGAATTTCACAAACCATTGCAGTTTCGAGAGCTTGAGCAAAACTTTGATGCACTTGCGACTGAATACCATCAAAACCAATGACATCTCCAGCAAGATGGAATCCAGTGATTTGCTCATCACCTTGCTCAGTAATCGTGTAGCTTTTGATGGTGCCAGAGCGAATAGCAAAAAGTGACTTAAGTGCATCACCGGATTTGAAAATTTGTTCGCCTTTTTGAATGGGCTTTTTGCGCTCAATGATATTGTCGAGTTGGTCTAATTCATTATTATTTAATGTGAATGGGATACATAGCGCCCCCATACTACAGTCATGGCAATGAATGGCACATCCGCCAGTGGCCGGAGGACGATTCTTGCTTTGTTCACTGTCATACTGTGGTCTCAAATTTCCTGTGCATACTGTGGTCTCAAATTTCCTGTGGGTGCAGCCTATGCATATTAATAGATATAGTAAACTAATTAGTAAATGTAGGCTAGTTAAGCTGGGCTATTGCGATATACAGTGTTTGCACACCAAAGGCGATTAAAATAAGTCCACTCATGGTTCTGACTGCTTTGTTTTGTAGAATTAACAAAAGCTGTTTAGCGGCAACGCCAGCACAAATTAATGCGGGAAAAGTACCTAAACCAAAAGCTAACATAATGCTGGCTCCGTTGATGGACGAACCTGATGCAACGGACCAAGTAAGCATGCTATAAACCAAGCCGCAAGGAAGCCACCCCCAGATAAACCCTGCTTTAAATGCTTTTATTAAGTTAGTCATGGGCAATAGACTGTTGGCAAGAGGTTTTAACTTTATCCAGACGTTTTCACCTAGCTTTCGATTTTGACTAACCCAAACCAGATTTGCGCTATGTAAAGACCCGTAATTATCATCATTATGCCGGCAAATATCCTGAGATAAATAAGATAGTCATTGGCATTAAATAAATACCCAAGTCCATTGGCTAAGCCGCCGCACATACCGCCAGCAATAGCGTAACTGATTATTCTTCCGAAGTTATAACTGAGTAAATAACGTAATAATTGCGCAAGCTTATTACTGTTTTTGTCGATGGGGATTTGACTTGAGAGCGCGCCAATTAATCCACCGCACATGCCAAAGCAGTGTCCTGCGCCCATTAAACCGACAATGAAAGCTGCGCCAAGGGAATAGTCACCAAACAAGTAATTCATGGCTAATCACGAGACTCTTTTAAATGATCATTTTGGGCTTTGCTCTCTTTACTATCATTCACACTTGTTTTCACATTGATCTTTTGGTTAATTTTAGATGGCGAAGGAATGGGTTTATCATCAAATAAAATAGAAACACTTTGTCTGTCTAAATCATCATATTGGTCATTTTTAACCGCCCAAAAAAAGATCCCAACGGCAATTGCAACAAATAACATGGCGATGGGAATTAATACGTAAATAATACTCACTTGTTACTCCTAAGAAGGCGTAAGCTATTGGTAACAACAATTAAAGAACTGGCTGACATTCCTAATGCTGCAATATAAGGAACAACGTTCCCTGTTACCGCTAAGGGTAAAATGAAAAGGTTATACCCTAGAGCCCACACTAAATTTTGATAAATTACTTTTTTGGTTTTTTTTGCAATAGTTAAGGCTTGAATGAAACGGCTTAAGTGATCACCTAATAAAATCATATCAGCACTGGTTTTGGCGACACTGGTGGCACTGCCCATGGCGATAGAAACATTGGAGCCTGCTAATACAGGCGCATCATTGATGCCATCTCCAAACATGGCAACGATATTATTATTTTTTTGCAAGGTTTTTATGAGAGATAGCTTATCTTGAGGCATTAATCCTGCGTGAACATTATCAATACCCAGTTTTTTTGCCAGAATTGACACTTGTGGTGAATTATCGCCGCTAGCAATCGAAAGGATTAATCCTCTTTTCTTTAAATTTGAAACCGTTTCAGTGCTGTCATATCTAAGCTTATCCGTTAATTCAAAATGACCAATAATGGTATGGTTACAACTGAGCCAAATGACTTGGTTTTGACTCATTTCAAGCTTGGGTAATAGCGCTGAATTTGACTTATCAAATACAAAACCCTGGTGACCAATACGGTATGTTTTACCTGTAATGATGCCTTCAATGCCAGCCCCAACGGTTTGTTGAATATTGTTAACAATCAACTGCGAGTCTTGCCAAGGCTTAAAGGCATTAGCTATGGGATGATTTGATTGTGATTCCAGCGCTGCCGCTATTTTAAGTATCTGCATATTATTCAATTGCTCATAGGATGAGTATGGGTGATACTTAATTCACCACAAGTAAGAGTCCCTGTTTTATCAAAAACAACATGGTTTATTTTAGGTAGCGTTTCAAAAACGCCTTCTTTACGAATAATAATGCCAAGCTTGGTTAATTGCCCAATAGCACATGTAACAGCCGTCGGTGTTGCCAAAGCTAGTGCGCAAGGGCAGGTGGCAACTAATACTGAAAGTGTCACCCAAAATGCGTCGGCTGGGGAGATAAAATGCCAAACAATATAGGTGGCTGCGGCGGCAATAAGAATCGCCGCTGAAAAATAATGCCCTAGGGTATCGGTGTATTGTGCGATTTTAGGCCTGGTATTGGCAGCAACTTCTTGTAATCGAATGATTTCAGCTACTAGCTGATCTTGACCCACAGCAGACACTTTAATGGTTATGGCTTGATCTAAATTGATGGTGCCAGCAAAAACAGCTTCATTGAGCGTTTTAGTGATAGGCTTTTGCTCACCCGTTAACATGGCTTCATTTACTGAGGTTTTACCATCAATAATAATGCCATCAGCTGCGATAGTTTCCCCAGGGTAAATGATAATTTGCTCTTTAAGGCTAAGGCTTTTAGCGGGTTTGTCGATGACACCATTAGCTGAAATGGCATGAGCCGTTAATGGAACTAATTTGTGTAAATTACTGGCACTGACAGACGCTGTTTTTCTGGCGTTTTGCTCAAAATAACGCCCAAGCATCAAAAGAAAGTAAACATGGACACAGATTCAAAATAGACTTCTCCCGTGCCGTTTATCGTTGCAATCACACTGGCAATATAAGCCCCAACAATGGCAATAGAAACTGATACATCCATATTCACCTTGCCGCTTAACATGGTTCGAACTGCACTAAAGTAAAAAGGTTGCGCCGAATAAAAGACCACTGGAGCGGCAAAAATCATACTGACCCAGCGAAAATAATCACGGTATTCGACTTCCAGATCAGTAAAGTAACCAGCATATAAAGCAAAAGCGAACATCATGACTTGCATGGTGGCAAAGCCTGCAAGACCTAATCGTAAAAGAAAACGGCGACTTCGATGCGGGTTTTTACTTCTTGTTCATCTAGTTGATAAGGCGATGCCTGATAACCAATTTGGCTGATTTCATTTAAATATCGCTGAGTTTAAGTTGGGTTTTATCCCAGTCAATTAACGCTCTTTGGGTGGTGGAATTCACTGAAATCGAAATAATGCCCTGTAACTGAGATAATTTATGCTCAATAAGCCAGCTACAAGCTGCGCAAGTAATACCATCAATCGTCAGGGATATTTGATTAACATCGTCTTTTTGATAAACAAAATCCTGTTGAATTTCATTGAGATCAAATGCGCTAAATGCATTGAGTTCCTCTGGCACAAGGGCTGATGCTTGACGCCAGGCTGTGTTCTAAAGGTGTAATAATTTGTTAAGTTCGCATTTAAAATAGCTTCAGCAACCGCCCGGCATCCTAAGCAACACATAGGGCGCATTTGCCCCAGCAATGAGAATCTCATAATTAGTGTTGTCAGGAACTGGCTCATTGCAATGAAAACAAGGATGAAGACATTAATGAACTCGATTAATTAAACCAATATTCTTGGTTATTTTGTATTTTAATTCTTTTATGTAAACGCCAAGCGTTATCAAAGCTTTCAAGTCTAACTTCCCAGTTCCCTTGAATTGGATTATTAAGGGATATGTGATACTGACCTAAAGGATCGGCTGTAGCCATGATTTGAAAGTCTTTTTCCGCTTGCGTTGGATGATAAAGCTTAACGTTTAGACCCGTTTTATACTCAGGGCCGCCGTGTTGGGTCAGGACTAATATATTGTCCTTTACTTCCAGCATAAAATTCATGCCAATTTGTTTGGCATATTTGGTCTTTGCCAAATCAATATTAATGGCCTTACCGTCTTTATAGTATTCTTCAGCCACCAGTGAATCAGCATTTTTTATGGCAATGGTAAGCGTTGTTATACTGGCAATAACAACGCATGTAGGAAGAATGATTAAAAACCAAGGCCAAAATTGCTTATACCAAGGAAGAACGTGGGACCATAGATCAAGACCTTTATTTATATGTTTTGATGAGGATGTTAGTTTTAGTCTGCGCCTTGTGGCGAGGCTATTTTACTATTCAATGACATAAGCCGCTTGAGAAAAAAAAGCCTCGAACGTGTTCAAGGCTCATAGATACTATATGTCACTCATTGTTTATGGCTTCTTATGGGATAAGCTATAAACGTAAGCGGTGAGTACATGGATTTTTTGTTCGCCTAATATTTCATTCCAAGCAGGCATAACACCATTACGGCCAAGTTTGATACTTTCTGTAATCATGCCGCGGCTGCCACCGTATAACCACGCATTATCCGTTAGATTAGGCGCACCCATAAACTTATTACCCGTTCCATCCATACCATGACAAGCAAAGCAGCCTTTCATAAAGGAAGCTTGTCCTTAGCTGCGAGCTCTGCGTCATGTTTGCGACCTGATAATTTCACCACATATTCAGCAAGTCCTGGAAGCTCTACATCTTCAATTGGAAGTCCACCTTTTGGGCATCATAATGCCATTTCGGGCCATTGATTAATGTTGCTTTAATGGTGGCAAGATCGCCACCATAAAGCCAAGCATCATCAGTTAGGTTAGGGAATCCCTTGCTACCACGAGCATCAGAGTCGTGACACTGAGCGCAGTTTTGCAAGAATAGGCGTCCACCCACTTTAAGGGCTTCTTCGTTGTGAATTAGCTCTTCAAGGGGCGTATCGGCATAGGCTTGAAATATCGGGCCAAAATGTTCATCAGCGCGAGCCACTTCACGATCATATTGTACCCAACGGTTTTCATCTTTTGCTGACGCAATAGCGCCTAGACTCTTCCATTGAGCGAACACTTTGGTTCGAACTGCTCCAGTTTAGGAGGCCTTTGAAGTTGCCAAGTCCTGGGTATAACAGCAGATAAACTAGGCCAAATACGATGGTAATGTAGAACATATAAACTCCACCATTTTGGTAGTGGGTTATTGATTTCTTCGATACCATCAAAGGTATGACCCATGATTGGCCTTCTTCAATGTCTGAGGTATTTTTTGAGCAGATGCGCAATAATACGAAGCAGCCAGCGATGACGACCAAAGTGAGTACGGTAATCCAAATGCTCCAAAAGCTACTCATTACTTTTGTTCTCCTGAATCCTTCAGCTGATTTTTATTCTCATCAAAAATAAGATTTGCTGCTTCTTCAAATTGAGGCCTTGCGGCGCGAACTATAAGCCCAAGCAAATATTCCGATAAAAGTCAGCATCACAATTATGGTGATAATTCCCTGTAATGTGCCGTAATCCATGTGTTTGCCTCCTATTTAAGTGCGTGACCTAAAGATTGCAAATATGCAATCAGCGCCTGCATTTCGGTTTTGCCCTCTACGGCTTTTTTGCGCCTTCTATGTTTTCATCCGTGTATGGCACACCAAAGTTTTTGAAAATGGTCATTTTTGCAGCAGTGTCTTTACCATCAAGCACATTTTCCATAAGCCAGGGAAGCCTGGCATATTTGATTGAGGAACAACGGCTCTTGGATCAATAAGGTGCACTTCATGCCACTTATCGCTGTACGTCCACCAACGCGGGCTAAATCAGGGCCAGTTCGTTTTGATTCCCCATTGAAATGGATGATTCCAAACCGATTCACCTGCAACAGAATAGTGACCATATCGCTCGGTTTCTGCGCGAAGCGGGCGGATCATTTGACTGTGACAGTTATAACAACCTTCACGAATGTAAATGTCGCGTCCTTCCAATTCCAATGCCGTGTAAGGACGAAGTCCAGCAACAGGCTCAGTCGTGTCTTTTTGAAATAACAAAGGCGTAATTTGAACCAAACCACCGATACTGATGGCAATGATGGTAAAGAGTCCAAGTAAACCGATATTTTTTTCGACTATTTCATGATTAAATTTCATCGAATCAGCTCCTTATACTGCTTGCGCATCAATTGATTAGCATTTGGATTAGTCAGCGTATTTGCTGGAGCTTTTACCGTCCTATAGACGTTATAGGCCATGACTAACATACCCGTGACAAAGAAAACAGCCACCAATAAAGCGCACAAAATAAAATGGATACGAGGCTTCTAAACTTTCAACAAAGCTGTAAGTTAGCGTGCCGTCAGCGTTAACGGCTCGCCACATCAGACCTTGCATTACCCCTGAAATCCACATAGATACGATATAAAGCACAGTACCTACGGTCGCTAACCAGAAATGCACGTTGATGAGTTTTATGCTGTACATGCTTGCTTGTTGGAATAAGACAGGGATCAAATGGTACAAAGAGCCAATTGAAACCATAGCAACCCAGCCTAATGCACCAGAATGCACATGACCTACAGTCCAATCTGTGTAGTGAGAAAGGGCGTTCACGGTTTTGATTGCCATCATCGGGCCTTCAAAGGTCGACATACCATAGAAAGACAGCGATACCACTAAGAATCTCAATACGGGATCTGTACGCAATTTATGCCAAGCACCTGACAGGTCATAATGCCGTTGATCATGCCGCCCCATGATGGAGCAAATAAAATTAAAGACATCACCATACCTAAAGACTGAGTCCAGTCGGGTAGGGCGGTATAATGTAAGTGATGGGGGCCTGCCCAAATATAAAGTGCTATTAGCGCCCAAAAGTGAACGATAGATAGACGATACGAATAAAACTGGGCGTCCTGCTTGCTTAGGAACAAAGTAATACATCATTCCCAAGAACCTGCAGTCAACAGGAATCCAACGGCGTTATGTCCATACCCACCATTGCACCATTGCATCCACAGCACCTGCATATACAGAGTAAGATTTAAATAGACTGACAGGTACAGCTAATGAGTTACGATATGAAGCACAGCGACAGTGATGATAAATGCACCAAAGAACCAGTTCGCTACATAAATATGGGATGTTTTGCGCTTAACAATGGTGCCAAAAAAGACGATAGCGTAACAAACCCAAACAAGGGTAATCGCAATATCAATTGGCCATTCTAATTCAGCATATTCTTTACCACTGGTGATCCCTAGTGGCAGAGTGATCGCCGCCGACACAATTATGGCTTGCCAGCCCCAAAAGGTAAATGCCGCAAGCTTAGGCGCAAAGAGGACGGTTTGACAGGTTCGCTGCACCACGTAATAAGATGAGGTAAATAGTGCCGATGTACCAAAGGCAAAATCACCGCATTGGTATGCAGGGGTCTAAGTCGGCTATATGTGAGCCAAGGAGTGTCAAAATTGAGTTGCGGCCAGATTAGCTGCGCTGCGATCAAAACGCCAATAGACATGCCCACGATGCCCCACAAAATTGTGGTTAGGGCAAACTTGCGAACTACGGCGTAATTATATTCAGCGTCAATAGGCTGGGCATGAGTCATTGTAATGCTTCCACTGCTTATTACTTATTGGTTGTATCCATCAAATGTTCAATGAAGTCGGTTAATTTAAACTAATATCTGATTTGTATTAAATTGTGATTTGAAACTCCAGTATTCGTCTAAACTAGGCATTTTCACTGTCATACGATGATTACGGCGATATGCTGAGTTGTTTTATTTTGTTAATGTAGTGTTTTTCTTGGCTGTTAACAAATAAAGAAAGGCTTTAACAGCTTGAAATGACAGTGCACGTTAATATCCATGCATAATTTGTTGTTTTCTGTCACCTTGCCAATTATTTTCCTATTAAAAATAACTGAACTTGGCAATAATACTTGAGCTAAATCAAAAAAGGAACTGGCTAACTTGTTACAAATTTGATCATGATCAAATTTTGCAAGTTCTGTTAACCATCCGCGTATAAAGTTGAGTTTGTTATATATGTATTACCGAGTGGCTGTCATTTTAATTGTA
This sequence comes from Mallotus villosus, assembly GCA_903064625.1. Lineage (NCBI taxonomy): Eukaryota > Metazoa > Chordata > Actinopteri > Osmeriformes > Salangidae > Mallotus > Mallotus villosus. The sequence continues at coordinate 13,697 of CAEFZP010004349.1, read as the reverse complement.
TTGAGCTTAAATTTACTTATTGGTTGCAAAAAAGTTGATGATAAGAAAGCGGATAGCCTGTTGATTGATGCTGGTTTATGTCAATTTACTCAGGGAGAATGTGAACAAAACATCAATGGAATAACAATATCTTTGCTGCTAAATCCAACGCATACGCCAAGCGAAGAGCCTATTAAGGCGAATGTGAGTTTTAGTGAAGCAGTGAGTGATGTCTCAATGAATCTTGAAGGACGAGATATGTTTATGGGCGTTATTCCAGTGAAATTATCTCAAATGGCAAAAAACCAATATCAAGGTACAATCATGTTTGGCTCTTGCTCAAGTGGTTATATGGTTTGGCAAGTAACAGTTGATTTTGACATTGTGAATTTCGAATCTGATGGTAAGCATCAAAAAAATACAGCTAAACAACAAGCGGTGTTTTATTTTTTAGCTGATGCGAAGGCTTAATGCCTAGGCTCTGTTGACATAGATTTGTGCATTTTTGCTGCTTTTGTCGGTATTTTATGTAAGGCAGAGTCTATGCGGTGTAGTTATTTTACATAAATAGACGATAACGTAACAAAAAGTGCCGACAATGCAGCCCAACGGGTTCGTTTAACCGCCATTTTCTCATTGTTGCAAGACATAAACTTAGAATAACTAAGCATCATTCCTCGCGCCGCGATAAATGGCGGTTAATTCGAACAAAACGTGATAAATCTATGTCAACAGAGCCTAGAGTTCAACAATATCACACATCACTATTTCGATATTTTATCGATAACCATTCAAATTTATTAGACATTTTTTGTATTGATGCATTAAAAAAATTTAGAATATGAATATCAAAATAATTGATATTCATTCGCTTATTATCTCAATTTACTTATTCTAAGAATTAATCACCCTATGAAGTACTCTTTAAAACAAATTCAAATCTTTGATGCCATTGCAAGTGAAGAAAGTGTCAGTGCAGCGGCAAAGAAGTTGTCTCTTTCCCAATCTGCTGTGAGTATGTCACTGGCTCAACTTGAAAATTTGCTTGATCGTCCCCTATTTATGCGTCAAGGCAATCGTATGATGCTCAGTCATTGGGGAAACTGGCTAAAACCACGAGCAAAACGACTGTTATTAGATGCCCAAGAAATTCAATTAGGCTTATATGAGCAGCATATTTTAAGTGGCTGTTTATCTATCTGTGCTAGTCAAACCGTAGCGGAATATTTGATTCCAGATTTAATTGGTCAGCTTGATCATGATTTTCCTGAGCTTCGAATTTCACTGGAAGTAAAAAGTAGTGATCGCGTTATTGAAAAAATCATTAATTATGATGCAGAGCTTGGAGTGATAGAAGGTCACTGTGATGATAGTCGAATTACCACTGAGGCTTGGCTTGATGATCATCTGGTGGTCATTTGCTCTCGTCACCATGCCTTTTCCCATGCAGAAAGCCTTTCTTTTAATCAATTACAGCAAGCTAAATGGGTATTGAGAGAAAAAGGCGCAGGCACCAGAGAGATTTTTGATGGCGCGTTTCATTGTCATGGTGAAAAACTCAATGTGTGGAAAGAATACGAGCAAGTGAATGTGCTAAAGCATCTTGTTCAGCATGGCAGTTATCTCAGTGCTTTACCCTATTTAGATGTGGAAAAAGAATTGCAATCGGGAGATTTGATTGTGCTTCCAACACCTGATTTGGATATGCATCGAAAGCTTTCATTCATTTGGCGAACAGATAGTGGTGCTTGTCCGTTACGAGATGGGATCTTATCTCAAGCAAGGCGGCTTGCTCGCATAAGACAATCAAATCGAATCAATATTGAAAATAAAGGCAGAAATAAATAGAAAAACGCTGGAAGAAGTTATTAAGCTTTCTTACCAGCGCCTTTTGCTATTAAAAGTAAATTAGGCCGCAATGAAATTAGCAATGGCATTTTGAGAGAGCATGCCAATCAGTTTTTCATTTTCAACAACAGGCATAACAGCTTGATTATGACTAAAAGCTATGCGAAGACGCTCTGGGTAACTTTGATAGTTCATGGAAGTCAGCATGCCTGAATCATTAACATTAAAAAGCTTATCTTTATCGACCACAAAAAAACTCAGTGATGTCGAATATGATTTGGTCTTTTTTCACCGAAGTAAATTGCATTTGCATCAGATCGCTTACCAGCAATTGATTGTCATTATTGAACTCCTCAGACCACAAGCCCCTTAAAATATCTTGCTCAGAAATAAAACCAAGGATTTCATCTTGCTTATTTACTACTCCCGCTGCGTTTTGTTGAGTTTGCGTCAGTGCTTTTAGTGCGTCATTGAGAGACATGTTAGGGGAAAGGCTAATCCAATCAGAATGCATGAGATCTTTTACTGTCAAATGTTGTAATTTAGTTTGCATAATCAATTCCTTTTAATTGTGTTTGCTAATTTTTTTTAAATATTTGCGTTGTTGTTATTTTTTCATTGAGGTTGTTGCTTTAGCTTCAATTATCCAGTAGCCAAGTGCAATAACGCAGCCACCAACAATATTGCCTAAAGTTACGGGGATCAGATTATTGAAAATAAAATGTCGTAGGGTTAAATCTGCGTACATTTGAGGATTAATATTTAGATTGATGAAAAAGCTGGGTTCAGCAAAAAGTTGAATTAAATGCCAAGTGGCACCATAAATAAGTTGGCAATGCAGTGTTCAAAACCACTACTGACAAACATGGCGACAGGGAAAATCAGTAATAAAGCGCGAGTCAGTGGATCTTTACTAGCAAAGGCCATCCAAATACCAAGACAAACCAGCATATTACATAGAATGCCTAATGCAAACGCTTCACTCCATGTGTGGTGCAATTTATGTTGGGCAAGGTTTAGTGCATTTAATCCCCATAAACCGCCGTTAAGAAAGTACATTTTTCCCATCATGACGAGCAATAAAACAAATAAAGCGCCCACGAGATTTCCGCAATAAACTCTGCTCCATAATCGTAAAAGTTGTTTTGAAGAAACTTGCCCTTTTGCCCAGCTAATACTGCTAATAATACTGCTGGTAAATAATTCACCGCCACAAATAACCACCAGTATTAATCCAAGGCTAAAAGCGATGCCTCCAGCGAACCTCACCAATCCCCATGATTGATTGTCTGTGCCCGTTGTGACAGTAATAAAAAAAACAAAAGCCAGTGAGATAAAAATGCCTGCAAATATAGCTAAACCAAATGATTTGCAGCGCATTTACCGATTTTTTCTTCTGCATAGATTTCTGCTTCATTATAAAGAGAAGGGGCTTTTGCGATTTTAGTGTCTTGGTGATCAACTTGGGTCATGTCAGACATATAAGTATTCCTGACATATAAAAGTGACTAAGAAATTCTTGCTGCATTTTTTTATCCTTAAAAATGAGTAACTGTCCTTATTCTCGTAACCGTGAAGCTTTGCTGAAGTTGATTTGCTTTTTAAAAAAGGTATTGAAAAAAGCTAAACATTCACAGTAACGAGCTTCGAAATCCAGATTACTCAAGTTTTCACATTTAAGATAATCGATAATTTCTAAAGTCATTATCAGTATTATTGATAGGTTTAATATCAAGTTGAAGCCTTGATTAACTGCGGGAATTTAAGAATGTGTTGCTGTCAATTTAGCGATAACGTAGACTCCTCTATTCGCATTTTTGGATGATTAAGACTCCTGTATGTCTTAGCCCAAAATCGATGCAAAAAATCTTACTTAATTTTTATGTACTTTTGATTAGTACAATCACCAAGTGGCCCTGCGTGTGGGTCACCACTGGATAAGGAATTTTCATGCCTGTAATTACTCTTCCCGATGGCAGTCAACGTAGTTTTGATCATGCTGTATCTACCCTTGATGTTGCTGCTGATATTGGTCCAGGCCTTGCTAAGGCTTGTATCGCTGGGCGCGTCAATGGTGAATTAAAAGATGCGTGTGATCTTATTGAACAAGATGCTGAACTGTCGATCATTACAGCAAAAAACGAAGAAGGTATCGAAATCCTTCGTCATTCTTGCGCTCATTTGTTAGGTCATGCGATCAAGCAAATGTGGCCTGAAACCAAAATGGCCATTGGCCCTGTGATTGATAACGGTTTCTATTATGATATTGATCTTGATCATAAGTTAACTCAAGAAGATATCGATGCCCTTGAAAAGCGTATGCTTGAATTGGCAAAAACTAACTACGACGTGGTAAAGAAGGTCGTTAGTTGGCAACAAGCCCGTGATGCCTTTAGCGAACGCGGCGAAGACTACAAAATTGCCATTTTAGATGAAAATATTGCCAAGGATGCAACCCCTGCGCTTTATCATCATCAAGAATACACTGATATGTGCCGTGGTCCTCACGTGCCAAATATGCGTTTTTGCCAGAACTTTAAATTGATGAATATTGCTGGCGCGTACTGGCGCGGTAATTCTGACAATAAATGCTTCAACGTATTTACGGTACAGCTTGGGGCGATAAAAAAGCCCTTAAAGCCTATTTGCAGCGTATTGAAGAAGCGGCCAAGCGTGATCACCGTAAAATTGGTAAGCAGCTTGATTTATATCATATGCAAGAAGAAGCACCTGGCATGGTGTTTTGGCACAATGACGGCTGGAATATCTTTTTATCTTTAGAGCATTTTGTTCGCCAAAAGCTAGGGACTTACGATTACCAAGAGGTAAAAGGTCCATTAATGATGGATCGCGTGCTTTGGGAACGCTCTGGTCACTGGGATAAATACAGTGATGCCATGTTACGACTCAAAGTGAAAACCGTGAATATGCCATTAAGCCAATGAACTGCCCAGGTCATGTGCAGATCTTTAATCAAGGCTTGAAGTCTTACCGTGATTTACCACTGCGTATGGCGGAATTTGGTTGCTGTCACCGAAATGAACCATCAGGCTCTTTGCATGGTTTAATGCGCGTGCGTGGCTTCACACAAGATGATGCTCATATTTTCTGTACTGAAGAACAAGTTCAGCAAGAAGTGAGCGGCTGCATTCAAATGGTGTATGACACTTACGCTACTTTTGGTTTTGACAATATCGTAGTTAAGCTTTCTACTCGCCCAGAAAAACGCATCGGTGACGATGAAATGTGGGATCGAGCAGAAGAAGCATTAAAAGAAGCACTTCGCAGTAATGATATAGAATTCGAGGTCTTACCGGGAGAAGGCGCGTTTTACGGCCCAAAAATCGAATTTACTTTGCATGATTGTCTTGACCGTGCGTGGCAATGTGGTACTGTGCAGCTCGATTATGCACTTCCAGGTCGTTTAGGTGCAACTTACGTCGCTGAAGATAATAGCCGTAAGACACCTGTGATGATCCATCGTGCCATTTTGGGATCGCTTGAGCGCTTCTTGGGTATTCTTATCGAAGAATATGCTGGTAAATTCCCAGTTTGGCTTGCACCTATGCAAGCAGTTGTGATGAATATCACCGACAAACAAGCTGATTATGTTGAAGAAGTAGTCAAACACTTCAAACAACAAGGAATTAGAGCATCTTCGGACTTGAGGAATGAGAAGATTGGCTTTAAAATACGCGAGCACACTTTAAGACGTGTCCCTTATTTATTGGTCATTGGCGATCAAGAAGTGGAAAATAAGGAAAGTAGCGGTGCGAACTAGAGATGGAGTTGACCTTGGGAAGATGAAACTTGATGATTTCATCGCCATGGTGCAAAAACAAATTTCGTGCCGTAGTCTCACACTGTTGGAGGATTAGGTCATAAAGATCAAAAAAGCAGGGCGTCAAGCGGCCCCGAACAGAATCAATGAAGAAATCACTGGTGTACCTCAAGTACGATTATCCGGGATTGACGGTGAATCTATCGGAATTGTTAGCATTAGAGACGCACAGAATCACGCTGATGAAGCAGGTGTGGATTTAGTCGAAATAAGCCCTAATGCCGAGCCTCCTGTCTGTCGTATTATGGACTACGGTAAGTTTCTTTTCGATAAGGCTAAATCAGCTAAAGAACAAAAGAAAAAGCAAAAACAGGTTCAGGTTAAGGAAATAAAATTCCGTCCTGGCACTGATGAAAACGACTATCAGGTAAAACTACGCAACCTGGTTCGTTTCTAGAGGACGGCGACAAAGCGAAAATTACGCTGCGTTTCCGTGGTCGTGAGATGGCTCACCAGCATCTTGGTATGGATCTTTTGAACCGTATTAAAGCTGATCTGGAAGAGCTAGCCGTTGTTGAGTCTTCCCTAAAATGGAAGGACGTCAAGCAGTAATGGTTCTTGCGCCGAAAAAGAAATTGTAAGGCAAATTAAAAGTAACAAAGGCTTATTTTGAGTCTTTGTTCGCCTTGCGTTTATTAAACATCCCAATGCGGAGTTTTAGAAATGCCTAAGATGAAGTCAGACAAGGGTGTTGCAAAGCGTTTTAAGAAAACCGCTAATGGTTTCAAGCGTAAGCAAGCATACCTCGTCACATTTTGACCAAGAAAAGCACCAAGCGTAAGCGTCACCTGCGTGCTAAATGTTTAGTTTCAAAAGCTGACATGCCTGCAATTGCACGTCAACTTCCATACGCTAATTAAAGGAGAGATAATAAATGCCTAGAGTTAAGCGTGGTGTAACCGCTCGTGCTCGTCACAAAAAGTACTTAAACAAGCTAAAGGTTATTATGGCGCACGCAGCCGTACTTTCCGTGTTGCTGTTCAAGCAGTAACTAAAGCTGGTCAGTATGCTTACCGTGACCGTCGTCAGAAGAAACGTCAATTCCGTCAATTATGGATTGCACGTATCAATGCGGCATCTCGTCAAAATGGTCTGTCTTACAGCCGTTTCATTAACGGTCTGAAAAAGGCGTCTATTGAAATCGATCGTAAGATTTGGCAGACATCGCTGTTTTTGACAAAGTGGTATTCACTACTTTAGTTGAAAAAGCAAAAGAAGCGTTAACTAAGTAATTAGTTTTTGATTCTAAAAAAAGGAACCTACGGGTCCTTTTTTTGTGCTTAAATACACTTGGCAGGCTTTGGCAATCCTGCGATTTTAGTCGCTTGTTTGGCAGGCCCTTTTGGAAATAAGCGATAAAGGTATTTAGAGTTACCTTTTTCTTCACCAAGACTTGGCTTATGGCTTTAACTAATATGCGAATAGCTGGGCTGGTTTTGTATTCAAGGTAAAACGATCTCACAAAATGAATGACTTCCCAGTGGGCATGGATAATTCAATCTGCTCTTTTGCGGCGATGATATTGGCGATGTCTTCATTCCAATCATTAATATTGGTGAGATAACCTTGTGTATCTAGGTTAATTTGAATGCCATTCAATTCAATGATGTTTGCGGTTGTGTTCGTCATAGTTACCAAGTAATTACTTTTTCGTGTTCAATGGTTTGCAAAATAAATTCGTTAAAATCGATTTGCAAATAGTGATTAAAAATGCGGCGCTAAACCTCTGGCGATAACATCCTCTTTTAGCAGCATAACCTTAAAGGCAGTCAGTGCATTTATCCATTGCTGCTGCATAAGGGCGGTAAGACCGTCGCTGGATAAAAGAATACTGTCATGCGCAGCAATATATCTAAGACAGGTTTTTAGCCCGTTATCACGATTAGGTGACGTTTGGAATATGATGTAAGATCATTAGAAAACCAGCACCTCATCAACGAGTTTTAACTGCGTTTGAATATATTGTTGATCAACGATTTGCGCATCGTTGATGTTAAGCGTTTTAGATAAACCAAATTCAAGCAATGATTGCTGACAAACAAAATATCGTCAATTCATACAGAGGTACGGCCTTAAAGGTAGCAATATAATCTTTGGCTTTAATCAATTCAGGATTTGATTGTCAACTAAATTCAGTACGCCTTCATCGCTAAAATGAGTATGACTTTTTGATTCAAAGCTTGCGCTTAGTAGCGCTAAATCTAAGGCTTCTCTTCCATTAGGATGCCATGGCGGCGCAGTGTTTAAAACAATACAAAGTGTCTTCACATTATGGCCTTATGCCTAAAATTTGATTTAATAAAATGAATAGGCACGTTAAATTAAAGCGAACTAACCTATCAGCAATTTCAATACCTGTTATCAATTCACCCAGCCCACCCCATATTAAACGGTGCTTCACAGTTCATTGTTGTTTTGCTGCTCTTTGGCATCTTCTGCTGATAAATGCCTCTTCTCAGCGCCGCAGAAACCCACAATTTGTAAGTGAAATACCGTATTCAGATGCAAGGGTTTGCCAAGCGTCGTTTAGATCAAATTCGTCGGATGCAGGGCTTAGTAATTGATTAGATTGTGTCACCCCCATTTGATAAAAAAACACATTAATAATTTGATGACCATTGATCAATGCAGTTTTGTAATTGGTAAGCATTGACGCAGGCATTTTGCTGATCGATACCAGCGTTAACTAAAATAATGAATTTCTTTATTTCATGAGAGGGATAAACAAAAAATGATCCTAAGTAGGATCATTTTATACGTTTTTAATTGTCAGAACAAATTTGTTTTGTTAGCTGAAATAATCGTCTCTGCTCATGCCAAGAAGATTTAGAATGGCATGAACAGGTTTAGAAAGTCAAGGTACAATGAAACGGTTGCTCTAATGTAGTTATTTTCGCCACCATTAATGATGCGACTGGTATCAAACAAAATAAAACCTGTCATTAATAGCGCAAACACCTGCATTGATCGCCATAAACATTGGACCGCTGCCGATGAAGATATTAGCGATAGAACTAACAATAACCACTACAAGGCCTGCCACTAAAAAGCCGCGCATAAAAGAAAAGTCTTTTTTGGTGGTCAAGGCGTAGGCTGATAAAGTGACAAACACTAAAGAAGTAAGTCCTAGGGCTTGCATTACCAGTTGTGGCCCATTAGCCCATACCAACATAATGGTTTAGATATAACCTAGCGATGCGCCTTCCATTCCCGTAAAGGCGACACCCAAAATAGTCCCGATGCGGTATCTGCCTTACGAAGGGTGACAAATAAACAGAACTAATCCACCAATGGATAGCCCAAGAGACATCATACGTCCGACGCCCATGGCCATTGCGAAACCTGCACATAAAGCAGAAATGCTAATGTCATAGCGAGCAACATATACGTATTTTTTAGCATCTTATTAACTTCATAAGATGAAGTTTGACTGCTATAGAGAGTTTGTTGGTTCATGATCGTCTCCGATTCTTTGTGTTTTCATTTACTCAAATGAGTATTTGAAGCAAGTTTAGTATTTCTTCTTATTATAAGACAAGATGATTATACCTTAAGTTCATCTCATAAGTTCATCACATTAATGTTAACAGAACCTTAAGCTTAAAATAAAAAAACGCTATTAAATACCATTGGAATTTATCTGCTAGTAGATAGGTGTTATTTTGAAACCATCAAGCTAAAGCCCCTAATACTTTCATATTAGTCATTGTATCTTTGCAACGAATAATTTTACATTGATAGCCATTTATCCAAATTGTTAGTACAGAATTTGTTTTAGCATTCGGTTTTACTGGTTCTGCTAATGCGTATTTTTCATCGGTGTTAATATTTAATGCCTAGCTACCCACAATAACCGACACAGAGGGGGGGGGGCATACAGCGGTACTTATACTGTGAATGTGAATTATCAATAGCTTTGAGTGTGTTTAATAATAATTTCTAAGATTGGCTTACCACTGAACCAATTTTTTCTTTCTTTAGCTGACCATTTCGATTTTATTTTCCCTTTACCGCAATCACACTTCTAATTGTGTTCCTAATTCAACTAATTTATCTTCTGTAATGTGTAATTTGTAATTTGTAATTTGTAATTTGTATTTGAATTTGTAATTGTAATTTGTAATTTTTCAGAGGTTCTTAGTGCGTTTTTACTTAATAAAATAAAAATCTTTGCTTTGATGTCATGAAAGATATTGGTATGTCTCACTTTTAATCTTTCTGCGGACATAAAAAATATCGTTTCTTCTGGCTGGCAATTATGCTCTGTTAATGAGCATGAATATAGCGCTTGCTCAATATCGGGAGTTTCCTTATAGCCATAACTTGCGGTAACAGAATAAAAAGAGGCGGTTAATTGGTCTACAACAACCCGTTTTAGTGGATGAACATAAGGCTCTTCATTGTATTCGCAGGTGAGTAAAATCACTTTCTCATGAATGATTTTATTCAACTTAATGTTGTTTAGCAGTGATAGCAGAACGTGGCCTTTTTCTCTGGTGAGGTAAATCGCATTACCTTTTACCCTTGGTAATTTACTGTTTTCTAAAGAGGTAACCAATGCTTTAACACTATTGTTGTTGCTCGTTTTTATTAATTTACGTCTTTCTGTAAACCACAGCATCATGACGGTAAATACAATGCAACCAATGGTTAAGGGTAACCAGCCACCATGTGTGAATTTAAGGGTCATTGATACAAATAATGGAAAATCAATAGCGAGTAGTAATACGGCCAGTGAACATGAAATTAATCGAGTCCAGTGCCATTGTTTCCACGCAACGATGCAAGACAATACAGACGTAATGGTCATGGTGACGGCAATACCATAAGCCGCTGCTAATTTTCAGAATGTTTAAAGCTTATAATCACCATAAATAATGGCAATAAACAAAATAGGGGTATGTAAATCTGTCCTTGTTCTTCTCTGATGTATGGGTGATTTTAAACTGGCAGCAAATACCCTAAAGTTAATGGCCTGGCGTGTGATGGAAATACACTGGAAATAACAGCTTGTGATGCAATGATTGTCGCAAATGTGGCTAATACAACCAAAGGTATAATCAAACTTGATGGTGCCAATTTAAAAAAAGGATTAGAACGGCCTGGGCTGCCACAAAATTAAAGCACCTTGACCAAAATAATTAAGTACCAGTGATGGAAATACCAAACTAAACCATGCCCAGCGAATTGGTTTTATGCCAAAGTGCCCCATATCTGCATATAAAGCCTCAACACCCTGACGGCCAAACCACAACAGCAAGAGTGAAAATGGTCATCCATTGATGCAGCAGAATGAAGTGGTTGGTACAAAGGGATTAAGCGCTCCAAGCCTTGAGGATGCTGACAAATCCCATTACAGCCTAATGCCGATAACCCAATAAACCAAACCACCATTATTGGTGCAAAGAAACGGCCAATTTTGTAAGTACCAAAAAATCAGTGACAGTACACCAAACACATTAGCTTGGTTAATGGCGATGGGATGTTCGCCAGTGAAAGCCGCGCGAAAAGCATATAAGGGGCTGGTCCAATATCGCCATAAACAATCCCCATGGTCAGGATGGAAAGCTTAAATAATGATGGTTTGTTGGTTTTAGCTACCATGGAAGTTATAACGACCAATGCAAAAAAACAATTGACGGATTTGATGCGAAATTGACAAGGACGTAAAGGTGTTGATGGTTAAGTGATAACTAATTTAATATGAAATCGAATTAAAATCATTTTAAAAAAGATAGATTATATTGCTAACGGCAGATTAAAAACACTTATTCATTTATTTTTATAGTATTTTATAAGGCAATGGCATCCTTGCCGAATGTGTATCTATTACTTTGTAGCTGTATTAGCAAAGCTTAGATAGTAAAAATATGCTTTGTTGATTGATAGAAAAGGGCATTATTTAATTGAGAATTACCGTGTCTTGAAACATGCGCTGCTCAAACTGATAACCTGTGACGGTTGCTTTATGGGCATTATCATCAATATTTAGCGCAAGGTAATTGCCTCTGGCTGCCGCACCTGATAAATACCAGCCATTAGAGCGACCAAGATTAAAATGCAAGTGACCTGCGAATTAAGTTTTACATTGTAGTCTGTCATTAGCTTATCAAAACCGTAGGTTGAGTGCGCTCTGTGCTTATTTACGATCATTATTTGTTATTCTGCTGAGCTTGTTTTAACTGTTTTTCGACCCAATTAAGATTATCGCGAATATTAATGCGGTAGCGTTTCCAAGCAATATCCGTTGCATTTTTTCCAGAAACTACATTGCCGTGGGGCCAAACAAAATTAACAGTGTAAAAGCCATCTTTAAAACCATCAACTTGATAACCACTGTAGTTATCTTGCAATTGCATTAGGCGATGTGTTCCGTCTTGAATGACGTAACCTAAGCTGCCGCTGATATCCACATAGCTGTAAGGGAATTTATAATATTCTTTAACGGTGACATCGAAATTCTTTACATAGGGTTATGCTTGGTGTCTTTAATCATCCATAAAATACTACGAATAACACATTGGTTATCAATGCAGTCATTTAAATTATTGAGATAATCATGGTTACCCATACCAATCGCATGTGGAATTTTAAGTATGCCACTGAGTAACCATTTCATGTGATTGACTTGATATTTGAATCCATATTCAGTCATATCGCCATTAAACATGGCGAGGCGCGCTTTTGAATGGTTGATATTAAAATATTAAATAATTTTGAGAGGTTGCTTCCAGATGTGGCTTCATCTTTTACACGGCAATTCCATACACAAGGATATTGCGTATCGGAGAGCATAATATATTCAGTTTTTGTTTTTGATTTATCAATGACAGGATTAAATTTGAATTTAGCGAGATTGTTATTAATGCAGTTTCCCTGCATTAAATGACCATGGGAATTTATGTAGCATTTTTTTTCATCATAGTTTTTTAGTCTATCGCCTATGATTGAAAACGTTTGTCTGGATTTATTATCACAATATTTAATGCAAGTTGACCTTTATTATCACGTTAAAGGGTAAGTCTACGCATAAGTGTTGTGCATTTATTGGGTGTAATGTTTTATTAACTTCATTGAAATAAAACTGCTGATTAGCTCCGCCATTACAAGAATACATAATTAGCTTTTGGCTACTGACGTAATTAGAGTTAGGCACATCTAAACACTGCTTTCCATCAACGGATTGAATGTTTAAAATGCTTGCAAAAAGAGGAGGTTGAAAATAAGAATAACAAGGTGGTGCAAATATATTTAATCACTAGCTTTAAATCCGACTTCAAAGTTTACCCGCTAAACATTGATATAAAATCAAAGTTTATTTATGATTTCTTACTTTTGTTACTGAAATACTGTTTCACAATTGAACGTTGTAATAAATTATTGCTATTTAAAATGAAAATAATCAAAGCAATGACCTTTATTTTAAATAACGGTAAGAGAAGATTATTAAAACTGATTAAATAAAGCTAAGACAAAATACCAATTTAAATAAGCAAAGATAAAAATTAATTTTTAATATTTGAAACTAACGTTAATATTCAGGTCGATAGTGCAAGAAGCCAATTATACCCAAAGTTGATACCAGTGTATTATTTTTGATCGGTATATAGTCATTGCTCAAGTAAAAAACAAAAATGTCTACTTACTCACATTTTAAGCTTGTGTTGTGAGATGAATTGATCGGCGAGTAAGCGCTTCTACTAAAATTCGGGTTGTCGTGGTAAATTTTTATTTTTAGTTATATGTTGGTGTAACGCTTTAAAAGCGGGTATAAAGCAAAAAGTGCCACAACCGCAATATAATATCTTAATATTCAGTGTCTTGTGAATAGCTACAACGAGTTTTATTAAAGCAGAATCCTAGATTTCCACAATAACCCCCTGTGTCAGAATAATTGTCACTTTGAAAAATTATTCTTGACTAAAAGAGGCTAAGGACTCGCTGAAAATAGCATTTGAAGTTGCTTGCGTATATACGTTTAGATACGAAAATATCTGTGTTTTTAATGTGCTTTCGAAAGTTTCCATAT
>CAEFZP010004348.1:0-29905 GCA_903064625.1 Mallotus villosus | reverse complement strand
ACCCTCGGTAACGCCAAGGCCAAACATCCTGGAACCTTGTAAACTAAAATAATCTACAGCATGTTTACCACATGTACCTGCCTTGAGAAATTCTCATCACAACACACGTTAGACACAGTGTCCCAGCCCACCCCAGAACATTGACTGAGTACGAAAAATGTTTGTTCCGGTAATGTCAAAAGTGTTGTGATCCTGCAGTATTGTTACTTCCCAGCCACGCCTGTGCCTCTAGATCAGTGCTCTGCCTCTGTGCTCTACCTCAGTGCCTCTAGCTCTTGCTCCTGAATATGTGCTATGCATCTGTGCCTCTAAGCTCTTGCCTGCCTTCTGCTCTGCCTCCTTGCCTCTAGCATGTGCTCGGCCTCTGTGCACTCCTCCGACCTCTAGCTCTGCCTCCTGTGCTCCCTGCCCCTCTGGGCTCTGCCTCTGTGTTCTGAGCTCTGCATATGTGCCTGCCTCTGGCCTCTAGCATTTGATCTTGCCTGTGATCATGCCATTGCGCTCTGCCTCTGTTCCTCTAGCTCTGTGCTCGCCTTGCGCTCCTCCTCCTGGCCTCTGCCTCTGTGCTCTCCTCGTGCCCCTAGCTCTTTGCTCTGCCTCTTCTCTGCCTCTGTGCCTCTACTCTGTGCTCTGCCTCGTGCTCTGCCTCTGTGCTCTACTCTTTTCTCTGCCCTTGGCTCTGCTTCTGTTCTCGCCTCTGTGCCTCTAGCTCTGGCTCTGCCTCTTCCTCCTAGCTCTGTGCTCCTGCATCTGCGCTCTGCCTCTTGGCTCTCCCGTCTGAGATCACTGAGTCACAATAGGGGTGAGTTGCCCGCCACCAGAGGAATGTTTTTAAATACCACCACAGTGACACCACTTAGACGCCAGAGTTCCTGAGAGGATGGAGAGCAAGGAGAGGAAGGAAGGTAGGGAAGGGAGAGAGGAGAGGAGAGTTGGGAGTGAGTGTAGAGGTGGGGATGGAGAGTAGAGGAGAGGAAAGTAGAGGATAGGAGATGAGTATTAGCGGACTTCGAGGACTAGTAGATTTTATTGTGGCTTAGGTGGGCATATTCTTTTCTTCTTTCCTGTCATTTGTTTTACTCTGCCATTCTAATATAAGTTTCTACTCCCACTCGCCCTTTCGGTTGGACCGATTGTTGCTCTTTTCTCGTCGGGTCTATTGCGTTTCTTTTACCTTGTTTCGGTTCTCGTCCTTGCTTTTGCCTTCTCCCTCTTCAGTCTTTTTTTCATCACTCTTTTTTCTCTTCTCTTCTTTTCCCTTCTCTTCTCGTGTGTTCCTTTGTTTCGCGCTCTCTCCTTTGCCCTTCTCTATCTCTTTGTTTTCTCTTTTTTGCTCCTTATCTCCCTCTTTCTCTTCTCTTGCTCTCTGTTTCTCCTCTATCTTCGCTCTCTCTTTCTCGTGCCCTCGTTACCGACCTCATCACTCTTTCCTCTCTGGCTTCCCAGATACCCGATTCTCTGCTGCTGGAACACTCGTCACACACACAACACACTCACTACTCACACTCACACTCACTGGCTCACCGCTCACAGCTCACACATACAGCACTCTCACACTCGCGCCTCGCCAACTCCGCACTCACACACCCCAGCCGCCCACCCGCCACACATCCCAATCCCTCTCCTCCCCACCCCCGCGCCAACGTTCCCCCCCCCCCCGCGTCTCCACACCCACACCCCCGTCACGTGGATCGCCCAAGTCCCCCCCCCAACTCCCCCCCCCCCCAGTTTCACTTTTTCCTCAATCACCCCTGATAAAACAGAAAGACAGAAGTGGATCTGCGAGAGAGGGAGGGAAAGAGAGAGCGGGAGAGGTTGGCCAGTCTAAAGAACAGCAAGGTGGATGAGGGGGAGGAGCATTGAGGGTTAAAACAGGAACAGAGAGTGATAGACCGTCCCAGTTCACGCATTCCACACACGGTGGACGACAGCAGTCGACGACACTCGCCAGCTCACGTGCCTGCGTTCCCGATTTCACCACCGGTCTACTAAAAAACCAGGCTGGTGTTCACGACTCGCCTGGGTCTACTCCCTGGTTCTACCGCCTGGGTCTACTTCCTGGTTCTACCCACGCGCCTGGGTCTACGGGTTCCCTGTCTACTACCGCCTGGGTCTACTTCCTGTTCTACCGCCTGGAGTCTCACTAATGTTTCTCATCTACCTGCTATACTCTATCTTGTAAAATCTATTCTATTCTACTACACCCGCCTGAGCTACTTCCGTGGTTCTAACCGCCTGGTGTCAACTTCCTGGTTCTCTACCGCCTGTGGTCTTACTTCCGCCTGGTTCTACTTCCTGCGTTGTTCAACCTAGTCCTCCTTCCACTACCTGGTTCTAGTACCTGGAACTCCCTGCTCTCCTGTTCCTGTCCTCTCCCGTATCTACCAGCTTCAGAGGAGGGTGGTGGTTGGTCTGGTGTGTTCCCAGGGATCCAGAGCCCGCGTGTGAGGTACCTCTACCTCTCCGCTCAAACAACTGCTGGGCAGGGCTGTGGACCCAGGTCTGATCAGACCCTCATAACCCGCGGATGCTCCGCCCTGCGTTGGTCCTGTGTTTCTGCTGCTGTGTACACCCATGGTGAGTCCTGCCCCGATCACCCCACTCACTGGTACCGGCTCCTGAGATGTACGTGTACACTGTGTCTTGTAGCTGAGATGTTACTGTTCCCTGTGTCTGGTAAATACAGAACCTGGAGACATGGACTACAGGAATACTGTTAGAACTCTGACCCTCGAGTCCTGATCTTCTGCTGTCATTCCTATTTTTGTATATCATGGTATACACATGTTCTGCTGTATGATAACATGTAACGATCAATCGATGAGTGCTCTGTTGGAGAGCCCAAGTACTGATTCTGGTCATCTAGCGATCTGAGAGACGCGAGATACAGGAGATACAGATAGATAGAGATAGAGGGGATGGAAAGATCGAGAGAAAGAGGAGATAGAGAGAGACAGAGACGGCGAGAGGGGCCTCATAAAGACTCCATCTAGCGTGCTCTTGTCTAGACCGCTACATATCTCTGCTCCTCTCTACTCCTTCTCTCTTTTCCCCGCAAGATACAGCGACAGAGATAGACGTAGCGGTATAGATGGTTTAGAACTAGCGAGAGAGAGAGACCTGATCTCCTCATTATACCCTTGTCCTGGTAGGGCTTGAGATGAGAAGCTCTCGGTCTCTGTCTCTCCTCTCTCTCCTTTTCTCTCTCTCTCCTTATCTCTCTCTCTTCTTTCTCCCTCCAGTCTCTCTCTCTCTCTGTTCTCCCTCTCTCTCTCACTGTGATTTGTGGGAAATTGCATTGCACCACCATCTTTCATTTGCCTCTTCTGAGATCTATTTGGCTTGCACAACGTTGTGTGATAGATTATTGCTTGCTCATAAAAATGCAACTTATGAAGAGAGGGTTTCCTGTTGTCTGTGTGGTTTACACAGGTGTTAATTTGCCTAACCTTTAATCGATCCAATGTTGACACTCAGCAGGTGGCCTGTATTCAGAGAAAAAGATATAGGCTATTGCTTTAACAGTCAAAACAACCTTATTGGGGTTATGAACAATCCACAACTGACAATTTGAAATGGAGATTAAATAAGATCTGAATCACTGGGACTCCCTCTCCTCTCTCTCTCCTCCCCTCTCCTCTCCGTCTCTTCTTCTCCTGCTCGTCCTCCTTCTCTTTCTCTCTCTCTCTCCGCTCTCTCTCTCCTCTCGTCCTCGTGAGGCATGGCTCTCTCTCTCCTTCATCCTCCTCTCATCTCTCGTTTTCTCGCTCGTTTTCGCATTGCTCCTCTCTGCCCACATCTCTCGCTCTACTCTCTCTCTACATCTCTCTCTCTCGATCTCTATATCTCCTCTCTCTTTTTCTCCTCTCTTTCTCCTCTCTTCGCTTATCAGTCTCTTTTCTCTTTCTCTTTCGTTAGTTCTCAGACATACTCTCGAACAACGACATCGAATCTACGTCCTCTCCAACCTCTCGTCCACGGCCTTAGGCGGGCTCGTCAGTCAGTCCGGCTGACGAGGCGGTTGGAGGGCATGTCCTCTTGCTCTCTCTCTCAATTCAAAGTCAGAAATCCTCGTCACCAGTCCTCCTCCCGTGCGACACTTGGCTCCCTCAGTCCCGTCTCACCTCTCGGGGTCTCTCTCGGGTCTCCTCGCATTTCTCTATGCGTGTGGTTGTTGTGCCTTGTTGTTTGTGTGCGGTGTTTGTGTGGTGTGGAAGATCTTTTTTGTTTGTTGACTTTGTCTGTTCTGTGAGTCTGAAGATGTTGATATAGTTTCGTGGGTGTCACATGTCCAGCCCGGCCTTACAGTACAAGGTGTGGCCAGTACAGGTGTGTTACACTTTCTCCAATCACCACTTTGGCTCAAACATAAGTGTAATGTCCCCTAATGTTTAATGGGACATCACATAAGCAGTCTGAAAAAAGTCTTTCCTCTCACCCAAAACATTTAATCATGCTTCAAAACCTAGGTATAGTGTTTGTGAATGGCCAAATGCCAACAAAATGAAAAGTTATTTTGTCATTGTGTAAGATGTTTTTTCACCATGGAAATCAACCATGAAAATGTTTTACACTAATTAATTTTGGTTGACTCACACTGCCTGGTTATTGTACATAATGTTTTGTTTGTATACAGTACATTTGTTCATATATTTACACGTCTACTGTAAAGTAATATAGAGTGAACAGAACATTGCCACAAAATGACATCCATGCAGAGAAAGAAATGATGATTGGTAAGATTGTATTCCTGTTTAATTCTCACCTGGCAGGAAATGTTTCAATTTTGCAGAAATCCCAAACATTGGCCAGTCATAGATATGTATGAGAGATACATCCTGTATATACATTCGAAGTGCAAAATTTAGGCAAACCCCTCTGAGCTGCAATGATAATTTCCTGTCTTCATCAACAAAAATATAATATAATATTGTAATATTACTTTTTCAGTTAACACTGAGTGGCTGGGGGTGTTTTGGCCAGACAAAAGAATATTTGGTGTAGCAAGTATTTAGTTGTGTGCAATTTAAATCAACATGTGAAAAAAGGCTGTGCAAAGTTTGGGGCAACCCTTCTCATTTATTGATTTGAATCACCTCTTCCTACTAAATGCTGATTAACTTCTAACACAATAGTTAGTCTCTTAACTCGTTAAGCCTTCAATTACTAAAAAGGTGCATTCAATCATTAGAAGGGATTTAAGCGTTAGCCATTGCAGTTTTGCTCTCGTTGATTCTCCTCTGACAGTGGCAAATGGGGCATCAAACAGCTATCAAATTATCTACAAACAGCATGTTCAGCAGTATGGTTTAGGGGTAAGGCTACAAAAGTATCCCGGAGGTTTCAGCTATCAGTTTCCACTGTGAGGAATGTCATTAGAAATGGAAGGCAACAGGCACAGTTCTTGGTAAGGCCAGATGGCAGGCCATGAAAAATACACAAGAGGCAAGGCGAAGAATGGTCAGAATGAGTCAAGACAACCCTCAGATCACCTCCAAAGGCTGCAGGTCATCTGCTGCAGATGGTGTCACTGTGCATTGTCTCGACATTCACGCACATGCAGCACAGAGACAGCTGTATGGGAGAGTGATGCGGAGAAGCGCATCTGCACACGCGCCACAAAAAGGCTCGCTTGAGGTTTGCCAACTACATTGACAGCCAGGCTCATTTTGGAACAAAGTACTGTGGACTGATGAAGACCCAACAGATGGAGTTATTCGTCACAAACAATAGGCTTTACACTCCCCCCCCCCCCCCCCCCACCCACCCCAGCGCCCCCCCCCCCCCCTCCCCCCCCCCCCCCCCCCCCCCCCCCCCCCCCCCGCACCCCCCCCCCCCCACACCCCCCCCCCCCGCCCCCCCCCCCCCCCCCCACCCCCCCCCCCCGCCCCCCCCCGCCCCCCCCCCGCCCCCCCCCCGCACCCCCCCCACCCCCCCGCCCCCCCCGGCCCCCACCCCTGCCACCCCACCCCCACCCGAGGGAAACCACCCCCACCCCCCCCCCCACCCGCCCCCCCACCCGCACCCATTTTTGGTGTTATGGAAAGGATGGAGGGTACAGGGAAGAGAGGGGGAGAAGGGGGTGGGGGGAAGGGGGGGGAAGGGGGCAAAGGGTGTAAGAGAACGACAAAAGGGACCAAAAGAGGAAGAGGCAAAAAAGAAGAGGGCGTAGGGGGGAGGAGGGGGGAGCAAAAGGAGGAGCAAAGTAAAAGAAGGAGACCAGAGGGGAGGGAGAGAAGAAATACGGAACAGAAGGGTGGAGAGGAAGGCAGGGAACAAGGATGAGACAAGAAAAGAACGAAGGAGAAAAGACAAAAATGAACATTAAAGATAAAAGAGAAGGAAGAGGCACAGCTAAAAGGGAGATGGAGGGGGGACGAGAGACATGGGAGGAACGCAAAAGCAAGAGAAGTGGAGGCGTGAAGACAGGGAGAGGGGTTATGTAAGGAAGGCGAGGGCCAGGACCAAAAGAGAGGAGGGTAGGGAAGAGAAAGCCGAAAAGAGGGAGGGAAAGAAAGAGGCGAAAAGAAAGGAGGGACGTTGGTAGAGCGCAGGGGAGAGAAGATAAAGGGGAGGACACGAGGAAGTGGAAGAAGAGGAGGAGGGACAAGGAACGGGGGGAGAAAAGGGGGAGAAGGGGGGAGGGAGGAAGGGGAAGGGGGGAGTGCAAAGCGGTGAGTGTGGGAAAGGAGACGGAGGGACAGGAAGAAGAACAGGGACCGAGAAAAAGTAGGGTGAACAAAAGGGAGGGTGTGTTTTAAGCTTAGTGTTTATTTGTTTTTATTTTTGTTATTTTTTTGTTTTGTTTCTTTTTGCCCCTCCCCCCCCCCCGGCCCCCCCCCCCCGCCCCCCCCCCGCCCCCCCCCCCCCCCCCCCCGCGCCCCCCCCCCACCCAACGCCCCCCTACGGCAACTCCTCCCCCCCCCTGCGTTTTTTTCGTTGTAGTGGTTTTTACTCTGTTCTTTTTGGGAAATCAGGACGACCTCCCCCGCCCCCCCTCAACGTATTCAATCCTCTCAAAAACACTTGCTGCCCACAGTAAAATTTGGTGGGGGGTCCGTCATGCTGTGGGGCTGTGTGGCTAGTGCAGGAACTGGGAATCTAGTTAAAGTTGAAGGTCGTATGGATTCAACTCAGTACCAGCAAATTCTGGACAATAATGTTCAAGAATCTGTAACAAAGCTGAAGTTACGGCGCAGTTGGGGTGTTCCAGCAGGACACACGACCCGAAACATTGCTCCAAATCCACTAAGGCATTTATGCAGAGGAACAACTACAATGTTTTGGAATGGCCATCCCAGTCCCCAGACTTGAATATAATTGAAAATCTATGGGGTGACTTGAAGCGGGCTGTCCACGCTAGGCACCCATCAAACCTTACTCAACTGGAGATGTATTGTAAGGAAGAATGGTCCAAATTACCTCAATCCAGAATCCAGACACTCATCAGAGGATATAAAAAGCGTCTAGAAGCTGTTATTTTTTGCAAAAGGAGGCTCTACTAAATATTAATGTGATTTTTCTGTTGGGGTGCCCAAATTTATGCAAGTGTCTAATTCTCTTATGATGCGTATGGCATATTTTCTGTTTATCAAATAAACCTTATTTCAACGGCTAAAATATCACTGTCCATGACGTATGTGTATATATATGACAAAGACGTTCCTCATCCAAACGCCCAACATTTTATAGATGAAAGTAATGGAGATTATCAGGGGTGCCCAAACTTTTGCATACGACTGTATAGAGTGCATTATGTAAGGGATATGCCCGACGAGGTGCTAATGGACGATGCCGAGGCGTGAACCGTCCGACGTGCAGCGGATACCGCTTACCATGGTCACTTGCCAACGATTTTTTTTTACAAACATTAATTTATGTTTTCACAGGCGTTTTGCAATAGAAATCGAACATTTTTAGCCGTCGAGGTTAGTAAGTTGTTTATTATTTGGCATGTTTAGCTCTATTCATTTTGAAATCAAAATAAATGGTAGGCTAATTGTAGCCAGCTCTCAATTCTTCTCACAGTGGGCCTCATGTAGGCTACTAACGCTTTTGCTCCCACTTAAGGCGTATTTGTTTCGCAATTTGCGCGTTAAAGCATGGCGAGGTATGTAGGCCTACAAACATGCCGCAATGAGGTAAAAGCGCAGACTGCGTGTCGCGGTAACTGAAAATGGCAAATTGCGCTTTTCCGTGTCATGCATAGCATTCACAGGAGGGTCAGGGGAAAGTGGGGGTTTCCCACAAAGATATAGGAGGGATGCGCAAAGTGCGCCTAGTTATGTATTCCGCGGTATGTAGGCTACAAAACCCGGCTGTGAAAGCGCACCTCTATTTTGCGGTGAAAATCCTCTGCTTTTTAAAAGCAAGCGCAAACCAGTAGCCTATGTTCATATGCTTCCTGGTGAAATGGCAGCCGTAACCCGAGCAAGACGAAGACATAGGCCAAAGGATTTTTTGCCATAAGGATCACACTTTGAGTTGAGTGAACACGAAATCATTACGAGTTACAGATTAAGCAGCCATGCGATATTACAGTTAGGCTACTGGAAGAAATCAAAAATTACATCGAATCTCCGACTCAGCGTTCACATTCCATTCCAGCAGTAGTTAAACTCCTCGCATCGGGATAATTTCAAACAGTCATAGCTGTTTTGACTTTGGTGGCTGATCCATGATAGAAAGAAAGAAAGAAGGAGCTCGACCCATTCAATGGAAATACGCGCAATGTAGCCTACGCTATAGTGGGCGGAGAAAGGCGCTGATTACCCGATGACCTGCAGGTTTCGTAAATACGGCGCAAACTGAAGTTCCACAAAGTGCGCAATTTGCGGTGGCCATGGCGCTAATAGCGCTACGTTTGCGAATGTACGTAGGCCTACATGAGGCCCAGTGTGTTCCAGATGTTGTCTAGCAACCAATTACTTTTGATAGAATGCGGACAACACGGCTGGTATGACTACCCATTAGCCAATCAGAACGCTCGTACTGTCGTTGCCACATAATAAAGGCTCATATACTAAATGTATCGACCTCAACCCTGTTGTTTTTACCTCTTTTGGGGCCAAGTCTTAATCAGGGGGGGTCAAAGATATCAGATTTGATAACTGAAATAATTTAGCATGTGATGGCTCAAACGATGACAATGTTTAGAAGTACAATGTCACTGAGAATCAACTCATCAGTTTTGATCAGCATCATGTGCATATAGTTATTGTGCCCATTGTGATACAATTGTCTACAACTCAACTCTTTAGCATATGTGCCAAAACACATGCAAATTGTTTAAATTCATTCTCCTTCTCCCTTCTCCCTTCTCCCTTCTCCCTTCTCCCTTCTCCCTTCTCCCTTCTCCCTTCTCCCCTTCTCCCTTCTCCCCTTCTCCCTTCTCTCCCTCCTCTCCCTCCTCTCCCTCTCCTCTCCTCTCCTCTCCTCTCCTCCTCTCCTCTCCTCTCCTCTCCTCTCCTCTCCTCTCCTCTCCTCTCCCCTCCTCTCCTCTCCTCTCCTCTCCTCTCCTCTCCCTCCCATCCCCTCCCCTCCCCTCCCTCTCCTCTCCTCTCCTCTCCCCTCCCCCTCCCCTCCTCTCCTCCTCTCCTCTCCTCTCCCCTCCCCTCCCCTCCCCTCCTCTCCTCTCCCCTCCCCTCCCCTCCCCTCCCCTCCCCTCCTCTCCTACCCTCCTCCTCTCCTCTCCTCTCCTCTCCTCTCCTCTCCTCTCCTCTCCTCTCCTCTCCTCTCCCTCCCCTCCCCTCCTCTCCTTCCTTTCCTTTCCTTCCTTTCCTTTCCTTTCCTTTCTTCTTCTCCCTCCATCTCCTCTCACTCTCCTCTCCTCTCCTCTCCTCTCCTCGTCCTCTCCTCTCCTCTCCTCTCCTCTCTCCCCTCCCCTCCCCTCCTCTCCTCTCCCTTTCCTTTCCTCTCCTCTCCTCTCCTCTCCTCTCACTCTCCTCTCCCCTCCCCTCCCCTCTCCCTCCCCTCCCCTCCCCTCCCCTCCCCTCCTCTCCCCCTACCCCTCCCCTCCCGTCTCCTCTCCTCCTCCCTCTCCTCCCCTCCCCTCCTCTCCTCTCCTCTCCTCTCCTCTCCCTCCCCCAGGCTGCGGGGTATCATGTCAAGAGAGACCATACTTCGTCTCCAGAACTTCTGTAACGTGCTGCAGTGGGGTGAGGAGAGACGTGGTGGAGGAAACGTCCTCTACAGTGTCTTCTGGGCCAGGTGAGCACCTCTGGTCTCTGGAGAGACCCCACACCCCTCACCAGTCATATGTTCTGACTGGAGAGACCCCACACCCCTCACCAGTCATGTGTTCTGACTGGAGAGACCCCACACCCCTCACCAGTCATGTGTTCTGACTGGAGAGACCCCACACCACCCTCACCAGTCATGTGTTCTGACTGGAGAGACCCCACACCCCTCACCAGTCATGTGTTTCTGACTAGAGAGACCCCAAACCCCTCACCAGTCATGTGTTCTGACTGGAGAGACCCCACACCCCTCACCAGTCATGTGTTCTGACTGGAGAGACCCCACTCCCTGGGGGAGGAGGGGGGAGGGCCTCTCTCCCTGGGGGTCTCTCCTCTCAAACACACTCAAACTGTTTGGGAATGTCATCTAATCTAATTACTCATGGCTCGGCTGCAGAGGCAAATGTCAAGTGGTTCACAAATGGGATTGACCTTCTGTTTGAGACTGTCACCTGAGGTCTCTCTGGTCTGTAGAAGCCACTGTATGTTGCGTGTTAACAGAGCGTGTGTGTGTTTGTTGTGTGTTGCATGTGTGTTGCATGTGTGTTGCATGTGTGTTGCATGTGTGTTGCATGTGTGTGAAGTACAGGTTGTGTGTGTGCTGTGGGCTCTAAGAGTGTGTTTGTGACGTGTGTGTGCTTCTCTCCAGACACGGGTCAGCCTTTAAGCCGAAGCTGGAGTGTCAGAACATGAAGTCTCTCTCCTGTGACCTCAGTGCTGAGACGGTGTACGACTACCACACCCCCCGCTTCCTGGCTCGCGTCTACGCCAACGGCACGCTGCTAGGAGAGACACAAACCTTCAAACCCCTGGAAGACAGTTAGTATCCTCTCTCCTCCCCTTCTCTCTACTCTTTCTTCTCTCTCCTCCCCTCACCTCTTCTTTCCTCTCCCCTCCTCTCTTTTCTCCTCTCTCCTCCCCTCCTCTCTCCTCTCTCCTCCCCTCCAAGTCACAGGTTCTCCATCTTTAATCTCTAGAACATCCTAATGAATGAGAAGTACTGTAAAACTGCCTCATTATCTTCTAAACTCCAAATCTCCCTACCTCCTCCCTCCTTACTCCTCTCCGTCTCCTCCCTCCCCACTCCTCTCTGTCTCCTCCTCCTCCCCCCCACTCCTCTCTGTGTCCTCCCTCCCAACTCCTCTCTGTCTCCTCCTCCCTCCTCCTTCCCCACTCCTCTCTATCTCCTCCTCCTCCTCACTCCTCTCTGTCTCCTCCCTCCCAACTCCTCTCTGTCTCCTCCTCCCCTCCCCCCCTCCCCACTCCTCTCTATCTCCTCCTCCTCCCCCCCCACTCCTCTCTGTCTCCTCCCTTCCCACTCCTCTCTGTCTTCTCCCTCCCCACTCCTCTCTGTCTCCTCCCTCCCCACTCCTCTCTGTCTCCTCCTCCTCCTCCCCTCCTCCCTCTCCACTCCTCTCTGTCTCTTCCTCCTCCTCCCCTCCTCCCTCCCACTCCTCTCTGTCCTCCTCCTCCCCTCCTCCCCTCCCCCACTCCTCTCTGTCTCCTCCTCCCCCTCCTCCTCCCCCCACTCCTCTCTGTCTCCTCCTCCTCCCTCCCCACTCCTCTCTGTCTCCTCCTCCTCCTCCCCCCCTCCCTCCCCACTCCTCTCTGTCCTCCTTCTCTCCTCCTCCCCTCCTCCCTCCCCACTCCTCTCTGTCTTCTCCTCCTCCCCTCCCCTCCTCCCTCCCCCTGTCCTTCCCCTCCCCCAGCGGTACTGGGCCCTCCCCTCCTGAGTGTACTTAAGTTGAAGGGCTCTGTGGAGGTGCATTGCTCTCTCCCCCCCGGGGTTGTGGAGGTGCTCAACAGGAACAAGTTCTCCTACCCTCACGATACTGCCTACTACAACCTCACCATCACCACTGGCAATGCTAACGTGAGCTCTCTCTCTCACACACACACACATACACACACACACACACACACACACACACATACTCTCATACACACACATGTTTTGCCCATTGATCTAAACTCAGTTTCCCATAATGCCAAAGTGAAACTGTGTTTTAGTCATATTTGCGCTCTACTGTAACTCCAAGTATATCTCCTTGCTCAGGTGCACGAGGCTTCCAATGGGGTGTTCAAGATCGAGACAGCAGGTGTGTCCAAGGCCTGTGGGGCGGTGGTGTACCGCCCCCCATCTGAATCAGCAGCGCTCCCCCAGCCAGGAGGCCCCCTTCTGCATCAGTGAGCTCACCTGGCCGCACAGAACCTTCCACACCTGTACACAGCTAGTCCACACCTGTACACAGATAGTCCACACCAGCACACAGCTAGTCCACACCTGTACACAGCTAGTCCACACCCGTACACAGCTAGTCCACACCAGCACACAGCCAGTCCACACCTGTACACAGCTAGTCCACACCTGCACACAGCTAGTCCACACCAGCACACAGCTAGTCCACACCTGCACACAGCTAGTCCACACCTGCACACAGCTAGTCCACACCTGCACACAGCTAGTCCACACCTTTACAAAGCTAGTCCACACCTGTATACAGCTAGTCCACACCAGCACACAGCTAGTCCACACCAGTACACAGCTAGTCCACACCTGCACACAGCTAGTCCACACCAGTACACAATTAGTCCACACCTGCACATAGCTACTCCACACCAGTACACCAGCTAGTCCACACCTGCACACAGCTAGTCCACACCTGCACACAGCTAGTCCACACCAGCACACAGCTAGTCCACAGCTGTACACAGCTAGTCCACACCTGCACACAGCTAGTCCACACCTGTACATAGCTAGTCCACACCAGCACACAGCTAGTCCACACCTGTACACAGCTAGTCCACACCCGTACACAGCTAGTCCACACCAGCACACAGCTAGTCCACACCTGCACACAGCTAGTCCACACCTGCACACAGCTAGTCCACACCAGCACACAGCTAGTCCACACCAGTACACAGCTAGTCCACACCAGCACACAGCTAGTCCACACCTGCACACAGTTAGTCCACTGTTACACCTGTTACAGCACTGTAGGTAGTAAACTGTTACACCTCTTACTCACAGATGACCCCTGGCACCTGTTTCCATGGTTACTGTTGTCCGCCTGTCTCCTGGTGGGGTGCGTCCCCATAGTTACGGTGTTGGCGTGTCACTACGTGAGACAGAAGCGTGACCTTCCAGACTGCACGGTGAGGCTGCGGGGGAATCCCCAGGAAACTCCTTTACTGGAAACAACCAGGGTGTTCCTGGCATCCTGCCTGTGATGTCATTCCCCAGTCACGAGACCTAATGATCTGGAATGTAGGACACAAAATGACTTCCTTGAAGAATCATTCTGTGGTTTTGCTATTATAGTCAGATAGATTTTAGACAAGTCATACATCCTTCTTGAGTACTTTGTTAAAAAGGCTAGTTGTCTAACTTCCTCCATCTCTCGACCCTCCAGAAAGTGATGTCCAGCGAGGGCCCCCCTCACCTGCTCCAGCCCCAGAAGGTGGTCCTCTCCCTGGCTCATGCCGAGGGGCCCTGTCTGGGGGGGACAGAGGGGGCCAGGAAGCCCCCTCTCACCAAGCCCCCAGGTCAGCAGGGACTCCGGCACCTACTCCCCCCAAGACGCCCCCCTCCACCCCTCCTCTCTGGCAGGGGGGGCCCCTCTCCCCCCAAGACGCCCCCTCCACCCCCCCTCTCTGGCAGGGGGGGCCCCTCTCCCTCCAGACACCCCCTCCAGAAGACTCCAACAACAGCCTCCACTCCTCCACTATCTACAGCATGGTGGGGGTCCAACCGGCCAGGGAGGGGGGCCCGTCCCCCCTGGGGCCCAGAGAGAACCATGCCCAGCTGGCAGGGGCCCAGCTGTGGGCGCCGCCTCCAGGGGAGCCTCCCTTCCAGAGCCCCATGGAGCCGCCCCGCCTCCCTGGACTGCAGCAGGACACCCAGAGGGACAGGTCCGTCTGCCTGACGCAGCTCTCTCACATCCAGGGGGGGTTTCCCTCTGGCAAACCTGACACCCGCTGGAGAGAGGGCGCCCCTGTTGTCAGACCTTCTCTGCAAGAGGGATTCTGATTGGCTGGACCCTGAGGAGACCCGTGTGTATGCCCCCAACCAGGTCCCCCTGGCCCCCCAGCATGGCCCCCCCCTCTGCCTCCCAGACCTCGCCCCGCCCCCAGGAGAGCCGTCATCTGGGTACAAGCAGAGCTGGTTCCCTGGGGTAGTGTTGGAGGGACAGCACCATGCCACCCAGCCTCCCCTCTGGGGTGACCACAGAGAGGGGGGGGAGGAGGGGGAGGAGGGCGTGGGGGAGGAGGGGGAGGAACCGGACAAAATGTGCCTGATACCTCTGGGAGATTGGGTGATTCGTGTCCTGGACTGAATGTGTCTGTAATGATGGAGGTGTGTGTGTCTGTAATGATGGAGGTGTGTGTGTCTGTAATGATGGAGGTGTGTGTGTCTGTAAGGATGGAGGTGTGTGTGTCTGTAAGGATGGAGGTGTGTGTGTCTGTAATGATGGAGGTGTGTGTGTGTCTGTAATGATAGAGGTGGGTGTGTCTGTAAGGATGATCACTCTCCTCCCCCTCTCCTCCCCTTCCTCCCACACGCCTCCCCCTCTCCACACACTCTCCACCCCCCCTCGCCCTCTCCCCACCCTCTCCCCCTCTCCTCCCTCTCCTCCCCCTCTCCCCCTCTCCACTCCCCTCTCCTCCCCCTCCTGCCCCTCTCCACCCTCTCCTCTCCCCCTCTCCTCCCTCTCCTCCCTCTCCTCCCCTCATCCCCCTCTCCATCCTCTCCTCTCCACCCTCTCCTCCCCTTCCTCCCCTCCTCCCCCTCCTCCTGAGCCAGGATCTCTGTTCCAGACCTGTGCTATGAATACCAACATGACAGATTCAGACAGGAAGTGTTGAGTGGGATTCTGACTTCAAACATTACAGAACTCTTTACATTTATGGCAGCTTAACTACCATGTAAGTACATAGCATGACCCATAGTTATATCATTACATTATAACACCGTTGTAATTACGTAGGAACTACTATGTAGTAAAATGTCTTGAGTTTAGCGAGAATATTTTGGAAATGACGGCAAATGTCTTGCAAAGTTTTCTAGATATGTCCTCTGATGGGATTTAATCTAAATGTGTGTTTATAGTTTGCCGTTATGGGGGAAGGGTAGAGTTCAGTCATAGAGCTTTTGAATGCAAATCAAGAGATTGCTGGGTTAAATCCGTGTGAGTGGTGTCTGTGTGTAACTTTGTGTGTGTGTGGTTTGAAGAGGAACTATTGTGATAATGTATGCTGTCAAACACGTAGGAGCTGTGACACATTCAGTCAACATGCTGGTCAACAGGCTGGTCGACAGGCTGGTTAACAGGCTGGTCAACAGGCTGGTCAACATCCTGGTCAACATGCTGGTCGACATGCTGGTCGACATGCTGGTCAACATCCTGGTCGACATGCTGGTCGACATGCTGGTCGACATGCTGGTCAACATGCTGGTCAACAGGC
Organism: Mallotus villosus; assembly: GCA_903064625.1. NCBI lineage: Eukaryota > Metazoa > Chordata > Actinopteri > Osmeriformes > Salangidae > Mallotus > Mallotus villosus. Next base: position 14,201 of record CAEFZP010004348.1, on the reverse strand, counting down.
TGGTCAACAGGCTGGTCAACAGGCTGGTCGACATGCTGGTCGACATGCTGGTCGACATGCTGGTCGACATGCTGGTCAACATGCTGGTTAACAGGCTGGTCAACAGGCTGGTCAACAGGCTGGTCGACATGCTGGTCGACATGCTGGTCGACATGTGGGGCTCAGCTGCTCTAACAAGATGTTTCATACAGTTAATACATCACTGTCCTGATTTTTGATATTCAAATGCAATAATCTGCTTGTAGATTGATGAAATATGTACATGTGATGTGTGTCACATGAGCTACCAAGTACAGTATAATACTGAATCATTTTTGAATAAACACATTCTTATTTAATGATTCATGAGAGTTCATGGTTGTTTTCTCCATAACATGAGGAGAGATCAGCTTAGCCCTCCCCCACACTCCCTCCCCCCACACTCCCTCCCCGCCCTCCCCCTACACTCCCTCCCCCGCACTCCCTCCCCCCACACTCCCTCCCCGTCCTCCCCCCACACTCTCTCCCCCCACACTCCCTCCCCGCTCTCCCCCCACACTCTCTCCCCCCACACTCCCTCCCCCCACACTCTCTCCCCCCACACTCCCTCCCCCCTCCCTCCCCATAAAGGCTTTGTGAAAGTTGAAGAGGGCGGCGGCTCGTGATACAGGGCCAAGGTGTGTCACGAGAGCTTGTTGCCAGGTTAAGGTTCCCTGAGAGAAACAAGAAACCGTGAGAGATTCTGCATCTGGGGGGCCGGAGAGGCTGGGGGAGGTTGGAGGCTGGGGGGAAGGCGAGGCTGGGAACCTGCCCCACTTTCACAGGAAGCTGTCACCTGGGCGTCCATCAAATCGGGCGAAGTCGTGTTACAGGTGTAACCATAGATATATATAAAGGCTAGATGTCTTACGGCGGAGTCTAGAATGTCCGCACATGGCGGCCATCTTGCTACAGTCAACTCACTCACCCATAACTTGTGTTGGTGATACATGTCCTTTTTAAATAACCATAACTTGCTCAATTTTCAACCGATTTTTAAACGGTTTCGTTTGTTATTAACGTCAGAGATGTCGTTATGCCACTGCATACTTAATCTGCAATACTTAATGCAATAATCTGCTTGTAGATTGATGAAATATGTGCATATGATGTGTGTCACATGAGCTACCAATAATATAATAATTATGTTTGGTTTTTTTACAGATAGAATATAAGTATGCAGTGGCATAACTACATCTCTGACGTTTATAACAAAACCAAATCGTTAAAAAATGTGTTGAAAATTTAGCAAGTTATGGTTATTTAAAGGGGTCACTGACTGCAAAACCGTTTTTACCTTGTCATAGTTGAATAACGACAGTTCGGTGGGTAAAATGAACATACAGTGAACCTCAAAGTCCATTGAAACTTATTTCCCATGCAAATCTCAAAAAGAAAAAATCTAGCTGTAAAACGGTAGCTTTTGGAAAAATCCACCCGACTGACGTCAGTAGGGTATCGCGCATTCAATTGGCTCTGGTCTGTGTCTTTGTCACGCCCCAAAATGTACATCCAGATCAGCCCACTCACTGGTGTTCTTGCCCAGTCCGAGGTAGCGACGCTACGTTTCTAAACACATCAACATACCTTACTTAGCAAATGACTAGCTAGACTAGCTGTAGTCGGCATTAGAAGGGAAGCTTCCAAAAAAATTGCCAGAAAACGAAAGCAGTCTAGCCTTTTGCTGACGCCTGTCTAGATTATCTATTCGAAATAACTGGAGAAAGGCTGTGCTAGATACAGGATACGTTAGCATTGCTAATAACTGTTACTGACAAAATCATACTACGGCTTGCGGTTCTGATGAACATAACTAAAGTCGGAACGCACCTCTTTTCAGCAACAGCTTCATAGCAAATCCTGCTTTACATATTCCCAGGTTTTTAAAACCGTCCTTGGTGAAATGGTTCGCGCAACTGCACAGAGATCTTCTATGCTACGGTATAAACAAACATCAGCCATAACCGTCTAGTCAATGTTAACTAGACTCAAGCTCATCTGTTTTTCATCGGTGATTTGCAAGGAATGTAAGAACAGCTAGATAGCGAAAACACGTATAGGCCTACTGTAGGCATGTAAACCAGTTTAGCTTGCTAACGCAAGAGCATGAATGTGTTATGATTTTGCCTAGTTTATTGGCAATTGGATTTACGTTATTTCATGTTCCTGACTATGTTTCATTCAAATAAATAACCCGTGTTGTTATGTAAATCTACAATTCAGGTGCATGTTTGTCCAGATCTATTTTTCAGTAGCCTAAGATAGCTAGAGCTAACTGAAGCTGTGTTGAATCACGATAGTTTGTTTGCTAAACTGTAGTGCTAACGTTACCCACCTAAGGCGATTCTGTTTGCTTCGACAACAGACGTGGAAACTACCGTAATCATTTCAAATTATATCTAGTCAATCTGTTGAAAACAGTGTTGTGTAGACACAATAGATTTATTTGTACGTTTTTATTTCAAGTCGCCACCTTCTTGTTTCAGTGAGTGCTGTTGGCCGTCTTTGCTCCGCAGCTTCGCTCGTTGTAAACCAACCAATCAGCGCACAGCTCATCTACATACCAATGATATAAGGGAAAAAGCTAGCGTTTTTTTCCCGGAAAAAAATGCTGGATGTAAAAGAGGGCATAGAACAGCACCCGGGCCATTTTCAGCCAAAACAATGTTACATACCCTATTCGGAAACCTTAAGGAACAGTGTAAAATACTCAAAAAACCCAGTCAATCACCCCTTTAAAAAGTACATGTAGCACCAACACAATGTTATGGGTGAGCGGGTTGACTGTAGCAAGATGGCCGCCATGTGCGGACGTTCGACTCCGTTGGCCGGCAACGCGGACGAGACATGTAGCCTTTATATATATCTATGTGTGTATCACCTCACCAACTCCCATTGTGACAAGAGAGAGAGAGAGAGAGAGAGACAGAGAGAAGAGAGAGAGAGAGACTGACAGACAGACAGAGAGAGACTGACAGACAGACAGACAGAGACAGACAGTGGAGGGAGAGAGAAGAGAGAGCAGCAAGGAAAGAGAGAGGGTGGGAGGGAAAGAGAAGGGAGAGAGAGAGAGGGGAAGAGTGTCATGGAAAGAGTGAGAGAGGAGAGAGAGATTATGATAGAATATCTGAGAATATTCTGGTGTCTAATGTCTATAAATGTCCCCTCCCCTCTCCTCCCTTCCCCTTACACAAAAACACAAAGGACAATCAAGGTGTCAGCAGTTTCTTTCCTGAACTACAGTTTCAAAGACTGATTCAAGACAAGTGGAGCGTATCTCTGTGCGTGTGTCTCATCTCTTGTCTCTCCCAGAGTATTGCTCCTGAGAATGAGCTGGTCTCTCCCAGAGTGTTGCTCCTGAGAATGAGCTGGTCTCTCCCAGAGTGTTGCTCCTGAGAATGAGCTGGTCTCTCCCAGAGTGTTGCTCCTGAGAGGCAGGAATGAGCTGGTCTCTCGTCAGCTGACGTCTTCCTACGCTGCCTGTAACTGATATCCCACATTGCACATCAGCTTCCTCTTTCTGCCTCACACTTACATCATTCATCCATTTCCTTTTCCCGAACATCTTGATGGATTGAAGTCTGAATTTAATTGGATTGAGAGGCTCTGCTTCGACCCCCCCCGCCCCCGCCCCTCCTCCCTGTATGTAACGAGGTCTTAATGGGTGCTTGATTAGAGAGATGCAGGTAAACAGCTGCCTGGGCAGGGCAGGAAGTGATGGATCTACATTAACGTCTACCTCGGCGCCTTTGAAACAAAGGGAAAGATGAAAGCTAATGTGCTGTGACGTGAAACTGAATCAGTTCAGTGTGTGTGTGTGAGGGTGGGGGGGTGTGTGTGTGTGTGTGGAGGGTGGGGTGTGTGTGGAGGAGGGTGTGTGTTGTGTGGTGTGTGGAGGGTAGGGTGTGTGGAGTGTGTGTGTGTGTGTGGAGAATGTGGTGTGTGTGTGTGGAGGGTAGGGTGTGTGTGTGGAGTGTGTGTGTGTGTGGATGATGTGGTGTGTGTGTGTGGAGGGTGTTGTGTGTGTGTGTGTGTGTGTGTGTGTGTAGGACACCAGTGTGTAACATCTCCTCCACTGCAACAGGACCTAATAGAGATGGTGTTCAGCTGTTTGGGTGTGACAGTCAGATGGATATTCTTAGTCCCCGAGTCACACTGCCCTAAGAGAGGACAAGACTGGCACCTTCGCATTCTATTGTCCTGAAATACCAGGGGCAGGTGTGCCCTGTGAAGACTTAAAAATAACCAGCACACACACACACACAGACACACACAGAGACACACACAGGGACACACACACACAGACACACACAGACACACACACCTAGCCTGTAAAGACATGGCCTTGGAAGAAGCCTGGCTAGAAGGGGCCTCTATGCTCTTTCACTCAACACACACACACACACACACACAGACATACGCACACACTCTCCTCACACACACTCTCTTCTCAAACACACACTCTCAGCACACACACTGCAGTCTGCCAGACTGAGAACCATGGGTAATGAGACAGAACTGCGGACAAGCTGCAGGACTAATGAAAGATCACTGTACAAGGAGAAGAAGGAATGCGGGGGAGGAGGGGAGGGGGATGAAGTAGGGTAAAGGAGATGGGAAAGGAAAAAAGGAGAGAAAGGAGAGGAGGAGATAAAGAAGGAAGAATTAGGAGGAGGAGAAAAACAGAGAGTGAGGAAGAGAAGAGAAAACAGAGGTGAGAGAAAGGAGGAGATGGAGAGGGAGGAGGAGAGAGAGAGTAGAGAGACAGAGGAGAAGAGAGAGTAGGAGAGAGTAGGAGAGAGAAAGACAGGAGGAGAGAGAAGGAGAGAGAGGAGAGAGAAGGAGGAGACAGAGCAAAGGATAGAGAAGGAGAGGAGGAGAGAGCAGGAGAGAGAAGGAGAGAGGGGAGAGAAGGAGGAGAGGAGGAGAGAGAGGAGAGAGAGCAAGAGAGAGGAGGAGGAGGAGAGAGCAGAAGAGAGCAGGAGAGGAGGAGGAGAGAGAGAGGGAGAGGAGGAGGAGAGAGAGGAGAGAGAAGGGGAGGAGGAGGAGAGAGCAGGAGAGAGAGCAGGAGAAAGCAGGAAAGGAGGAGGAGAGAGGAGGAGAGGAGGAGGAGGAGAGAAGGAGAGATGAGAGAGAGGAGAAGGAGAGAGGAGAGAGGAGAGAGAGGAGGAGAGAGAAGGAGAAAGGAGAGAGCAGGTGTGTGGTGGTTTATGTGGGTGGGTCCTTGGTGTATGGTTGGTGGGTGTGTGTGCATGCATTGGGTGTGTGTGTGGGGAGGTGTGTGGGTGGGTATACAGGGGAGGTGTGTGTGTGTGTGTGTGGTATACAGGGGAGGTGTGTGTGTGTGGTATACAGGGGAGGTGTGTGTGTGGTATACAGGGGAGGTGTGTTGTATACAGGGGAGGTGTGTGTGTGTGGTATACAGGGGAGGTGTGTGTGTGTGGTATACAGGGGAGGTGTGTGTGTGTGGTATACAGGGGAGGTGTGTGTGTGTGGTATACAGGGGAGGTGTGGGAGGGGTCAGCAGTCTATATTTACCACCTTAAGAATGAGGGGGCATTGTCTGGACACATTCTGGCAAGCAAGGACGTGTCCAGGGTCATCCTCTGTGGAGAGAGAGAGAGAGGGAGAGAGACAGGAAGAGAGAGAGAGAGAGACAGGGAGGGAGGGTGGGAGGGAGAGAGAGAGAGATCCTCTGTGTTCACACACACAGAGAGAGAGAGAAGTTAGACAGATAGCCAAAGGCACAGTAGACAGAGACCGAAGGTGATATAGGTGAACTAATTAGACAGCAACCAAGGTTGTGAGACAGGCAGACAGACAGACAGGCAGGCAGAGACAGGCAGGCAGGCAGACAGACAGACAGACAGACAGACAGACAGACAGACAGACAGACAGACAGACAGACAGACAGACAGACAGACAGACAGACAGGCTACGAAGATCATCCTTCCTCTCGTTGACCTGCGCGGCCGTGGACTAAGACTCTTTCTTCACAGGCAAACGTGAGTGTTTCTGTTCCCTGACTGTCCAGCACTGTGATGGCTAAACTCAAGCCCCACTGCTGCTCTATCAAGGAGCGTTAATGGGCTAACCAGCCAGTAACCAGCCACCATCTGCACCCCTGCAGGGCACGGCATGAGCCGGCCAGCCTGGTGACACCTTCTCCTCTGTGTTGACTCCTCTGAGACTGTGCTTGCTACTCTATAGTTAACTAACAGTCTTGAGAATCCAGATCTCGGACTCCAGATCTCTGGTGGTGTGTTTAATTGCTCTCTTGGGAAAATATAAAGAGATCTGATTGTTGCGTTGGGGCAGTTGTTGAGTGATATCTTGTTGAGTGATATCTCTTAAAAAAGAATACGTAACTTTACAGTTTGCCCATTTGGGAGTTTGACTGCTGTTTCTATAAAGAGAGGAAACGGCACACTGCAATTTACTCCCAGCCTCATTCCTCCCAGCCTCCCAGCCTCATTCCTCCCGGCCTTCCATCCTCTCTGCCCCCAGCCTCCAGGCCTCTCTGCCCCCAGCCTCCAGGCCTCTCTGCCCCCAGCCTCCCGGCCTCCAGGCCCCTGCTGTCATGCATTTATCTAGTTCAATATTCAACCAGCTAGCCAGTTATCTGTTCAGCCAGCTAGTTCAGTTCGCCAGCTTGCTAGTTAGGCACTCAGACAGTTAGTCTAGCTAGTAGGTAGTTAGCTGGTCAGCTACTTAGCCAAGCAGCCCTATTTAGGACCAGACACTTAAGTGGTAACTCAAAACGCAAAGAAGCAGCAACATATCAGGGTGTTTACGACGCTAACGCAGGGGGCGCGAAGCTAACACAGGGGGCGCGACGCTAACGCAGGGGGCGCGACGCTAACGCAGGGGGGCATATGCGTATGCGGGGAGGGGCTCTGGCTACGGGAGACTATCGCTCAGGCGCGACCTGATTGTGCTGCTGGAGCTAGAGCCGCGCTAGCCTCCCAGGAGCAGAGGGAGATTAATGACAGGAGAGGTGCAGGAGGGTAGCTGGCAGGAGGAACTGACGAGTGATTACGTGCTTTGTGGCAAACTAAGGGCTGAGTCATTTAATAGAGACGCATAACAAATCCACCCATCCACCCCTTTCTGCCATCACATTAGTGCCTGCTGGCATACATCACATTCACTATATACATCACATTAGCTAGCTAACATGCGTCACATTATCTAGGTAGCATGTCATTTGCTAACATATACCACCATAAATATCATACCTTACATTAGCTAGCTTACTTCCCTTTACATAGGTACATCACATTAGCTAGCAAACATCACTTTAGCTTGTCTGTCCATGGACCAGTCTGCATTCTGTATTTAGACAAGTCTGTATATAGACTATGTGTATAGACCAGTTTGTGTATAGACCAGTCAGAGTTAACCAGTTTGTGTACAGACCAGTTTGTGTATAGACCAGTCTGTATATAGACTATGTGTATAGACCAGTCTGTATATAGGATATGTGTATAGACCAGTCTGTGTAGAGACCAGTCTGTGTGTAGACCAGTTTGTGTATAAACCAGTTTGATAAACCAGTTTGTGTATAAACCAGTCTGTGTATAGACCAGTTTGTGTATAGACCAGTCTGTGTATAAACCAGTCTGTATATAGACTATGTATATAGACCAGTCTGTGTATAGACCAGTTTGTATATAGACTATGTATATAGACCAGTCTGCTAGACTGTATAGATTCCATTACGGAAAAAAAGTATATTAAAGTATACTATAAGTATACTACAAAAATGGATAGTACAATTTTAGTCCACCTTTGATATACTTTAAAGTAATATGCTTAGAAGATAGTTCACCTTTGATATACTTTTAAGAAGTATGCTTAGTTCACTTTTGAGAAGAAAGCTAAGAAAATAGTTCACCTTTGATATACTTTTAAGTGGTATGCTTAGTTCACTTTTGATATACTTTTAAGTAGTGTGCTTAGAAAAATAAAATTGGCTGCTTAAAATGTAGTGTTTTGTTGCGTGGTAATTGGGTGTGCTCTACCTTCGGCAAGGGCACATCCTTTGTTATCTCACATATACATTTATTGTGAGAATGCTGTGAAGCATTCTCACTATTGCTTTCCTGTTTTTTTCCTTACACTTTAACTAGTCCTGCATACTTTCACCGATTCCTATAATTTTTGTATCAAAACGTCCAGCTCCTTCAGGAGATTTATGCTATGACTTTTGGTATTTCTCACTTTTATACTTTTTAAAATATTAAGGTTTTTGTGCAAATTATTCTCCCATTAAAAGTAATGGTAAATCCTTTCAAATCATTAAAACGATTCCTCCTCTTTCAAACGTACATACAAACATACTTTCAGCTAGAGACACCATTCAACCTTGAAAATGTTCACAAGACATTCAGCTATTCCCGAATGATTCAGTTTATTGAAATATTCAGCCAATTTTGAATTATGACAGTTTGAAATACATTAAAATGTTTGCTCCTTCTTGAGTTTTATGAATGAGAAGCCAGCAGAGTGGCACACTGCTTGCTGCTCTTTTTCCGATATTCAACTAAATTGTCAAACGAATTCCTCTAATGTTCATATAGTTTAACTTACAGAAACAAATGATACCTTAAAATGTAGGAACACTTGCCCTCTTTCAGCCAATGTAACTACTTAAGAACTTACTTCAATGAAGAGGTGGCTAAAATTCGTCAGAGAAATTATAAAGTAGACGTTTTTTTTAAACTGCCGGTAGAGTCGTATTTCTGACTGCACAGACAAATAAAGGACTTCTCTGGTTTCGGCAGAGTCTTGGATCTCTGAAAATATCCTAATGTTTTTGATTGGAAGTACAGTTTTGCGTCTAGGTCAACTTGTTTGAGGTGTGGATGCTAAGGTAAATGTTTGATTTTCTCACAACTCGTTAGCAAGCACAGCTGTATGGAAGGCCAACTGTGCCAAACGTCTGAATTCGCGTACGTGTACAGAAGTCAAAAATGAACATGTACAGACGCGCGAATTCAGACGTTTTGGCACAGTTGGCCTTCCATACAGCTGCGCCGTCACCGTGGTAACCAAACAGACACGCACCCATGAACGTGTTTGAAACTGCCAAACGAGTTGTATTTCTGACCGCACAGACACATACAGATGATACAGGATATCTATAGTTTCGGGTCTCGGAAAATATCCTTATTTTTTGGATTGGACATATAGGTTTGCGTCTAGGTTAACGTGTTTGAGGTGTGGGTCTAGCAACATTTCGGTTATTGGGTGTGCCACGAAGTCGTGGCGCATCCTTTGTTATCTCACATATATATTTATTTATTCTTTTTGCCCCCCTAAGGCTCGGTCAATATTTGGACTACATAGAAAACGACAGTGTCAAAAGTTTCGTCTTGGTCCCGATTGATATGGCATTACTTTTGTTTACGTTCCATTGCACAGTTTAGGAGGATACAACGTTTTTGTGGCAGTTGATTTGTCGTTGATTTTGTCGGCAAAGGGTAGACTACTCAGTTATAATAGCCTACGTCACAGCGTCGGCGCATGTTAGCAACGACGCATTAGATACGACGTGCATAGAAGACTGTTGCACAGCAAAGATGGTATCGTGCCGCCCCCCCTAAGCATCCGTCAATATTTAGATTACTTAGAAAACGTCATGTCAAAAGTTGGTAGCCTTTAGGTGCGTTCGACATGACCTCGCTTCATGCAGCGCTGCAGTTGGCTGCAGGCGGCTGACTTGAAACAGTGAATTGTGGTTAGACTTTTTGTCCGACTTGAGACGGCGCCGAGGCTAGGTCACTGTGACGAAGCCATCAAAGTACCGTGAGATCGATTCGAGAACTGCCGGCTGTGTAGACGAGCGCATTTTCTCAAGAGCAACTGCACGGCTTCAAATGACGACACAGCTATTTCATGATTGGCCAGACTCACACACGACAACTTTGACGCTTGTTTTGTAATTATTCTGACACATTCAGTTTCGCCAATGCTCAAATCCGGACCAAACAATTTGATTGAGTAAAATATTTGTTGAAGAAAGGGTTTTGGGCCACCTCTTCTACTAACGGAAAGACTAAGTTTAATTATAAATAAAGTAACGTAAGCAAACAGCGCTTGATCGGCCACGACTGACATCAACGCAGCAAACCACGAGAAGCTGGAATGTCCAACTTCACAGAGCCGTTTTCAACTCCTCCCCGACTGCAAGCGGCTACTCTCGCCGGTCGTTTCATTCAGCCGCAGTCCATGTCGAACGCACCTATTGAGTTGCTTGTCTTTTATTTACCTGGCTAACTTGTTGTCACAGTCACTGACGCTACTAACGTCACAAAACACGCGTGACTACCTCTAGCAGAACATTAGTTTAGCAGCTTGTTAACTTCTGGGAGATAGCTAGGCTAACAGCTTTAACGCTACTGGACGGCAGCTGCAGAAACGCCACAAGCAAAGAGGCCAGGGTGATAACTATTTACTCATTTTACTTTGTGATATGAAACACAATTGTGAAGTGTAATGTACAATATAAGCTGATATTATTCAGTAACTATCTACTTTCGGAAACAGTAGTCTGCTAGTTCACTGAAGCATTAACATTATGACATTAGCCTGCCCGGGCAACACATAGGCTACTACAGTGGTCTATGATGCATCTCTTTTCAATCGTTAAAATAAACATTAGGCCTACTCACAAATACATTTTCGTTGTACGATTTATTATGACATTAGTAAACGATTTGTTGGTGAAATTATCATTACCTGTGCTTTCAAACCAGTGTAGCTCACTCACTGCAACGCTGTAGCCTACCCTCCACACTACTAGTGAGTACAGTAGCTAGCTAGCACTAGCTTAGCTAACAACAACTCTCAACAGCTGTGTTTAGGAAGTCAAACGGCAACAGAAGCACTCCCCTTACTCAAAAGTCTTTCAACAGGTCTAACTATCTGACTACTAACCTAAACTTCATTGCCACAGCCTAAACTTGTCAATCTGTTCGTGAAAATTATTAATTTCAGCCTAAACAGTATAACGGAACGTCACATCGAATTCTACCAACGCAATCGCTACCACCAAGACGAACACAGTAGCTACAGTAGTTGTACAATTTACCGGGGCAGCTCCTCCACAAAGGGCTATATCGCATTTTGCGTTGTTACTGACCATGATCGCTACCAGTGAGCTTTTTATGAATGAGCGATTATCCAATAAATAAATGTCAAGTTTATTTACGTGTTTGAGGCAATATTTTTCGTTTTCAGAAGATTGTACTGTTAGCTACTGCCGATAACGTCGTTGTTAGACTAATTTACAAAGGGGGTTCTTTATTAATGAATGAATGCAATATGAGTAGGCTAAATGCCTGAAAATATCTGGTCAATTTTTACACCGGTCTGCCAAATGTAGCGTTATTTGTTTTGATTCAACTATGAGGCTGCTCACCATTCCCTCTTGCAGGGGAAATGAGAAGACAACTATTCCATTCTACACTTCACTCTTAGTATTTTGAGTTGTAAGCAGCAAAAAAATATGCTTTAAAAATCTATGTCATTTTTATATTTTATATATATATATTTTGTATGAAATATAAAGAAATATCAGTTGTAAAAATGTAATTAAAAAACGGACCCCTCTGCAAACAAACAGGCACACCCTACAATTTCCCCAGAAATTGTACACTCTAACGCTAGTTGTCTCTTAAAATCGAGCTAGCTAGCGCGATGGCTCTCCATAACTAAAAACGGTTGGACTTCCACAATCGACCAACTTGGCCAAACAAGGTATGTACATTGAGTTTAAAGTGTACATAATCTAGCTAGTCTAGATCGTTTGTTTGAGCAAATTTCCCAGAAACTGCAAAAATCGAAGCGTCGAAACTGTCATACAGTAGCTGACCGTCACGAACAGCCAAACCGGGGCTGGTTTAGCGTTAAGTGTTTGCTGCAGCTGGCGTTAATCCTCGGAACCAACGCTTTTAATTGACGATATTGAACATAAATGTTAAGTAACTTGTCTTTACTCTAAATCTTCTCCGTTTTCAATTTGAAGCAGTAGCTAAATCTAACACAGTAGGAATTCTCCCACAACATTCGCTTTGACTAACAAATGTTTTCTCAGTCTACCATACATTAGACAAGCTAATTTTCGAGCAATTTCAATACAAGATACAGGCCATGTTAGAGTTGATATGGTCCACGCTTTCATTTATTCCTAATTCCTTCTAATATCAGAGTACATACCAATGGTCATATTTGCTTCTTTAAATATAGATTTGTTTAACAGTTGAACTTCTTTACACTGTATTGTTCAGCACTGTTCTTTTTTATATGTTTTACAGTAGTTTGTTTTTCAATGCTAATTCAGCTCCACGTCCTTCCACAAGTACTTCCAGCTCTGATGAGATCCAGCTACTACATTTCTGCAAATTTTTCCCTTTTCTCAACTTATTTAGCATCTTTAGGTGACTTCATTTTACAAGAATTGACAAAATATGAACAGAATTAATCTCCCATCTCCTTCTTTAAACCTTAAACTTTTTTTCAGCCATTTAATCAATTCTGCATTTTTTCCAGCAAGTTCAAGTCATTCCAGTGTTGTCCTTTTACCTTCAAATTCGTTCAACCCAGACTTCAGCAACTGGTTTTCTGCTAAATTTTCACATTTTCCTTTCTCAATTTTTCCCCTTTTTTCTTATCTTTTCTGTAGTTTTATGCCTTCGTCCAGCTCCAGCCCCTTTCAAAAATACATTTTGGGCGCTTTGAAGCTTCAGCTTATAACTTTCTACATTTTCAAAATGTTCAGCTTTTTTTAGCATGGTCAGCTATCCCCATTCAGGTTTTCAGCATTCTCACTGCTGTTTCGCAGGAACAGCCGTTTCTAGTTATTTATTATTATTGTTTATTTTCCCAACCCTAAGGAAAATATTTGGACTACATAGAGAACGTCGGTGTCAAACGTTTCGTCTTGGTAGCGATTGAGTTGCTTGTATTCAAATGTACGCTCTGTTGCACAGTTTAGGAGGATACAGCGTTTTTGTGGCGAAAAGTGAAGCTAACGGAGGCTAATTTGCTAGCTACAGTCACTGACGCTACTAACGTCATAACGTCACGAAAACATGCGTGACTACCTCTCTAGCAGAACATTAGTTTAGCAACTCGTTAACTTCTGGGAGATAGCTCGCCTAACTAGCTTTGCTGCAAGGCAGCTGCAGAAACTCCACAAGCAAAGAGGCCAGGGTGATAACTATTTACTCATTTTACTTTGTGATATGAAACACAATTGTGAAGTGTAATGTACAATATAAGCTGATATTATTTCGGGAAACAGTAGTCTACTATTTCACTGAAGCATTAGCATCATGACATTAGCCTCTGTTGCCCGGGCAACACATACTACAGCAGTCTAGTATGATGCATCTGTTTTCAATCGTTAAAATAAACATTCCTCACAAATACATTTTCGTTGTAGGATTTATTATGCCATTAGATTACAATTTGTTGGTGAAATTATAATTACCTGTGGTTTCAAACCAGTGTAGCTCACTGCAACGCTCTGTAGCCTACGCGAGACACACAGTACAGTAGCTAACAAAAACATCCACAGCTGTTTAGGAAGTGAAACGGCGACAGAACATGTTCGGCACTCCCTTAAATCAAAAGTCTTTCAATAGGTGAAACAATCTGACTACTAACCTGAACTTCATTGCCACAGCCTAAACTTGTCAATCTGTTCATGAAAATAATAAATTTCTGCCTAAACCGACCCAAATTCAACTAACGCAATCGCTACCAAGACGAACACTGTACAGTATACAATTTACTGGAGCAGCTTCTCCACAAAGGGCTATATCGCATTTTGCGTTGTTACTGACAATGATCGCTAGTGAACTTTTTATGAATGAGCGATTTTCCACTAAATAAATGTCAAGCTTATTCACGTTTTTGGGGGCATATTTTCAGTTAGCAGAAAGTACTGTTTGAATCGTGATTCCATCAGAAATATTACCAGTGATGATAACATTGTTACAGTAGCTTCTTTCAAAGGGTGTTCTTAATGAATTATGCAATATGAGTAGGCTAAATGCTTGAAAATATCACTAGAAGGGAAAAACTTAAGGGGACGGACCCACCTGCAACCAAGCAAGCGAGCACACCCTACAATTTTCCCAGAAATTGTATCCTCTCTAGTTGTCATTGTAGTT
>CAEFZP010004347.1:0-32581 GCA_903064625.1 Mallotus villosus | reverse complement strand
CGTCTAGTCAATGTTAACTAGACTCAAGCTCATCTGTTTTTTCATCGGTGATTTGCAAGGAATGTAAGAACAGCTAGATAGCGAAAACACCTATACGGTAGGCATGTAAACCAGTTAGCTTGCTAACGCAAGAGCATGAATGTGTTATGATTTAGCCTAGTTTTATTGGCAATTGGATTTACGTATTTCATGTTCCTGACTATGTTTACATTCAAATAAATAACCCGTGTTGTTATGTAAATCTACAATTCAGATGCATGTTTGTCCAGATCTATTTTTCAGTAAGATAGCTAGAGCTAACTGAAGCTGTGTTGAATCACGATAGTTGTATGCTAAACTGTAGTGCTAACGTTACCCACCCACCTAAGGCGATTCTGTTTGCTTCGACAACAGACGTGGAAACTACCGTAATCATTTCAAATTATATCTAGTCAATCTGTTGAAAACAGTGTTGTGTAGACACAATAGATTTATTTGTACGTTTTTATTTCAAGTCGCCACCTTCTTGTTTCAGTGAGTGCTGTTGGCCGTCTTTTGCTCCGCAGCTTCGCTCGTTGTAAACCAACCAATCAGCGCACAGCTCATCTAAATACCCAATGATATAAGGGAAAAAGCTAGCGTTTTTTCCCGGAAAAAAATGCTGGATGTAAAAGAGGGCATAGAAAAGCACCCGGGCCATTTTCAGCCAAAACAATGTTACATACCCCTATTCGGAGACCTTAAGGAACAGTGTTAAATACTCAAAAAACCCAGTCAATGACCCCTTTAAGACTCATCCAAAGGGAGCAGGCAAAAAGCAGAGTCAGAGAAACAAAGCAGGGGTTAGTAATCAGAAGTTCAAACACTAGAAAACTATACTGGGATGATAGACACAAGGATACTAAGACAAACTGGCAAGGACTAAAACACATGAGCTAAGGATACTAAGGCTGTGTCTACTACCGTGCACTCAACGAAGTACACTGCAATGTAGTGCACTGCAATGAAGTGCACTTACATTTGCAGTGCACTCAGTTGCTGAGTAGCGCTGTCTAAACTGGAACACTTTACTTACCCACTTAGCGGGAAGTGACACACGCAAATCTGCTCGCGACACCCGAGAAACTAAACCCGCAAAACAAACCCGCTTGTATTTCTGTCACTGGACTCCTCCTCTTCCGCTACGTAGCCAAGATGGCGCCCGTTTAGGGCGAGTAGTGTCCATCGTCGGACACTTCGGCTGTGTCTACTACCGCGCACTCAACGAAGTACACTGCAATGTAGTGCACTGCAATGTAGTGCACTTACATTTGCAGTGCACTCAGTTTGCTGAGTAGCGCTGTCTAAACTGGAACACGTTGGCTGTGTCTACTACCGCGCACTTGTGCACTTCGGGCACTTACTTTCAGTGCCTAAGGCGCTTACGCTGAAAAACCAAAATAATTCAGTGCACTGAAAGTACCCGGATGATGCACTGCAAACGGTCCAAAAATGAAGTGTCCGACGATGGACACTACTCGCCCTAAACGGGCGCCATCTTGGCTACGTAGCGGAAGAGGGGGAGTCCAGTGACAGAAATACAAGCGGGTTTGTTTCGCGGGTTTAGTTTCTCGGGTGTCGCGAGCAGATTTGCGTGCGTCACTTCCCGCTAAGTGGGTAAGTAAAGTGTTCCAGTTTAGACAGCGTTACTCAGCAACTGAGTGCACTGCAAATGTAAGTGCACTACATTGCAGTGCACTACATTGCAGTGTACTTCGTTAAGTGCGCGGTAGTAGACACAGCCTTTACTTACCCACTTAGCGGGAAGTGACGCACGCAAATCTGCTCGCGACACCCGAGAAACTAAACCCGCGAAACAAACCCGCTTGTATTTCTGTCACTGGACTCCTCCTCTTCCGCTACGTAGCCAAGATGGCGCCCGTTTAGGGCGAGTAGTGTCCATCGTCGGACACTTCGGCTGTGTCTACTACCGCGCACTTGTGCACTTCGGGCACTTACTTTCAGTGCTTAGGGCGCTTACGCTGAAAAACCAAAATAATTCAGTGCACTGAAAGTACCCGGATGATGCACTGCAAACGGTCCAAAAATGAAGTGTCCGACGATGGACACTACTCGCCCTAAACGGGCGCCATCTTGGCTACGTAGCGGAAGAGGGGGAGTCCAGTGACAGAAATACAAGCGGGTTTGTTTCGCGGGTTTAGTTTCTCGGGTGTCGCGAGCAGATTTGCGTGCGTCACTTCCCGCTAAGTGGGTAAGTAAAGTGTTCCAGTTTAGACAGCGCTACTCAGCAACTGAGTGCACTGCAAATGTAAGTGCACTACATTGCAGTGCACTACATTGCAGTGTACTTCGTTAGGTGCGCGGTAGTAGACACAGCCTTCATTTTTGGACCGTTTGCAGTGCATCATCCGGGTACTTTCAGTGCACTGAATTATTTTGGTTTTTCAGCCTAAGCGCCCTAAGCACTGAAAGTAAGTGCTCGAAGTGCACAAGTGCGCGGTAGTAGACACAGCCTTAGACACAGAAATGGCTATATTTGATTGGCTTAGATGGTTTTGGGAGCAGTGTTCCCGCCTTCTTCTACAGAGACACAAAACGTTTTTTTACAAGTAGGCCTACACGAATCTTTTTCTTCTACGGAGACACAAAACCTTCTCTTTTTTTTACAAGTACACAAATCTTTTTCTTCTACGGAGACACAAAACCTTTTTTTTACAAGTACACAAATCTTTTTGTTCTACGGAGACACAACTTTTTTTTGCAAGTACACGAATCATTTTCTACAGAGACACAAATCCTTTTTGCAAGTTACAAATCGTTTTTACAGCGCTTGCTCTCCTGGCACTAATTTCACGCCATAGTTAATTTCCATGAGGTTTGATTCAGAAAACCACAGTTCGTTGCCTAGCAGCTGTAGTCTGCTGCTGATTCGCTCTCTCCTTGACTGGTCTTGCTCCACTATATTTTAAACACCACGAGAACCTGTGTTGATTTGCTCACTGCCTTCTTCTTTTACTGCGCAAGATTGTGAAGTTTTATGTTTTCTTGATTGCATTGAAAATACAATAACATTAGAAGTTAAAATAGTCTACTGCTGAAGATTGAACCATGGCAATTTCCAAACTACATTTGGTGATTGTAATATGAGCTGTAAACGGATAAACGAATTATTGCACAGGTGAAGGACTTCTTACTAATAATGACGAAGACGATTCTCAGTTTATGGGTGAGATTTTTGTATTTTCTGTTGGATCAAGTAGGCTATTATGAAATAAATCTGATGGGCTTTCAGATTCAGTCAGGCTGTGCGTTCTGCTATAGTTGAAGGCAATGTTACATTTTACACCCTTATGAATGAACAATAACACGGTACTAGCCTACTCTTGTTGACATTAAAATGTAAAATGTATTCGTCTAATTCCACATGTAAATATGAATTTACTAGAGAGCATATTAGCCTATTTTCGTTTATAATTAAAACATTGCATGTTTTACTTTGATGTGCTTGCGCGTGTCTTCCATGTCAGTCGTCTTGTCACCCATGTGATGTGCTGGTTTTATTTTAGTAAGCGACCAATCCATACTCATACTCGGCCAGTTCATTCCAAGTTTTTCATCAGTGAGCATACATTCATAAGTTTGATTGCGCAGGTAAACATCCAATGTGGGTTTCGTGGTTGCATACTTTTTAGTATTTTTATTAGGTTACCTTGGTCTATGCTGCAAATTTGGTGTTAGTGGAAGAAAAATTAATAATTTAGTAGTAGCATTAGAGCACGGCGTGTCCTAGATCATTTTGTTACTTTTTTTGGAGCCATTTAGGGTGGAACTAGACATTGCTCTTCAAATGGACATTTGGAATTGGAAATATGCAAAACGCTTGGTTTGCAGTTTGCTTACACACAGGTCGTGTGCATCCACACACTTACATAATAGTGAACATACTCCAAACTATATGTATTGCATGCATAGTTATGCTTATGCTGGGGTTGCATTATTTCAGTGATGTATACCGTATGCACAAAAAATAAATCTGTGTTAAAACTGCTCAGCTTTTGAGACCCTCTCAGTATGTCATCAAATAGTCTTATGAAATATGCAGGGTATTACATTACCACCATGACAGTGTTAGACAGTGGGACCTAACAAAAATCAATTAATGATTACAGGAATAGTAGCATTAGTTATATTAATTGGGTAGGCCAGCTAAAATATTTAAATATCCACATAGAGCTTTTGAGAAGAAGTAGGACACAGCCCCAGGCTCCCTCTCTTTCTCGTCATGTGATCCCTGATATGTCTTCATTTGCAGGAGCTGACAAGGAGGCTTTAGAACCAATCAGGGAATGTATTCCTCAAGTCCTATGGGCATTTAAGTGGAGACTCCAATAAGAAAGTATTAGCAACTGCTTCTAGACAAGCAGCAGCAGTGTGACCATGCCTTTTATAGTGAACAGAATAGATTACATAAAGTGGGACAGCTAACTTTAAAAGAGTGCTGACAGTTTTTTGTGGGAATTGTAAACTGCTCCTATTAGGCTGTCCAGTGCTGATAGCAAACTTTTGTTGATAATAGGCTGCTAAGAGCAAGAGTAATTTCCCTTGGAAAAAAAAACACTTTAGTACCTGTCCTCCAGCGTGCTCCCATCATGAAGACAAGTTGTCCATCCAGCCCAGCGGAGTTCTATGGGGACTGTTCCTCCCTTTTGTCCCTTGACTCCAGCGTCTTCTACAGTGAGACCCTTCTGGTGTGCGACGACCCCCTAGACTTCTTCATCATTAACGTAGGTGGCAGCCGCTATGTGCTGTCCCAGGAGCTGTTGGCGTCCTACCCGGAGACGCGCTTGGGCAAGCTGGCTCTGTCCACACGGGACTCGGCCCTGGAGCTGTGTGACGATGCAGACTTCCTGGAGAATGAGTACTTCTTCGATCGCAACTCGCAGACATTCCAGTATGTGATTTTTTTTCTTTAACAAATAAACTTCATGTAACTTCTATTCTATTCAACTTGAATTTTCTGGTTTCAGTGGAACTGGATACCCCCTGATGGCAAATGTTTGTAGCTCCTTGAGCTGCCACTGGAGATACGAAGTAGCCTATGCCATTATGGCCAGAACATTCTATGCCTGTTATATAGGTGCACCTGACAACTTTATCCTCTAACAACAGGTATGTGATGAACTACTACCGAACAGGCCACCTGCATGTGAGAGAGGAGCTGTGTGTGGTCTCCTTTCTGCAGGAGATTGAGTACTGGGGCATTGACGAGGTTCGAATTCACCCCTGCTGCCGCGAACACTACTACCGCCGCAAGGAGCTCAAGGAGAGCATGGACGTCCCCCGCGAGGCCAAGGCTGATGACGACAGCGAGGACGAGGACTTCTCGGGTGCCGCCTGCCCGGCTTATCGCCGCCAGCTGTGGGACGTGCTGGAGAAGCCAGACTCGTCACGCGCGGCCCGCACCTTTGGCATGCTCTCCATCTTCTTTGTGGTGGCGTCCATCATCAACATGGCACTCATCTCGCTAGACCTCGGACACCTCGGGGACGGGGACATGGACTTCAGCACAGCGGGCAATCCGTCCGGTCCGCCGCTGGTCTTGGACGTGTTGGAATACGCATGTGTGGTCTGGTTCACGGGCGAGCTGGGGCTGCGCTTCTTGTGCGCGCGCGACAAGTGTCGCTTTAGCCGAAGCGTGCCCAACGTGATCGACCTGCTGGCCATCCTGCCCTTCTATGTGACGCTGGCCGTGGAGAGCCTCCACGGGGGCTCCAGTGAGCTGGAGAACATGGGCCGCGTGGTGCAGGTGCTGCGCCTCATGCGGGCCCTCCGCATGCTGAAGCTGGGACGACACTCCACAGGTGCGGTGGTCGTTCAAGTGTATTTAGGTCTCCTTTTTAATTTGGCTCTGTTGTCATTGGACATTGCAGGTCGTATGTCTAATAAGCGTATTTGATTTCAGCTGTGCTGGATTGGCCTTGCTTGGCCCAGAGGAACCAGGATACTGTCAGTCTCACTTCCAAAACTCATGCAAAGTCATGGAAAATACTGTTTGACCCAGGTCCTGCTGTTGCAGCCTGTCTCTGCTCCTCTACTACCATGTAACACTAGGTCTAGGTAGAATCTATGGAAGATGGGAAAAGCCCAACATATAATCAAAGTCATGGATACTGGTTCCATCAATTATTACACCAAACCTCTTTAGCAATGATTTTTGTGAAGTAATCACATTGGCAGTAATAATTTTTTTAGATGCAAATTCAAGACATTTGCAACAAGGCACAATTGTTTTCTCTTATCAGTATAAGGATACTATATATATATTATATACACTCAATTTTGAGCTAGGGAGACTCACTTATAGTTGAGTTCACACATGGCTATCATGGCAACAACATTTCTGAGGTAACAGATGATGTATTTAGGGCTAAGGGTGAATATTGGATCTTGCTGGGATAAAAGTGTGACACCTTGTCCAACATATCCTCATAACACACACACACACACACAATTAAACAAACATTATCACTTTCACAGTATGTTCCAAGCTGGACTCAGGTAACACTTTGATCTGTTCAGCTGTCCATATCCATTCTGCTCTGTGAACAGTGGAATATTGACAGTTCCATTCTACTGTTAAAGGAGACCGATAAGACGTTCAGAACACAAGGAGGAAAGTAATTTGAGAACTGAGAACCACAATAACTGGAGAATTAGATCTCCAAGAGATGTTATCAGGTCACCAGCACCATCCACAGGTAGCATAGACAATCTTTTTTAGCTCAGTATACTTTTGAATATATGGATCGTCTGCATATGCTTGTCCAATTTTAATAAGGCTCTTGCCTCTGCTCCGGATGTGTGTGTTTGTGTGTGTGTTCAGGCTGACACTGCTATGTGTGTGTGTGTGTGTGTGTGCAGGTGTGTGGTTGTCTGTGTACTTCTTCAGACTTGATCAGATCAAGTTTGGACAAACAAAAGCCAGACGAAAACAGAAACCAATACTTTATAAACTCTGACGGATTCCCAATCTCACAAGTATACAGGCCTGAACTAATAAACATCTGTGGTCAGTCCTTTTTAGCAAGCATCTCAAATTCCTCCTTGCTTACCGATTCTTCCCCATTGGAAATCATCATTATGAGATCCCATCAAATAAAATGAAGTGCATTTGGGAATTCAGTACATTGAGTTTCGATTGACAGTATAGCTAAAGAAAGATTGTTGAAATATTGTTGAAAGACAGATTTGTATGCTGTTGAAATTATCTGCCTAGCACTCCCATTATATTGGTTCTGACTTAATTAACAAACAAGTGAACTCCTTAACTTAGCTCGGAAACAAAACTAAAGAAATGAGCGAAGCCTAGTTCAGGCATGGTACTCCAGCAGCGCGCCTCATTACGCTCGTTAACTACACCGGTGTAAGCCTGCTTCAAGCCCATTGGTCCACGTCCGATAAGGCGGCATTATAAGGCTGCACGGAGTCTTGCACAATCACTCCCGGCTGTTGTATTAGTGCTACAACCACCCTCCCCCATCCCCATCTCCCCTGTGTTGTCTACTGTATATGTTACAGTCTATTTGCTCCCTGCCTCATTCTGTGTGCTGCTTGATGATACTAGAGGAGTCCTTCCCTCCCCCCCTAGATACATCTACTAAAGTAAATCATATTTCCATGCATATGGTTATCAAAAATGCTCAAATCAAATTACGTGTCTTGACTGAGCTGTAGGTATTGTTTCCCTAAATTGACTTACTCAGTATGATAAGATACTTGAGCGATGAAGAAATGACTTGCATTTCCAGGGTGTGAACATATTCCTACCGTCTGCTCAGAGGTGTGTGTGTATGTGTGTGTGTCTACACCTTTGCCTGCTGCTAGATTGCGTTTTTATTTTCGTAACTGTGACAGTCACAAGCTTCACACGTCACTGCATTTATAACGCTGTGTGAAGTAGTTGTCCCTTAAAAAAAACGGTATACCTTTTTCATTTAGGCATGTTGTTCATACAATAATAAGAGCAGTAATGTATTTTAAGACTGAGTGTGGTTGACATTGTGAAATGTATTGTGAAACTGAGTTCACTCGTCAGTTGTGTTCCTTTTTTCAGACCGCATCATGAAGAATGTGACAGTTGCTTTGGCAGGTTTTCTTAATCGAACCCAACACCTCCTTGTCTCCCACCCCTCAGGCCTCAAGTCCCTGGGAATGACCATCGCCCAGTGCTATGAGGAGGTGGGCCTGCTCATCCTTTTCCTCTCCGTGGGCATCTCCATCTTCGCCACCGTCGAGTTCGCTCTGGAGCACGACCTGCCGGGCACCACCTTCTCCAGCGTGCCCTGCGCCTGGTGGTGGGCCACCACCTCCATGACCACGGTGGGCTATGGAGACATCCGGCCCGAAACCACCCCGGGCAAGGTGCTGGCCTTCCTCTGCATCCTGTCGGGCATCCTCATCCTGGCGCTGCCCATCGCCATCATCAACGACCGCTTCTCCGCCTGCTACTTCACCCTCAAGATGAAGGAGGCGGCGCTGCGCCACGGCGAGGCGCTCAAGAGGCTGGCGAGGGGCTCGGTAGGGGACGTGGGCGCGGGCGAGGCGGACGGCAAGGGGGTGAACCTGAGGGACGCGTACGCCCGCAGCATGATGGAGATGCTGAGGCTGCAGGGCCGGGAAAGGGCCAGCACCAAGAGCAGTGGTGGGGAGGAGCTCTGGTGGTAGCACCCTCCGAGGGGGGGGGGCCCTGCCTGAGTGGTGGTCCGTAGTGTGAAGGAAATGCCAATGCAGGGAAAGAGGTTCAGTGTGGGTCAGTGCATGTCACAGAGCTCTGGTATGACGAACAGAGGCTGTGCCCATTTGAGTGTGAAAACGTCAATGTTTTCACCCAACTTGCTGCAAAGACTCTTAGAAATATAGAAGTAACTAGGCTTCCTCAAACAAATCACATTTTTTTCTCATTTTGTAAAGAACCTTTGTGTTGATGCCCAAGTTCAGTCAGACCTACTCTCACCAACCACCCAAAGAAGGCAAAGGCCGAGCGTTAGAATCTAAGATATTAATTTTAATTGGACCAATGGACTGGAGATTCATCCCACCCATGTTCACTTCTTGGCAGGCTCACTGACTCAACATGGAACGTCAGCTAGAACTGAACAGGTTCCCAGCCCACTGCCTGAACTTGCCTCAAATGTAGAAAAGTCCTGGGTGTGCTTTTTGAGCTGTCCATTTGTCCAGGATATGTAAGTGAACAGCTCACTCATAACAGGCAACCTTCAGTATAGTTCAAGTATTGGAAATCCTTCCGTGGCTTGATAGAAGGACAAGGGATGAATATAGCTCACAGAAAATTTATTTTTCAGAACTAAAGGGTATGAGTCTTTTATGTGTGAACTGCAACTCTGATAGTGAAATATCACAAGTGTGGGTGAAAATTGTACATTTCATCCGTCTGACAATTGAGTGTTTGAAAAGTTTAGTGTGTAAAACAAATGTGTTACATGGATGGCATTGACACAGATTGTATACATTCAAGATAAATATTGTACAAAAATTATGTTTTTGTGATAGAACTTATATATAGAACTACAAAACGTTTTTGACATTTTATCATCTGTCCCTGGGACCTGGGATGGTCAGAACCATCACAAAATCAAACCGATGTAGACCCTGTCTCTCTCGCACTGCTAAGGGTATGATTGGTCTTCTGCAGTGAAATTGCCTTGGTATTGGAGTGTGTGTGTGTGTGTGTGTGTAGGGGGGCCTGATGACCTGATGCCAGTCCAGACTAGGGTGCAACAGGGTGGAACGAAAGGAATGCATCTAACGGTTTGGAACAGTTACCAAGAATACCTGAGAAATGGACCGGTTTTATAACAAGTGATGACTTACACACGCACACACGCACACACATTTCACAATTATAACCCCCCCCACACTCACTGTCTTTCCCGCACACATACCGACTTGATCTCTTTCTCGTACATACATTTTCACAAGCTCAGTACCTCCTGAATTTTATCTCTTAATGCTTTTATTTGTGTCACAAGTGGAGAGATGATCCAGGCCATATTTATCCATGGTGAATTCACTTGAGATCTGAAGTTGTGCTTGAAATAGCTAATGCGGCATTTGAATGTGTTACATCAGGTACAGGGTGTTATGATGTATGTGATTGCAGATCTCCTTCGTTGGTAAAGAGTGTGTAGGAAGAACATAATCAGTTTCTTATTTCAGTTTCTGTCTTTCTGTCTGGATTTTTTATATAGTATGATCTGTTCTGTGAATGATCTGAATTTCTTTCTGGCACACACATGATGAAATCTAAGAAAAGATTTCCATTAAAATGTTGTTAAAAATGTGGTTTCCCCCCTAAAGGCCCATAGACTTTCCTTTTACCTTGCTGTGAAATCCTGGGTTGTAATCTTGGGTATGGAAGAGGATATGGAAGGCTGCCTCAGTGATCTCCATTGTCTATACCTTGACAACACAGACAACCTGACCTGATAGCAAAGCATCATGGTCTCTCGTTAACTTCCTCGGGAAAATGCTAATAAGAAATTTGAGGCTAAGGCTGAATTGCCCTGAGATGGCTCTTTTCTTGGATTGAAACACATTGGCAGGAATTGGATCTACTTCATCCCGTATGTGTGTACATAGGTTTACATGGGTGTTTTGATGGGCTGTATTGTAAAGGTGTATAAGTGCAAGTAACCCCATGCATTATCACAATATACCATAAAGTATACCCTTCTGTATAGAATTTGTGAGGACAGGAAATAATTGTCAAACTTGTTTTCTTTAAAAAATAAATGGGATCTCTGTATACGTTTTTTAAAAAGGCCATGTTTCCTGTCAAAACACAAGCACAAAATCAAATAAAAATCTCTAGAACACTTAGTGACATCTCGCAATCCAAACAAGACTAAAACTTGCAGCCTACTTTACAGTCTAGACAGATAAACAAACTGAGAAATGCGAACATCTTTTTCTGAGAGTGCACGAGTGCATTTGTTCAGTGTTAATGGCTGTTCATTCAGATTCAGTTTGTGTCTCAGTAAGTAAGTTTCAGGACATAGAAGACAAATGAAGTGATTGGTTGTCGTCGGCATAAGGAGGACCATGTCCTTTTGGACCAGGCATCAAAGCAATTGCATTTGAACAAGCCTCCACATGTTCTTATGAACACAAATAATAAGAACACAAATTTTAAAATAAATAAAAGAGATGAAAAGATCAGAGACCATGAGGGAGAGAAAGATTTCTCTCTCCAGGGAAATAGAGAGACTGCATTTTAAGGGATCAGGCACAGTCTAGGCTTGTCATAAGAGTAGGGGGGTACCCCGTATGAAAAGATCAGAGACCAGAGAGAGTGGAGAGACAGAGCGAGAGAAAGAGAGAGAGAGGAAGATAGCAAGAGAGAGACGTGATCAGGAACTGTCTAGGCTCGCCAAGAAAGAAATGGAGAGAAAAAGATTTGAAACCAGAGGGAGAAAGGGAGAGACAAGAAAGAGTTTTAACAGTCTCAGGCATCGTCTACACTTGGCGTGACATCAAAGTTTTCACCTCAGCTGTATTATGGGTTGAATTGTTTCTTTAACCACTTCCTCTCGCCGGATTCTTGTCAAATGAATCTGGACATCTGGTAAGAATCCCCTCCCTCAAACCCTTGTGGAGAAATAAACCAGTTCTCTGCCTGTAAACTTAGGTCACCTTTTCCAAAGCTCAAATCCATCATGTGATGTAGCAGTGTCAATGTTTTTCTTTCTCTAACAAAATTATAAGACTGTAGAGTGGTAAAATGTCAACTGTATGCAAGTACTAGGACTTTGAACAGAATTCCCTTTTTAGTGAGTTTTGGGTGAGATGATTCACAATATGTCCTGTCCTGTTCCTGAGGTGAATATTGCTGGCATGGCCGGGAATGTTATTCTCGTGATATGTGTGTGTTCACCATCAGATGTTATGACAAGACATGGTTTTACTCAGCTGCAATTGAGCCATTTTAAACACTAGAAAAATATAGCTTTACACTGTAATTGTGAACATATCTATATACCGGTAATAAAATAATATAATAATAATATCAATATAATAATGCTAGGATGTTTGAGACCTCTAAACAGGGTACAAACTGTGCAGACCCATTGAAAAACGCAGACTGACCCGTTGTTGGCCGCTGGATTCAAGCAGAGTATGAGAAATAGGTCAGAATGGAGAAGGACTTGGGAGTTTGTGTTTGTGGGTTGCTGGCATGAGCATTTCATAATTCATTCATAAAGAGAAATGAATCTATGTATGTTTATCCTTGAGTTCACCCAATACAGTATTGTGTGCCTTCGACGCCCATTGGTCCTACGGTAGGTAGTAGGTTCTAACGTGGTTCTCAAAGACGCCAACACACTGTAGGAACCCTAAAAGAGGCCAGGTGTTCCCTTGGGGAAGAAGAAGAGGACAGGACCTGCCATGGGGCAAATTCACTGCTGGGAGAGAACATATATTATAAGACTGAGGCTGAGACCCACAGCAGAGAGCCTAAGCAACTTTCCCAAGTACATTTCCAAATTTAGGAATGGCCTCTACACATGCTTATTGTGAAATATAAATGCACTCATGTCAAAAAGTGAATTGCTGAGAATACTTGGACTAATCCCAGATCATGTCTCTGAACAGGCCATATTCTAGACTAGGGTTAATGTTTTCATAAAACATGTACAGCCCTTTAAGGTATTCCCTTTTGAACGATTAGTAGTCATTCCTCTTCAAGTTCAAGCAAGCAGTAGAAAACAACACTTCCATTATCCCACAGAATAGCACCACAACGTTTAACAATGAATAGAATCCAGCTTCTGAGAGTGCACTCGTGTTGCCATGTTATTAAATATAATCATCCCGGCAAAAGTGTTTCACTGGAACGACCTCTTTCCTCTCCTCCTGTTATGCCCACCTCCCTGACCTTTGAACCCAGTAGGGACGACACCCCCCAGCTTCGTCCTTGTAAGAATTCCCCTCTCTCTGCCTACATGCAGGAGGATGTAAGTGGGTTAATGAGGCATCCCAAAAAGGGAATACTGAAACCTGGTCTCCTATCCATCCTGCCTTTAATACGGCACAGCTTAATCCATCCATCTGGGAAGTATCTATTATTTTATGGGCAGATTATCAGTTCTGTCCCTGCAAACCTTTCAGCATTTTATGTTGTAATTCAACAATGGTTAAAAGTCTAGGGGTGAGGCAAAATTAACAAGACACTATGACAAGTTTTGGGCGATTAAAGCTTTTTAGCACAGAACTCTGTGCTGTGGTGCCCAAAAAAAGACAGCATGAGTAGCACTTGGAATAGAGAGAACGTTTGGGTGTTTTGACATATTTTCCGTTGGAGTGAGTGGAATATGTAAGCGAATTTCTGGAATCATGTCAATGTAAATCTTTGACAATGATAGAATAGGTGGGTGTCCCTATTTCCAATGTGTTTTTGTGCATATTGCCTTTCAGTGGGTATTCTCTGAGGGAATTGGGCTAGTAATCCGAAGGTTGCTGGTTCGATTCCCGGCCGTGCAAAATTACGTTGTGTCCTTGGGCAATTCACCCTACTTGCCTCGGGGGAATGTCCCTGTACTTACTGTAAGTCGGTATGGATAAGAGCGTCGATCTGCTAAATGACTAAATGTGAATGTAACATGTCTGCTGCCTTTGTTAAGTAAAGTATTGGTAACTGAGTCAGGTATAACTGTACCAATTTGTAACCAGAACACAAAGTGGCATACTAATATTCTGGTATCCTCTGAATGAAATGTCAGATTACTCGGTAAGTGTCAGCAATAGATAAACCCACTTCCACCCAAAAAGACAGTAATTAGTAGGCATGTAAAGCGCTAGATTATAACATTCTGCTGTAACTGTGAGCCATGAGGGCCCACATATCACAGGGATTTGATAAGCTTTACTTTGCATCGAGTCCAAAAGACCACAAGGAGGGAATAGACAGAGAGAGAGAGAAAGAGAGAGCTAGAGCGACAGAGAGAGAAAGAGAAAAAGAAAGAGAGAGAGTTGACTGTTTTTACTTGCATCAATGTCTGAAGCAGTGACTCACAATTTGGATCTAATCCAGTTCAAGCATTACAGACCTAATAGTTCTGAACACTTAAATATGTAACTATAATTCCAGATATCTCTGTATGTGTGTGCATCTGTGACTGGATATTCTTGTAAAGAAGATAAACAGGATTGGATATTCATAGAAAAAATTGATAAGAGAGAGATGAGGCCCAGAAAACGGAAAGAAAGCGCAGGCAGGTGTACAGTACACTAAAGGCCGTGTCCTGGTTCTACAGTGTATGCTGGCAGGTGTACAGTACACTAAAGGGCTTGCTTCCCGGACTGAGGTGGTATCTGATCAGAAGAAGATGGCAGATGGATGTTGCAATACAATAGCTACTGATTGGGTAGCTTGTGTGCAAAGGTCTGTGAGAGAGGTAAACATTAAACTCATTACCAACTAACTTCCACTACAAATAATTCATCCTTGAACGTGGAGACTACAAGGACAGCTGACTCCAACACTGAAGGCCCTAAAGGAACATATCAATAACATCCTCTGAATGTGATAAGCAAATCATTTAATGAAAATATTAGTATTTTCAATTGCAAATCAGTTAAGGTTTAATTTATCAAATAAATAAATGTACATACATGACCAGACATATTTGAACCTTCAAAGATGTGTATGCCCCTTGGGTGATGCCTCTGATCCAATCGAACATTATCTTTGATCCACCCACTAATCCATCCAAATTCTTTGGATCTGACAGGGAGCAGCCATTTCCACATGAACCCATTGCCCCCCATGCAACTTAAAAAATGGTACTTAACAATGACTTAGTCTAAAATGGATGAAAAAGACTGAGAGATTAGTTGCGTTGCATATTTTCCATGAGTATTTCGATTCCAAACGTGAATGTGTAAGGCATGCTATGACAAGAGCAGACACATTATAGGCTATAATTAAACTTTTGCGTAAATGTAAATTAATACATGTAAATTATCTGAAGCACCTGTCATTATTTTTCCAAGGCTCTTTTATATTCTATTCACAGTTTTATTCTAGAAAATGTCTCCTTCGCACAAAAATAAGTATTTTAGTCCCAGAAAACTGAAGCTACAGCCTGCTCCTAATGATTGAAATATTTTCCACCAAGACATGGTGACTTATCCATGGAACATTGTTCGACATTATCTTTACATTTAGTTATTTAACAGATGCTTTTATCCAAAGAGACGTACAAATAGTGCATGTAGCAAGTGCAGCAGATTTCAACACAGTGGTTGATATCAACAGGTATTCAAAAATGTTCTGTTCCGATTAAATTTACATTTATTCATTTAGCAGACGCTTTTATGCAAAGCGACTTCCAAGAGAGAGCTTTACAAAAGTGCATAGGTCAATGATCATAAACAACGAGAAACATTGCGGGGAGCCAAAACATGAAGCATACATTGTGAAAAGCAAATAAGTGCCAATAGGAAGAAACATAAGAGCATGTGGTTAAAGATATTACAAATTAAACAAGATGAACCTCAAAAGTGCAAGGGTGTAACTGTAGGAAAGCAAGCAGCAACAATATAATTTACAGTGAGTAAGTAGTTAAATCAGTTAAAAACTAACCAACAAGTGCAACAAGTCCCTCAATAAGTGTAATTGTGTTCCTGGAGAGAATAATAATAATAATAATAATAAGACTTTATTTATATAGCACATTTCATACAAGAATTGCAGCTCAATGAGCTTTACATAAAATCAATAAAAACAGTAAAAACAGAGAATAAACATCGGATCCAATAAATCTTTCTTTAGTACCCGGAACAAGTGCGTCTTTAGCCTTTTCTTGAAGGTGGGGAGACAGTCAGTGTCTCTGATGGAGGTGGGGAGATGATTCCACCATTGGGGGGTCAGACAGGAGAAGAGTTTGGGTTGGGACCAAGGTGGCAGGTGGGGTTGTAAGGCTGAGAGACTGGATGTAGGCAGGTGCAGTCCCGTTCACCGCTTGGAAGTTCAGTACCAGGGTCTTAAATGTGATACAGGCCATGATAGGTAGCCAGTGAAGGGAGATAAGAAGCGGGGTAACATGGGAGCGTCTGGGTAGGTTGAAGACCAGGCGGGCTACTGCGTTCTGAATCCTCTGGAGAGGGCAGGTTGCGCATGCTGGGAGACCGGTGAGAGCGAGTTGCAGTAGTCCAACTTGGAGAGGACAAGTGCTTGGACTAGCAGCTTGATGGAATGCTCAGACAGGTATCTCCTAATCTTCCGGATTTTGTAAAGGGTGAATCTACACGACCGGGAGACTGCAGCAATGTGGGCCGTGAGGTGTACATACTCGTACACACAACCTAATATACATTAACTTAATATACAGATGTATTGACAGTTTGTTTAAAAACTGGTGGGAATCTGTCTCGGCTCAGTTACCTTCTGCTGTCACCTAGTGGAAATATCACAGAGGTGAGCTGAATGGTTTACGAAAAGCACAGCAGCAGAAAACATGTTTTTATTCCATTGTGGAGACATCCCTTAGTCTGTTTTAAGGGGTATTTTCCCCATGAGAAACTACTAATACATGTCTGATTTACCTCATTTTCTAAACAGGAGTGTAACACTTGTTTAAGCTGGGATTCAGTACACCTGTGGCATATACTTTAGTACATTTTAGCAATTATTCTTTAAGGTGTGAAAAAGGATGGAAGTGGTGGTAGTTTTTAATTATGTTAGAAAGAGACAAGCCGTATTGTAAAAAGGTTTTATAGGACCCAATTGAAAAGAAATGGTCCAATAGTGAGCTGTCCATGTTTTATGGCAGGGCTGGACATTCGTCCCCCCATAAACTTTGCATATTGTATATTTAATTGTTTACAAGTGAGGTAACGAACCAGAAGTAATTCTGGGTGTGAGTAAAATCAGAGTAGCAACATTTCACTACATTTTAAGGCCAAAACATGAGCACAAAAACATTCTGTAAATTGAATAGTTGAGTCATGTTATTTACCTGTGGAGGAAAGACTTTACCCACTAACTACGGTTGATGAGGCTGCTGATGAGCCACTAGGGGTGTTAGCAAGAGAAAAATGAGCATGTGCCATGTGTCGAGCACGTTGCTGTCAGAAGAGGAAGTTTATGGGCCTCCACACCCAAGACCCCCCCATTTCCTGGACAAAACATTCAGGAAAGTGTGGTTGAATTAAATGTAGATCTAAAAGTGTGATAATGAAGAATGGGGTGTACAGATGACATTAAGCTAGGCCTTTAGGAAAATAAATTAACCAGAAATCGACACTGTACCCATTTTAACCACTAATCTAGTGAAGGTCAACTTAATTAAATGAAGCCAAAAAGAATATTGAAAAAAACACCGTGTTTATTAAGACACCAAAAGTCCTGAATACTCAGGCACAATATTAAATACTTCGTTACGAAGTGGTCATGGTAAATTACTTTACACAGTGGAAAAAATGAAAATAACTAACAGAACTCCCCGTCGGAATTCATTGGTGAAGCACCACAAAGTGTCTCAAGTGTGGCTGACCATCCCCCCATTATAAACATACGTTAGTCCGTTTCAAAACACCCAAGATAGTTCATGTGGACAACGTGGCTCTCGATGCAGTTCGGTACACAATGTTTATCCAGTTCCTTTTGAAGAAAATGTCAAGCTGCCGTAGACGCTGTCACAGTGTGAGGCCAGAGAGATTTGAAAATCCATCACGACATGTAGACTACAGTTGTAGCTAGCTTATGTCCAATGTACCAAACCAATCTTAGCGTCTAGATAGTAAACAAGGATAAAATAGCTTGACAGATAGCAATGATGCACTCACAGGCATTGCCATGGCATGGGGTAGTAACTAGTCAAATGAAAGGGGAGCACTAGCCCATCTCATGAGCAAAAACTATGTTCAATCAGACGTTCAAACATAAACATACGGTCAACTAGACTGAAACCTTATGGGAAATGTTTGCTAGCTAGCAAGCCAGCTAAATAAGGATGTACAGAAATTAGAAAAGCTAGCTACTTATATTTCATGAGTATTAACATTTATAACAGTTGCCAGTGGGTGGTTCTGTCCCCGCTACAGAACAGCCGGTTGTCCATACCGACTACTAATCGTGGTAACAGTTTTAGCACTGCAGAGTCTCTGTCATTTTCGAATGGTCCCCACATTCGGTAGTAGAAAACTGCAGTCGCCTCACGGCTTCCTTGATTAAATTCCCAGACAATATTAATTCCTGAAGTAATTGATGTGGGTCGTCCTCGTCGACATTGACTCTCTTTCTGTTCCACGGTTTGAAATGGTCCCACTCTTGGTCACTTGACCCTGGGATGTTGTAGGGACTGGCTCTGCTGCTACGTTGCCCTCGTTTTCGAAGCCGCATGCAGCAACCGGTGCGTTTTTGAAGGATCGGCGCACCATTGTTGTTGTTCGGCTGTTTGACGTTGCTACTGCCGTTGAGACCGTGGAGACATGACATCGTCTTCTGATTGGCACTATTGTTGTGAAGCTGTAATGCCTCGCCAATTTTTGTGACCAAAGCATCCACTTCTTTAGAATCGACGGTAACAGACTGCTCCAGAAGGATGTAATTTTCTTTTAGACAAGGCATTTTCTTGTATTTGTGTTTTTCCTGGCAATTTTGTCGAAATGAATGAGAGCTTCGAACAACTCCCTGTGCTCGCCACGCTGCCCGACAGTAAGCAAAGCCTGCGGTTCATTTGTAAACAATGGATGACGTAGGATCCGGAATATACCATTTTGGATAGGGGTTACATTATTTCTCAAACAAAAATAAACATCTACATTTATAAAAATATAGTTTTATGTTGATTATAGTTTACAATATTACTTTACGTCAGATCAAGTTTATAAATAATCACTTGGTTTTTATTATATTGTAATCTTCTTTATGCACCAATCCTTTGGATTACCCTAATTATGTTTTTATCTTGGAACATTCAGCCAACTGGACATTACATAACACGTAACTGTAATGTCTTCCAGTGTAAAACAACTATACATTAACATACATATATTTTTACATTTAATCATCTACATGCAGTCCCATTGTATGAAAATCCATCCATGACATTCAATGATATCAGGCAGTTTTGAATGTTTTTGACCCAAATGTTTTATGTTTTCACGTAGGACTAATTCATTAGTAGCACAGGTTAACAATCTTCATCTATACTGGTTTGTGCATTTACCACACTGTGCAAACTAGGTTCTGTATGAAGTAGAATGAGGGACTTGAAATGAATAGAACATGGAGTTCATTTCTGATTTCTCAGAACCCTGCACTAAAGCCCCAGGCTCCATTCAAAGAGCGCCCTCATGACCAAATAAGGAACTACTATCATGACCACGTGGTGCCTAGCCTGTATTGAAAGCCAGCCAGTGGCAGGGCTCATTTACCCTTCACTACTCTACTAACACCCATCACTCTATACAAGAAACAGCATGTGGGATTTTGAAAAGACAAACCATTTAGCCAGTTATCCTAGATTAATTATTCAAATGAGAAAGCTAAAAGTTTTACTTTAACTTAATGTAAGGAGCCCGCTACAATAACAATGGTAGAATGTTTCCTCATCTCTTCCCCAGTCAGACGTGTGATAAACAGCTGCCACTGTTCAACAACAGATCCTGTTTGTCTCAACAGGCAGCTGGTTGTTCAGACTTCCCTGAAGATTGCTTCAGGAATGTTCCCATTACTAACGTGTGATTCTACCCTTGTATGCAAGAACGGGGAGGGGAAAACAGAGGGAGTAGAATAGCCAACATGCCTATTCATCTGTGGAATCAACTTTGATAGGAGTAGGAGCTCTGCCATAGGCGGAGTTCAGCGGGTTTATTTCCTCCATTCACAGTTACCGGGCCAGCCGTAGCCTGTCATCAAACGTCTCTCTGGAATGTGAAGAGGCTGCATTCTCTGAGGGACAATAACAAAGAAATTGTTCGTTTTTCCCGTAATCGAAAAACCCAGAGAGTCAAATCAGCCATTTGATTTAAAGAGGCTGATGGTGGGATCACACACACACACACACACAGCTGTTCCCGTGATTACATTCAAAACCAGATAGACCCTTAAGGACAGACTCAGAACCTGTTGTAGAATAATTTCTGTAATATTTATCAAATCTATCTATCTATCTATTCATTCAGTTCATACAAGGAGAATCCTAAACCAATTTTTAATACATTTCCCAGATTGGCACCCCTTTAATGGAATTATAATAATTTTACATAAAAATGATCACTGACATATGCCAGTCACATAATGACAAGACATAAAGTTATATTAGGCATCAGAAAGCAAATCTATTTGTTAACTCACTATCACATTGCCTTGTTTGCCCATGGACATACAACAAAATATTGGCTCTAAACCTAGTTTGGCAAGAGCCTAAGCCAATCATAAACTTATCTGACCACATGGAATACATAAACAAAGATCGTTTTACTTATGCTATCGTTCCACCTTATGTTCCCCAAACTGAGGCGCTGTCCATCTTGATCCAGTGGTCATGGTCAAGAGTTATGCGACACAGTTGTTCTATGGGCATAGGAGTTTGTGAATGGGCTTTACTGCCTGTAAACTTTTGCAGCACCAACCATGTTCCATACAGCTTATTGTGTACATTTGTACACAATGCTGAACGGAACACACAATCTGAAGCACTAATTTAACTCAGAGTCAAGTCTATCAAGTATTTAAGGTTTGAGTGCACTTGACTTCTGGAGAAATAAATAGCAGTTTTTAATTGATTTTACCAACAGTCTTGTTTGTTTCTCTCTGGTTATTGAGATTCCTTAAATGTCACATCCCTCCCTGTCAGGAGAGAAGGCAGAAGAGAAGTCTTTAGGGAATCTTGTTGCCAGACGATGAGACGTTTGTCTGGCCTGTCGTTGCTCTGTTTTGTAACCATGCAATGCATCCCTGGAGAGATGTCGTAGAACCAGTGTGGGATAAACGGACAGAGCCCACCTGTGTATATATACTATACTATACTAGATGTGTGCACTAACAACAAATGTAAGTTCCTGTAAGCAAAGAAGAACCTTCCAGATTTAGAGCCAGTGATGTATGTAAATGAAATTGTAATTATCCTGTCGGTTTACATTTTGTATGTGCCCAAGAAGACTTCTTGTGAAAAGCATTGAAACCAATTGAAATCATATGAAGTGAAAAAGGAACACTTAAAATTGCCTAGTGAGAAAGACATTAGAGAGTTAGGAGAAAGCTATGAAAAGGCTAACCATCTGACCCCCATTGCACTTCAATACTGGCCAGGTTCATGTTCTCATAAGGCTAAAGTTAGTCATTGCTGGCACATACTTACTCAACTACAGGTTGCACTCAGTGCACACCATTTAAGAACTTACGGTTGATGTGGTATACCTTATCTTACCACTCCAAAATTACACATGTCCAAATACAGTCACATGTTTTACATGTATAGTAATGGAGACACACATTCAACTCATAAAACAAGTCATAGCGGATTAAATTATTTTTTGAACAAATTATACTAATACAACTGAACAGGAAATCCTATTGTGCACAGTGGTGTCAACCGTTGCACATAGCAGAGATTCTATGGTTAAACACGAAACATTGTCGCTGCCTCCAATTATACAACTTCCTTTATGCACAAACACAGCAGCACCTTTTTTGACCCCATGCTGATAGTAACTACATTCTCTACCTCCCAGAGCTGTTAAACCTGTCTGTCTCTCCATTTCCTGCTGCCTATGTAATGTACAAGACAGGAAAGCTTAGCAAAGCAAGTTAACTGTTGAATCTGAATACGCTCACTAGTAATGTGATGGCAAAGTTTGGCATGAAAGCGTTTCTGGTTGTTTTGCTTGTATGCTACTGCTGCATCCAACAGCTAGGATAGAAGGATTCATACTTGCGTCCACATTCATGCAACTACACTAATGCAATTGTTTCTGCTCCTACAGCTTAAGTAAGTAAGTAAGTAAGTAAGTAAGACTTTATTTATATAGCACATTTCATACAAGAATTGTAGCTCAAGGTGCTTTACATGAAATCAATAAAAACAATAATACAAGTGATAAAAGTAATAATTAAAATAGCAAATCAATGAAAACAATAATATAACTAATAAAAGTAGTAAAACCCTTCTGAGATAAAATTATTTAAATGCTTCGGTAAAAAGGTAGGTTTTAAGATGTCTTTTAAAAATGTCTAGCATGTTTGCTTCCTGATATTTATGGGTAATTTGTTCCATAGTTTTGGGGCGTAATTGACAAAGGCCGAATCACCAATCTTCTTATGACTGCTTCTGGTGACCTCTAATAGGCCTGCATTTGATGATCGCAGTGTTCTAGCTGGTGTGTAGTTTACAAGGGAGTTAGCAATGTAGCTAGGTCCTTGTCCATGTAGAGCTTTGTATGTGAGTAAAAGGACCTTAAAGTCAATTCTGAAGGTAACAGGGAGCCAGTGTAAAGTAGCTAGAACAGGACTAATGTGTTCTCTCCTTTTAGTTTTGGTTAATAATCTAGCTGCAGAATTTTGAATGAGCTGTAGTCTTTCAGTGGTCTTCTTGGGAAGACCAGTGAAAAGTGCGTTACAGTAGTCCAGCCGGCTGGATATAAAGGCATGAATTAACTTCTCTGCATCATTTTGGTTTATGAATGGTCGTACCTTTGCTATATTCCTCAGGTGAAAGAATGCTGTTTTGGTCACTTTATTAATGTGAGAGTTGAAATTCAAATCTGAGTCCAGTATTACACCGAGACTCGTCACCTCTGGTTAAGATTAAGATTAATACACACGTTTCTACTCCTGCTAGTTCTACTAAGTGGCCCAGGCTGGAGTGACTGTGATAAGATCCTTCAAAGTGCAATCAAAGGACCTGGAAAGGTATGGATTAGACATGTGTTATTGTTTGAAGTTAGGGAGCCACCATTATACACCCAGGCACGCACGCACGCACGCACGCACACACGCACCACACGCACACACACACGCACGACACACGCACGCACGCACGCACACACACACGCACGCACACACGCACACACACACACACCACACACACACACACACACACACACACACACACACACACACACACACACACACACACACACACACACACACACACACCCACACCCACACCACACACACTAATGCATGCACACTAACATTCACATGTCCTAATGTAATGCACTTTTGTTTTGCTTTTATTGTTGTCAAAACACAAAGTGGACTAGAGCCAAGTAACCTTGGAGATAATCCTTGTGCTAGTAAGTAAGCTTGAAAAACAAAGCGGTAGAGCGTGAATAGCTGTTAGTATGGAGACTGTAGTTCTCTATCCTACTTAAAGCAAGCTAGCCCAGATTAGTTGGCTATTACCCTTACTTCCTGATAATATTAATGAGGCATATTGTGGGCCACACACCACAAGAAAATACAATGAACAAAGTCCCAGAAAAAGGAGCCTCAGGTCTTCAAACAAACACTCATTGTAACCCACTGTACCAATTATAGTCAAATGTTTGTTTTTCTGGTTGGTGTAAGTGTTCTTGTTCGATGCAAAGAAGGCCCATCATTTGGCAAAATGGATGAATTGGGAGCCAGCCTTCTCTCTCTATCTCAAAGTCTTGATTTTACAATTCATGATATTTTGGCAGGCCCTATGTCACATTAGATTGTATGTGCTGTATGTTAGACAGAGAGGGAGAGATGGATATACGATAAAGTCATGTCTATTTTTGACCACTCCCTGATTCACCCAAAATAAGCAATGAAATGACGCAGCCGCGATAGAATCACACTACAGTCACAGTCAACGTTGAGCCCAGGAATCATCCCAGCAGCATGGCCATGCTCTGGGCAACTCGTCAACCCCCACCTTCCTCCCATCCCCAGCTAGCATAGAGCTAAGCCTTAGCAACCCTGATCTCTCCAGCCCGTCACAACAAAACCCAGCGGGAGCCTGGGAAACAAACGGACAGGGGGGAGGGGAAAAGGGGGGAGGGGAGGAGAGGTGGATGGATTAGTTGCAGACACACATTAGGAAGGGTGTGTGTGTGTGTGTGTCTGAGAGAGAGAATTAGAGAGAAGAGAGACGATGCAGAGAGAATGTGAGATGTTTTGTGAGATTACACCTCTCTTTGAGTTCATAGATTTAAAACTGCCTTTAGAATCAGAATCAGAAAGGGATTTATTGGCCATGAAAGTTTGCACAGACAAGGAATTTGCTTTGGCAGGAAGGTGCATACAATAAACATATAGTAACCTTAAATTTAAATATGTGGACTATCTATACTAAATATCTATACTATATAACGATTTAGTATAGATAGTCCACATATTTAAATAGCTAATAGGTTTGATAGATGTATGTGTGTGTATGTGTGTTTGTGTGTGTGTGTGTACGTGAGAGACATTGCAGGCACTCAAGTGAGGACAGAGACGTGTATATATACAAGACATGCTCTGTGCATTGTGAGTGACTGTGCTGTTTGCTTGTCTGTTGGTCTGTCTTTGTCAGCTCAAATTCAGTCTGTGTATTTTGCTAAAAAGATTCCAAAAAACACCATAACTAGTCTGGACTTTGTGACACTGCAAATGTGCCACACCACTGAGACACCAATTATAGAAAAATACAAATCATTAAACCTGTCAAAGGAAATTCAACATGACTATCAATTACTAGTCTCTAACTCCTCACCTGAGTTGATTGTGGTTGGTGTCATATAATGCCAACCCTGAGGTCTGCTAACTGTTATTGAGGCACTGGGCCTTGCTTTGTTTTGCACAGTTGTTTTTGGTCAGGGCCACACTTGTCACAGTCAGTTACTATTTCCAAGAATCCTTCTTGCCCCCCTCCCCCTCCCTTACTCTGTGGCCTTTCCTGGCTTGTAATGGAGTGGTGGGGGCCAAGTTTTGTGTTGTCCTGCCGTTGCATGGGCGGGGAGCACGTGTTTTGTAGCGGCCGGTGATATGCACTCGCTGCCCTTAGATAATTGGCCGCCTGCCAGCTCCGGCAGCCAATCTGCTATGTTTACCCTGCGGAGAGCTCTGCTCTTTCCCTCCCTCCACTCCTCCCACTGTGCTGCTCCCTTTCTCTCCCTCTTTCTGTCTCACTCACTTACTTGTTTTCTCACCTCACTTGTTTTCTCACTCTGTGATGATTTCTCCTTCCCTTTGACTTTCACCTGGTCTCTCTTAACCAACTACTCCCCTCTCTCTTTCTTCTCCCTCTGTAGCCACTATAGTTATCTCCACACTATCTCTTTCTCTCTCTCTCTTCCTCTCTCTCTCTCTCTCTCTCTCTCTCTCCTTCTCTGGCATGAATCCAGTTCAAAGGGCAGCAGCTACAATATGTGACTGTGAGGAAAGAACAACACGTTAAGGCTGTCATCTCTCCATCTATCTCTCTTCCAGTTGCGTGGCCACTCTTGACACCCGGAGGAGACCAATGATCCGTTGTTGGCCACACTTCAGAACCCATTATCCAATGCAACACCCAGTGGATTATGTTGCAATCCTTGTCGGAGCTGTTCCTGCTTTCCAAGACGTGCAATAAAATGTTATGCCTGCTTCCTGGACACTGGAAGCTGGACAGTTTTCTGTTTCCCTCTGTGGATTCTAGAATCTAAGCCCAAAAGTTAGTCCATACGAATTCATAGACAACGAGAAAACAAACCACAATGTGGATGTCTGCAGGGTATTTTCGGGAGACACCGGATACCCTGTTTGATCCCATCCAAACAAAGCATGTTGTGTGATTGAGATATAATTCTCATCCCCTTTTCAAATGCAAGGGGCTCTGCCGAATTCTAAGTATTACACATGAATGCGATGTCTGCTAACACTAAGCATGACATAGATGCTTGTGGTGACTGATGAGAGTCTGAATGGGACAAGCGGACCCAACTCCCAAACAGACATGGTCAAGTGAAGCAACAATCACAGAAACAACCCAGCAGATAAATCGATACATTGACTCAGACAACCTATTTCAAAACGATAGTCTCCGATACGAAAGCTGGTTAGCCAGTAACAGCCTTGTTTTCTAAGAATATCGTTGGCACACAGCTGGCCTTCGTTCAACATTGTCAACATGGCTGGAAGCAGGTGGGACATGGCAAACGTGGACCAGATGTATATTTAGGAGCAAGGCCAGTTATGACAGAGCGTGTTAGTACACGAGACTGGCATGGCTACCACATTGCATACAAGTGTACCTTTTACACAGATTGTGAAGCCTGACCCATGAATTGGCCACACAGTCTGCCAGTCTGACATTGAGACTGGTGTTGTAATAGAGGAGAATGTTTTATACCTTGGGCCTAGCAAGGGCAAGGGCATCAGTCTCTCTCTCTCTCTCTCTCTCTCATTCCCTCGCTTTGGAAATTAATCTTAAAATCCCTCTCCCCTCCCCTTCACTTCCTCCCTTCTCTTTCTCCCTTTCCCTCCCACTCCCACTGTTTTCTCTGTGGGCCATAGACCACAATGCTAAGAGTGCCTAAGAGTGAATGTCTTTAAAGACAATCAAATAATAATCAATAACAAAACATGTCACTTGTACAACACAACCTCTAACAGTGCACACAGCAAACAAATCAGTTGATAAGACAAATACGATTCATAAAAAGCTTTGACAAACATAGCTGAATGGATTTAGAAACATACATCATCAGAAATGACACTACTGTTGTCAAGAATCAAATCACTTTGTATTTGTATAGCCCTTTTTACAAGCAATGTCGCAGAGGGCTTCACATATGCCCTCAGAACTGCACTTCAACCATCTTCAAAAACTCAAAGGAAAGTAAACAAAGAGTTATTTTGTGTTATATTATATTTGTGACCCCTGTTTGTATCAACCATTACATTTTAAGTTTGACACTCAAATGAATGAAAACCCAAACCCACATATATTGAATATTGTTATAGTACTACTAAGTATAGTGTGCTCATGAAAATGCATAGTCATGGGAAGGAGTATCCACGGCATGCTCTCGAGCTCAGACATAGTGGAACACATGGAGCAGACATGTGCGCTATGCTTGGTATGTGCTTGACATTCTGCATGCAGTCATACGACATGTATCAGTGACAGTGCATGCGCGCAAAGAGAACTCAATGGCCTCCTCGTGGTACAGCCACAAGTGTTTATGTATAAACAATGAAGTCTGATAGACTTCACATTGAAAGACATGCACACATACTCACACACAGTCCTTTTTTCTGTTTATCACCTTTAAAACAAAGCAGACCTACAATTGTATAAATGTTTATCTGCTCCCTTCCTGTGTATCATCAAAATATAAATACTCTCATACGGTACGTGATATACAGTCTTAGCAGCTAACGTTTCATACAATACATAAAACCACAACATGTATTGTTAATACTCTCCGGATTATTATTTTTCCTTCCCCTACTTTGAGATAACAACGTACTCTGTGCTGTGAAACGCTGTGCCGTGTGGTATAAATGTAATGCATTCTTTTGACCTTTCAAACTGTTTTATTTGAGCAAAAATGTTTTTTTTTAGTAGTTCTACAAACAGAAGCAACTGGCGTTTTATCGCTTTGGGTTCATGCAGTTTATAACAACAACTTTACACTCCTGACTGTTCTTTTCTGTTTAGCCTTAAAACATGACTTGTGAACTTTGACAGCATCGGACTTTGTCCACGCTCTTCCCCGCCAGAAGGATATGGTGGTGTGACCCTCCCCACTCTCTCTCTCCCCTGTTTTGTCCACGTGCCTGTGTAGTTCCGGAGGCAGTCCAGTCTATGGGTGAGCGAGTTTGTTTTGGTCATATGATCCTAAGTTTCTACACAGGCTAGTCTAGCTGGCTGTAATCAGATAGAGATACCATGACACCAGTGTTTATAAAAAGGAAAGCTACAACACACCCTTCTCCTTCTCTTGCCCTGCCTCCTCCACCACTTCCCGTCTGTTTTGATAGCTTTTCACTGCTCTTTCCCCTCAGGGTGTCAGGTTTTATGCCTGTACACAAGCACATGTACCTACAGCTTCTACGCGTGCACACAAAAACATACACCCACCCACTCAGATAGAGTGCAGACTCATACGCACGCGCATTCACGCATTTACTCACTCACACACACACACACACACACACACACACACACACCACACACACACACACGCACACCTTTACACCACACACACTAAAACACTCACTGATTGATTTACTCCCTCACTAAATACACATGTGCGTACACACACATACATACAAAAACACTCACTCACTCACACACACACACACACACACACACACATGCACACAAACACATACATACACCCACTCAGATATGGTGCAAAGTCACGCATTGAAATTCATGTTGAGCTGTAGTAAACATTGCCATGTTTCTTGGCTCCACCCCTTCTCACAGATAAATCCTGTTTGCTTGTGATTGGCAACTTCTCCTCTCTTCTTATTTTCTATTCGCTGAGTCTTTTCTTCCTGCCGAAATTCCATGTGCCTCAGACAGAACATATGTTCTAGGGGTGCTCGGAGTCACGCTTTAGGAGCGCATAAAAAATACACACACAGAGAATTTTTGTGCGTGTGTCTGTGCATTGGCTGTAATTTGGAGTATGACTTATGGGAGTTTTGCCATAATTTCATAACCTTTACTCATTCACACACACAAAACACACACTGTTCTGTATGCATTTCCAGTATATTGTATATAGAGTTTTTTTTCAAATGACAGAAAACAAGAAACTGTTTGTTTGTTTTTGTTGTTGTTGTTATAGTCACATACATTTGAATTTTTGGCACAAAGTTTGGAATCTTGGTACACAAATATTTTCCATGTTGCCACTAGAGAGCAGTATATCCTCAATCAAGTTACATATTTGTTTCACTGTGCAACCTGACCTCACAATCAATTCCTAACACAATAAACGTGATTCTGAATCCCTAGATTTTATATAATGTTTAACATGCATTACATGACAAAAACAGACCCACACCCTCACGCCTACATTTCATTTTTATTAATTATCTATAGAAATGATCAAATAATTTGAATAAAAGGATAACTTGCAGATTTTGTGAGGGGAAGTGTTCTTTGTTGCATCATCAGTGCAGGGCTGGAGAGGCTGGGGCCAGTGCTGGGCTGGAGGGACTGGGGCCAGTGCTGGGCTGGAGAGGCTGGGGCCAGTGCAGGGCTGGAGGGGCTGGGGCCAGTGCAGGGCTGGAGAGGGGCTGGGGCCAGTGCAGGGCTGGAGAGGCTGGGGCTAGTGCTGGAGGGTGCTGGATCCAGTGCAGGGTAGAAACGGCTGGGACCAGAGCTGGGTGGTGACTGTTGAATATTTCACACTTATTGTAAATAAAACCACCAGGTGGAGATGTGAAAGTACACTGGTGAAAACAGGCCTCCAATCATCAAAGGCTGGGGGCATGGAGAAATTATGTTTGATAATTGAAAGCTTTGTTTTTTCCTGTCAACAATAGGCCTGCTCATACATGTCTTTATCAAGTAGTACACAGAATTGATGAAGTCAAGGAAGTCTATCACTTGCAGCATGGAGCATGAGGCGGAAGTCTGTCAATGTCAGCTAGTCAGTCTAAAGCTTGTGGTAAGTTTCATGCTTTGTTTGCAACAGTTTTTGATACCTGTTCTTCAAACATGCACTGCAAAGATCAAACAATCAGCATATTTAAGCAAGGCGGTAACTCATGACAAACAGGACAAACAGGAACCTTCTTTGGGTGTTCCGCTTCTGCTCAACCACATTTGGGTGCAGTGGTTTCTCTTTCTGAGCTCATATATGTCTCACACACACACACACACACACCACACACACACACACACACACACACACACACACACACACACACACACAGCAGCATTCTCT
Source organism: Mallotus villosus (assembly GCA_903064625.1). Lineage (NCBI taxonomy): Eukaryota > Metazoa > Chordata > Actinopteri > Osmeriformes > Salangidae > Mallotus > Mallotus villosus. Next base: position 2,668 of record CAEFZP010004347.1, on the reverse strand, counting down.
TCAGCCTGTATACCAACTTGCTCAAACATTTCCAACAGTCTCTAATAGACATGATCAGAACTGTACATCAATAAAACCTTATAGCTGTGCTTATTAGCTTGAATAGGCTATGTCATTTACACTTTTGAATTGTTGCTTCTTGTTTTGAGAAGATTTTAGATTAAATATTTAGTTGCCTCTAGTTTGTGGGTTTAGGTGGTGTGGGGGTCTGAGTACATCACAGGTTACTGTAAGGTTGGGTGTCACCCTGCCCCCACCTCTCAAATGCTAAAATCTGGAGTTGCTGGAAGGAGTCTCTGCTTGATGGGTCTCACACCTCATTGTGTAACCTTCTGTCGATTGCTTGTCATACGTTGATAAGTAAGTGTCAAGATGTGGTCTGATTGGTTGTTCTTGTGTATGAAGGGAATTGTGAAGCATTGTTCTGAGAGACAATGCTTCACCATGATGTGCATATTGTGTACCTGTATGGTAAGGTATGTGTACCTGTATTTCTCTGCAAATAGAGGATGATTTATGGGTGTATAACTAGGTGTGAGAGAGTAGTTGGTGACCAATGTGTGTGTGTTTGTGTCTCTGAAAGGCCTTGTGACGTGTCTCCAGTGCTTTATTGATGTGTCCCTGGCCACTTGCTTTTAAACATTACTAACATAAACTAGAGAGCATACAATTTCTGGGGAAATTGTGAGGGTGTGCCTGCATATTTTCAAGCATTTAGCCTACTCATAGTCTATTGCATAATAATTCATTAAGAACACCCTTGGAAAGAAGCTACTGTAACAACGTTATCACTGGAAATATTTCTGATGGAATCGCGATTCAAACAGTAGCTCTGTCTGCTAACTTATGACATGCCCGCAAAAACGTAAATACGCTTGACATTTATTCAGTGGAAAATCGCTCATGCATAAAAAGCTCAATAGCGATCATTGTCAGTAATAACGCAAAATGCGATATAGCCCTTTGTGGAGAAGCTGCCCCGGTAAATTGTATACTACAGTGTTCGAGTCTTGGTTGCGATCGTTGGTTGAACGTTCCGTTGTACGGTTTAGGCTGAAATTAAATATTGCTTTCATGAACAGATTGACGGCTGTGTCAATGAAGTTCGGGTTAGTAGTCAGACAGTTTCACCTATTGAAATACTTTTGATTTAAGGGAGTGCCGAACATTTTCTGTCGCCGTTTGACTCCCTACTGTAAACAGCTGTGGATGTTTTTGTTAGCTACACAGTGTCTCGCGTAGGCTACAGCGTTGCAGTACTGGTTTGAAATCACAGGTAATGATTATTTCACCAACAAATCGTTTACTTGTAATCTAATGGCATAATAAATCGTACAACGAAAATGTATTTGTGAGTAATGTTTATTTTAACGATTGAAAACAGATGCAGCCTAGACCGCTGTAGTATGTGTTGCCCGGGCAACATAGGCTAATGTCATGATGCTAATGCTTCAGTGAAATAGTAGACTACCGTTTCCGAAAGTCGATGTAGTTCCTCAATAATATTAGCTTATATTGTACATTACACTTAACAACACTTCTGTGCTGCAACAGTCTTCTATGCACGTCGTATCTAATGCGTCGTTGCTAACATGTGCCGACGCTGTGACGTAGGCTATTATAACTGAGTAGTCTACCCTTTGCCGACAAAATCAACTTTATGCCACAAAAACGTTGTATGGTCCTAAACTGTGCAACGGAACGTACATAAAAGTAATAGCAACTCAATCGGGACCAAGACGAAACTTTGGACGTCGACGTTTTCTATGTAGTCCAAATATTGACCGAGGAGTAGGGGGGCAAAAATAATAATAATAATAATATATATGTTTATTTTAACGATTGAAAACAGATGCATCATAGACCGATGTAGTATGTGTTGCCCGGGCAACATAGGCTAATGTCATGATGCTAATGCTTCAGTGAAATAGTAGACTACTGTTTCCGAAAGTAGATGTAGTTCCTCAATAATATTAGCTTATATTGTACATTACACTTCACAGTTGTGTTTCATACCTCAAAGTAAAATGAGTAAAGAGTTATCACCCTGGCCTCTTTGCTTGTGGCGTTTCTGCAGCTGCCTTGCAGTATAGCGTTAAAGCTATAGTTAGCTAGCTATCTCCCAGAAGTGAACAAGCTGCTAAACTAGCTAATGTTCTGCTAGAGGTAGTCACGCGTGTTTCGTGACGTTAGTAGCGCCAGTGACTGTGGCTAGCAAGTTAGCCACGTAAATAAAAATACATGCAACTCAATGGCTACCAACTTTTGACATGACGTTTTCTAAGTAATCCAAATATTGACGGATGCTTAGGGGGGCGGCACGATACCCTCCTTGCTGTGCAACAGTCTCTATGCACGTTGTATCTAATGCGTCGTTGCTAACGTGTGCTGACGCTGTGAAGTATAACTGAGTATTCTACCCTTTGCCGACAAAAGAAACTTTATGCCACAAAAACGTTGTATGGTCCTAAACTGTGCAACGGAACGTAAATTCTGATACAAGCAACTCAATGGAGACCAAGACGAAACTTTTGACATCGACGTTTTCTATGTAGTCCAACTATTGACCGAGTTTTAGGGGGGCAATAATAACAAGTTACTTAACATGTGTGTTCAATATCGTCAATTAAAAGTAAAAACAGTAACGAAGCGTTCGTTCCTAGGATTA
>CAEFZP010004346.1:0-24720 GCA_903064625.1 Mallotus villosus | reverse complement strand
GAGAGAGAGAGAGATGGCTGTAGAGAGAGAGAGAGAGAGAGAAGAGGGACTCACTGTCCAGTCCCACGTCGTGCACAGTGAGGATGGCCGGGCGCCGGGTGTTCCCTGATCCATGGACCGTGACGTGCAACATCCCATGAGGAGTCTCAATGTTGTGCTCCTGGGAGAGGTGGAGAGAACAACTGTCACACACACACACACACACACACAGGACCCCACCAACCCTCACACACACACAGGACCCCTCACACCCTCACACACACACAGGACCCCTCACACACACACACACACACACACACACACACACACACAGGACCCCACCCACCCTCACACACACACACACCCACACACAGGACCCCACCCACCCTCACACACACACACACCACACACACAGGACCCCACCCACCCTCACACACACACACACCACACACACACACACACTTACTTGTCCCTGGTCCAGCAGTATTCGAGCAGCCACCTCTACATCCTGTGTGACAGAGAAGCAGCACATTTGACTGTTAAAAACACCCCAGAACTAATAATACCTTAATCATATTCACTGTCAGCCTGCAGCTCCCTGCTTCTCCATTTCACCAGCGGGTGGCACTAGTGAGACTATAAATCTCAGTCGTGCTCTGCTCTCACAAACACCCAAATCAGAAAAAGCCTCCCTCCCTCCTCCCCCTCTCCCTCTCCCTCCCCTCCCCTCCCCTCCCTCCCCCCCTGTTATCCCCTGGGGGTTTTGACGTCTACATGGTCGTTTTGTAGCCAGCGCTTCCCTGTTCCTGTTCCCCTTTACTCACTACAGCGCTGCACACACACGCACACACACACACACACACACACACACACACACACACCCCAGGCCTGCAGTCATGCGTGTACACTGACTGTTGTGAGTGTCCAGTGAGGGGGTGGAACAGGGCTTGTGGACTGAGTGTGTGTACGAGAGCGTGTGTAGCGAGCACGGGTGTGTGTGTGTGTGTGTGCTCTGACCTTCATGGCTTCCGGCTGACCGGTAAGTAAAGGCTTCTCCTCGGTGATGGCGATCTCCTGCATCTCGGTTGTCATGGCGCCGTCACGTGTGCGTCGAGTCCTGCGAGAGAAGACGATAAACCGGACGTAAAGAAACGTTCGGAGAGCCTGTCCTCTTTCCTGCTTCACACACACACATACACACGCACGCACACACACACACGCACGCACACTTTAAACATACTGCTGTATTCCTCCGAGGTGGCGTTAGGAGTGTGGGGACTCGCTGAGCTGTAATTAGTTATGAGGGCGGCAGTATGATTAAGAAGAGGAGAGACCAAAACAAGGAATGGAGAGAAAGAGAGAGAGAGAGTTGGACGGATGAGAGGAAGACCTGAGACAGACGACAGTGTGTGTGTGTGTGTGTGTGTGAGAGTGTGTCTGTGTGTGTGTGTGTGAGAGAGAGTGTGTGTGTGTGTGTCTGTGTGTGTGAGAGTGTGTGTCCATATGCTAAGTGGATGTAAAGGTGACATTATTAAACTGGAGTAATTGGCCTGTTGTTGTTGAAAGATTATTCATGATCTGACCTTTGGACTTGGAATGAACTAAACCACTGCACTGTGACACCAAAAGCCCTGTGTGTGTCTGTGTGTGTGTGTGCGTGTGTGTGTGTGTGTGTGTGTCTCTGTGTGTCTGTGTGTGTATTAACTGTAGTCATATTCATGCCCTCCGAACTCAATGAGTGCAGTTTCACGTCGGATGAAAAATGGCATGTTTGTGTGTATCAGAATCAGAATGCATCTGTGTGTATGTATGTGTGTATGTATGTATCTGTGTGTGCGTCTGTGTGTGTGTATGTGTGTGTATCTGTCGCAGTGTATGTATGTGTATATATGTGTGTGTGTGTGTATGTATGTGTGTATCTGTGTGTATCTGTGTGTATGTGTGTATGTATGTGTGTGTGTGTGCATGCTGAGCCAAAGCCCCCAGGGGGCCAGTGTCTCCACTGGGTGATTTAGTCACCCAGTGGATCCCTCCCCTAAACTCTCTCTGCATCCCCTGTCTCTCTCCGTTTGTCTCTCTCTGTTTGTCTCTCCGCCTCTCACTCCATCTCAATCCCCCCGCCTTTCATTCCCCCTCGTGCTCCCCTCTCATTTCACACGTCTATCTTGTTCTCTGGTCCTGTTTTCCCACCTCTCTCTCCCGCACTGACTCCCTCCCCTCTCTCCTCCTCTCCCGTAGTCTCTCTCCCTTCTTCCCTCTCTGCTCTCCGTCTCCCTCTCCTCGCTCAGTCTCTCTCCCTCCTCCTCTCTCGTCTCGTCCTCACCTCGTGGAGCTTGACGTAGGTGAAGCCTCACCAGGTGTGTGGTACGGCTGGTTACCGAGCGCTGCACGTCTGCCACTGTCACACAGGAAGCAGTAGACCTCACCTGACCACAAACTGATCTGACTACACTAGACCTAACCAGGCAAGACTAACCCGGTTGAGACCTGACCACTACACTAGACTTCAGCAGACTAAACTTAGACCAGACCAAATGAGGCATCAGACCAATCGGAGCCAGTCATGTGTTGCCTAGCGCCACTCTCTGTATCTGGCGCCCGGGGATCATCGGCGGGTCACGTGACGGCCATGCGTCAACATCCTGATGCGTATCAAGCACGTAGCCGCCGCCCTGCCTCATCGCCATGGTGATAGCTCTCTCATCGGCGGCTCTCTCTCTCTCTCCCTGTCCGTCCATCTTCCTCCATACATCCATCTGCAGCTCACGTCCCACCTCTCCCCCGCGACGCCCCCTCGCTCGCTCTTCCTGTTGAGTCAGTGTGTTTTAGAGCGTGTGAGAAGCGCTAAACTGCACAGGAGGCACTGTCTGTCACTACCGAGAGAGGAGAGGAGAGAGAGGAGAGAGAGATGAGAGAGAGAGAGAGAGACACAGGAGGACACGAGAGAAGGAGAGGAGAGAAACATGAAGAAAGAGAGAGAGAGAGGGAGAGAGAGGAGAGAGAGAGAGAGAGAGAGAGCAGAGAGACAGGAGAGAAAGAGAAGAGAGCGACCGAAGAGAGAGAGAGGAGGAGGAGGGAGAGAGAGAGAAGATGAGGAGCGAGGAGGAGAGAGAGCAGAGAGAGAGAACAGAGAGGAGACAGAGAGAGAGTGACACACACAGAGAGAGAGAGAGAGAGAGAGAGAGAGAGAGACAGAGAGAGGAGACGAGGAGAGGAGAGAGAGAGAGACAGAGATCAATACATAAATCAACCATGTGTAACTGTTGAAAATGTCCTCTATCTAAACATTCTGTTATTTCGAAAAAATGTCAGAACCAGGGGGGCGACTGAAAGAGTCGCTCTCAGTCCCTTGCCTAGCAACCGTCACCGACGACGTGCACGTTTGAGAACTGATTAAGATGAGTGCCAATCACGTATCCAATTTCCCAAAGAGGTTCCGCTCCACGGTGATCCGCGTTGCTAAGCGGTCGCCGGGGCTGGTTGACCTCAGCTGTGGCTTCAGCTGATCTGTGTCGGGAAAAGACCCCTGTGGCTGACACATGGACGACCAGTTTGGAAGCAACAGTTGTTGAAGAAGAAACAGTTGTCAGCCTATAGATGGCAGCGAGGACCGGTCGGGTCACGGCACTGCCGACACAAGGAAATTGTTCAGATAGCACTCGAGGGCAAAAGGATATTTGACATGTTTGAGGTTCTAAATAAGATACTTGGCTCGCTAGCCCTTGTTGATTTAGAAGACTTTGCACACCTGGCATAACCAGCTGAGAGAGAGAGAGAGAGGGAGAGAGAGAGAGAGAGGAGAGAGAGAGAGAGAGGAGAGAGAGAGAGAGAGAGAGGAAGTAGAGTAGAGGCCAGTTGAGAGGCTCTAATCCCATGTTAGAGGGTATAGCGCACATAAACAGAAACAGCAGAAGTCCACTTCAATATCATCCTCTCCCTCCCTCGCCCTCCCTCACTCTCTCTCTCTCGCTCTCCCCCGCCCTCCCTCGCTTCGGTTTTCAGACAAAACTTGCCTCTGTTTGTCTGTCTGACTGACTGTCTCTATTTCTGTCTGTCTGCATTTAAGCCTGCATGCCTGCCTGTCTGTCTGTCTATATGCCTGACTGCATTTATCTGTCTGTCCACCTTCATTTTTCTCATCATTGCCTCTCAAGCCTGACCTCCCTCTCCCTCCTCCTCACCCCCCCCCACCCCTCCATCCCTTCCCAGCACAACAAGGCCCCAGTGAAAAGGAAAGTGGGGTAAACAAGCCTTCTGGCTTAGATCCCCTTTTCATTAGGATGCTCTCTGTTGCACAACCACACACACACACACACACACAGAGAACACACACACAGAACACACACACAGAACACACGCGCAGACACACACACGCAGACACACACACACAGAACACACGCGCAGACACACACACACACAGAACACACGCGCAGACACACACACACAGAACACACGCGCAGACACACACACACAGAACACACGCGCAGACACACACATACAGATACACGCACACATAAACATAGAACACACACACACACAACAAGGTGTTGATTACTAAGTGCGACCACTAATAAGGTCATCTAATTGTGGAATGTGGGCTTAAGGTGGAGAGACTAGAGATGAATCTACGTGTCGCGGGTGGGTCTGTGTGAATCACCATGGCTACTGCTCTAGAACGCCAAGCTGTTCTAGAGCAGCCAACCAGGGTGGGTGGGGAGGCCTTAGGGGTCGAGACCTGACTGGATGAAGAATCAGAATCAGAAAGGGATTTATTGGCCATGAAAGTTTGCACAGACAAGGAATTTGCTTTGGCAGGAAGGTGCATACAATAAACATATAGTAACCTTAAATTTAAATATGTGGACTATCTATACTAAATATCTATACTAATAAGGGGGCTTGGACACACACACACACACACAGGTTGGCGGTTGAGGGCTCTGGATAAGAGCGTCTACTAAATGACTAAATGTAAATATACGGCAGACACACACCTACTCAGGTGTCAGGTGTTGGGGGTGTTAAGCTGATGAGCAGAGACACCTCCAGTCCCTGGCTTCACTCCTCTCCTGCTCTACATATCATATATCCTCCTTCCGTTCCTGTTGTGGGAGGCGTCAATGAAGGGACTCTTCTCGGGGTGGTTAATCCAATAGGACATGATTCAACAACATATTTCGAAACGGCAACACTATTTTATTCAGTCCCATTTAGACGAGTAGCAACAAGTCTGTTCAGTCAGCCTGTCGGTGGCAGGGATTTGAGAAGAAGCCAAACACCCAGAGAGACAGCTGAGAGGGTGGGGAGAGAGACAGAGAGAGACAGACAGAGAGAGAGAGAGAGAGAGAGAGAGAGAGAGGTGAGAGGAGAGAGAGAGAGAACAGAGAGCGAGAGAGAGAGAGGGAAAAAAAGGGAGAGAGAGAGAGAGACAGAGAGAGAGAGAGAGAGAGAGAAACAAAAAACAAATGTCAAACCCTAAATGATGTGGAAAGAGCCATTCCAGCCACCATGGAGATATAGAGAGGTGCCAACGATCTCCTGCTTGTGCTCTCCATCTGTCTCTCTCTTTTTCTGCGCCCTCCCCCTCCCTCCCTCCCTCCTCCCTCTCTCCCTCCCTCCCTCCCTCTCTCGATCTTTCCCCCTCTCCTGCGTTTCCCACGGTGAGGGGTGGGCACGCATCACCTTGGCGTCGAAAAAGGAACGAAGCAAAAAAGCCAGTTCTCTCTCTTCCCTCCTGTGCCCCTACTTCGAGCCACTTCAGCCTTCTCTCATCTCATCTCCTCCCTCCCGTCTCTCCTCCCACCCCCCCTCGCCTCACTCGACTCCTCGCCTTGCGCTCTTTTCATTGCCCTTTCTTCTTCTGTGATCTAATCTCACCTTATCTCTTTCTACCGACTCTCACCCACAAACACATCGTCGGTGTTTACACTCCTGGGCACCCCCCTCTCCTTCTCCCCTCTCTCACACACACACACACACACACAAACACACACTTTCTATTTTGACCTTCAAGCTTGCACGGTGAGGGCAGACACAGCCAGCAGTGTGTATGTGATATGATGACCCACACCAGCCGGCTAAACAGCCTGTCTGTCAGTCAGTCGGTCAGTCAGGTCCAACAGGGCAGCCATGCCACCAAGCAATTAGACAGATTGGCCAGCCTGACAAACGAACAGTCAACAAGATATCGAGCACAGCAGCCAGCTCCAGCCAGCTCCAGTCAGTCAGTGAGGCAACCATCCAACCAGGAGATCTGTGATGGACTGGAGACAATGCACATGCAACGTCAATAGGACAATTACATCCACCCATCCATCTACCTGTCTTATCATATAACCCCTCAGCCTCCTATCCAATCACTGAATGCCATGTGGTTGAGGTTATAGGACGGGGGAGGGGAGAGGGGGTCTCAGCCCTCTGGTGTCCTTCTACATCACGCTGTGGTTGTTCGTCAAGTCAAGTCAGTTTTATTTATAGAGCACATTTAAAAACAGCCAATGCTGACCAAAGTGCTGTACGAAATCATCACATGGGGCCAAAACAACAATAAATAAGAACAACAGACAAACAATCACAGTGAGTACGAGTGACCCTAAAGTGACAGGAGAGCCATCAGAGTGACAGGCTCGCTGTCAGTCCCAGCCCCCTCGTCTAGTGACCTCCCGGGGGACTCCATGACCCACTCCTCTCCCAGACCCTGACCCACTCCTCTCCCAGACCCTGACCCGACTCCTCTCCCAGACCCTGACCCTGACCCACTCCTCTCCCAGACCCTGACCCACTCCTCTCCCAGACCCTGACCCGCTCCTCTCCCAGACCCTGACCCACTCCTCTCCCAGACCCTGACCCTGACCCACTCCTCTCCCAGACCCTGACCCGCTCCTCTCCCAGACCCTGGGGTTATAGATCCTGGGCTTCAGGGCATGGATCTGGACCCTGGAAGAGTACATCTCAAAACGTCTCTTCACTGGCTGGCCGTGTGGGGCTCGACCATCGACGGCTGCTTCCTGTAGGCTTCCCGCAGGCTCCGGAACTAAAGTGCAGGTGGCGTGTTCCGGAACACTGGGATTCTAGAACAGGGTCTGCAACTGCCACGTACGAACATTATCTGTATGATTACCGACACTTCATAGAACGTATCTCTCGCACATTCCCGTTGACACGCCTCGTATACGCCGATATGAATGGCGGTGGAGAAGAGAGAAGGGGACTATTAATAGCGCGTGTTTGCCGGACCTGTGCGGACGAGTGGGAACAGAGACACTATTGTACTGGTCCGGTCTATCTGTGTCTGGACCTTGGCCATGGTCAGACCCAGCTGAGCACTGGCAGAACCCGCCCTACTGGACAACACACTACATGAGTTAGTATGCCGAACAGTCAGCCAGCACACTCAAACAATACACGAGTTGGTACCCTAAACAGTCGGGCAGGACCCGAAACAGCTGTCAGGCATTGGGAAACTATCAGCGGCTACAGAGTTTTAGAGTCGTAACGTGAGCCTGCGACGAGACAGCCAGGTTGCAAACCTTTGTCAGATGATTGAAGAGAGCGTTAATGAGGTCACTGCAGAAACACAGTCGATAACTGTCACAGACAGACTCACAATACGTAGGCTGCACACACACACAAACACACACAAACACACACAAACACACACAAACACACACAAACACACACAAACACACACACAAACACACACACACACAAACACACACAAACACATTACCCCTGATTGGGAAATGCTTCGTGTCCATATGAAGAAGATTATTTTTAGGTGGAGGGCCCTTCTCTCCTATTATTGGCCTGAGCATGCAAAGCATGCAGGATGTCTCTACACCCCACTACAATTATGTCTGTTACCCACCCCCGACACTCCTGTCTGGCCCAGAGGATATCTTCGGTGGGGAGGGGCGGATTCTGTGTCAGCTTGGTGACCCATCACTACACTGTTAGTATGTGCATACCAGTACAGTGCCTATTGCGTGGGCTGTAATACTTACTACGTGTGTGTGTTGTGATGTATTTCGGAGAACAGTGAACCATGTGTCTCTAAATACTCCGTGAGTCACTGCATCCTGTGCGCGCGGCTCTCAGTGCCGCTTGCAGCAATCCCAAATGGTTGTTGCCGTTCTGCATGAGGTGGGGGGGACGCGCAGCTGCGCGCAACTGTATGTGCCGTTTCTGAGTGCACGGCAAAAACACACGGTCGGTTTTTTTGGTCATGCCAATTGACACTTCGCGGTCGATGTTTCTGTTGTAAATGGCCGTCGGTCAGCAGCACATATACGGTTCGATTTGAACCAGACAGAATTCGAGGGACACACCTCCGTTTGACATTGACACACATTTCCCTGTGGCGCGGAACGCACATGCACAGCTCGCCAACAGCGACTCAAGTCTACTGTTCAGCCATCACCCCACCCCGCCCCCCCTTCCAACTCCGGCCCAACACAAACACAGACTTTGACAGTCGCAGAAAAATATAAAATAAATAACAATAGCACGAGTTCACCTACAATTATCATCGGGTAACTGTTATCATTTCACCTCCATCAACAACAAAGAGAGGCAGTGAGAGTGAGAGTGACTGGAGGGCCGTTTAGCGCTCAACCTCATCTTATATAAAGTCAATATTCTTATATAAATCGTGTTCGATGGGGTGTCATTAGTTTTTTTTTATGTCTGGGCGGTTGCAAACTCTAAACAAAGAACGACCGTGAATGAAGAACCCATGTGCGCGCCAATAAACAAACACATACAAGAGCGCACACACGATCACACACATCAACGTCGGGAAAATGTATTATTTTAATCGCCATTTTGACAGCTAGAAAAGAAGCAAAAACACCTATTAGTATCAATGTAGCCCAAACCAGACGGTGATAAGTAGGCTGGGCGAGCGGTTACAGACTTGCTCAACAAGGTAAACATCAGGGTCACGCTCGTATCATAACCACAACAGCAACATTATTGCCATCACGCAAACTGTAACACGAGACAAAATTCTCTTTGTGTCATTTGGTTGATAAATAGTAAAATATACTACTAGCACGCGGGTGAAAACGCGTGTTCAGTTGTCTATGATTTTCTGCACGACAAATACTTAAAAATATAAAATGACCAGCTGAAAATTACGCCATACAAAAACGAAGAGAAGACATAAAACGTCTTGTTAATGTTAGGACATGTTAAAGAGACTCATAGGATTACTCACCTTCAAGTGAACAGAATATTCTGGTTAAAAAACGTAAATGTCTCTAGTGTTTGTTATCCCTCTCCAGTCCAGACCCGTCCCAACGACTCCTATCGTAGCCTTTATCCTTTATTTGAACTTCCTCTGTTTTCCGTTAAGATGAGGTGTGCATGCTATTCCCCTCTCAATATTAAATGGGTTTTTTTCTTCTGCCTTTCTCAGGAGGAAATTTCAACAATAATATGGAGCCGTCAATCAAGAACCCTAGGTAACTGTCGTATAATTTAGGGGAGTACGAACATTGTTGTCAATGTTAAACAATAAGTTATTTTTATTTGACGCTTGATTTAAAATGAATGTCGATGTCTTAGTACGCAAACAAACGGACAACCGTACGTTTTTATAGATTAGACTAAACTATGCCGTAATGTTGTTAAAAATCCTTCTCCTCTAACTCGCGGTCACCCCTATTTCTAATTGGCGTTGGTACATACCGTGCTATAGCTGGCGAGTAGGATCCCTTCTGCACGCATTCCAAGGTTCTAGTTACAGTTGTGAGGCGGTGTTACCTACGCGATAAGGAAAATTCAGGGTGCGATTTGGGCACATGCCAAAATACAAACATACTGTGAAACAAAACAGTGAAAACGAGAGAAAGAACGGTCCGAGAAATGGAAAGGACTAGAAGCTACCTTAAGGACAGGAGCTCTAATGCGCTGTCGGAGACGTCTGTCAATGTTTTCCAGATGTTGATATCCCTCCTCCGATTTATTATTGACACAATATATCTTATGGACAGGGGGGTCGTTAACCGTTTTATATTTGTCAATATTACGAGAAGATAAATAACTTTAGTCCTAGTTAAGTTATTATATATAATAACAAATATAGCAATCCCGCACCTCACATGTCGGACCTCACACACAAACGGACTTCACGCATCAACGTGATATCACTCCAGCTGAGTTACCTGACGCGCCAGAGAGTGGCGGCACTGCTGATACAGCTGTGACTTAAGGATTTCAGAAATTTAACGACACATTTTGAACTCCAGACCCGTTTTTTTACAATTCATATTTACCCGAAGGTCTAAACAAACCACTGACTTGCTGTTTGACAGGTCGTTTCATGTCCAAACAGTGGCCTTTCAGTTCAACCCTAAAAAGGAGGGGAGTGTATGCAGTCTTTTGTATCAGAGCCAAGAGCCTCAACCAGCGAACAGTGTTTACCTTTCCTGACATTAACATTTAGTCATTTAGCAGACGCTCTTATCCAAAGCGACTTACAGTAAGTACGGGGACATTCCCCGAGGCAAGTAGGGTGAAGTGCCTTACCCAAGGACACAATGTCTTGTGTTTACTTTGTGATAAGGAGTATGGTGCGCTGCCAAGCCACTTGCCTCACAGTGGATACACAGCACAACATTTTTAGCACGGATACACAGCTCAATAGACACATACTTCCACGACTTATTTAGCATGTCCGTCGACATGCACACCCCCTACCCTGTCATCCCACCCTCACACTCAACACACACACACGTGGAAAACCAAATATATCTTTTCTCAGGACATCATCTGTTGCTGAATAACTTGGGGTGGTACGGGGTGAGTTCATTCGACACTGGGGCTGTGTCTACTACCGCGCACTTGTGCACTTCGAGCACTTACTTTCAGTGCTTAGGGCGCGTACGCTGAAAAACCAAAATAATTCAGTGCACTGAAAGTACCCGGATGATGCACTGCAAACGGTCCAAAAATGAAGTGTCCGACGATGGACACTACTCGCCCTAAACGGGCGCCATCTTGGCTACGTAGCGGAAGAGGAGGAGTCCAGTGACAGAAATACAAGAGGGTTTGTTTCGCGGGTTTAGTTTCTCGGGTGTCGCGAGCAGATTTGCGTGTGTCACTTCCCGCTAAGTGGGTAAGTAAAGTGTTCCAGTTTAGACAGTGATACTCAGCAACTGAGTGCACTGAAAATGTAAGTGCACTTCATTGCAGTGCACTACATTGCAGTGTACTTCGTTAAGTGCGCGGTAGTAGACACAGCCAAAGTGTTCCAGTTTAGACAGCGCTATTCAGCAACTGAGTGCACTGCAAATGTAAGTGCACTACATTGCAGTGTACTTCGTTGAGTGCGCGGTAGTAGACACAGCCTGGGTCTCCCGCGTTGGCTCTCGACCAATCAAAACAGATGGCAATATGATTGGCCAATATGATTCAGTAGAGATACTTTGGTCTTGTACTCTGAAAGAGACAGAGGCTAGTTTGAGATATGTGTGTGTGTTCTTGGCATCGGTTCACCACTGCCGGGGTAAGAAAAACCATCCATCACCACACAGCTGCCACACCGCACTCACTCACACACACACACACTCACACACACACACTCACACACACACACACACACACACTCACACACACACTCACACCACACACACACACACACACACTCTCATCCTGCCACACACGCGTTTCAGACCCGTGTGGCCTGGAGACGAGACATTCAGTTTGAAGATTGTTGTCTCTGTCCAACTGAAGTGTCTCTCTGTAGTCCATGGAGTAATACTGTGATACTCATATGATACTCATACCCATAGCTGACCCCTCGACACCCCCCCTAACACACACACACACACTTCTCCTTCGAGTCCAGTCCCCCTTTAACCTCAAGAGCAGAGAGGAATAGGAAGAGAGAGACAGGAAGGGAGTGAAAGAGTGGGATCATCTAAAAGGTAATCAGTCAGGGCCAATTCCAGCCTGTCTCTTTCTTTTTTTTGGGCCTCACCTCAGACTCCTCTCTTTGTCTGCTGTTTCTCATGAGGGAATGCTCCACTTGATCTGTCCTTGGTCGCTGGAAGGGTGTGTCGTCCAGCGAAATCTGCTGACTGTTGGGTCTGAGTCCAAAGTTTTTAACGACCCGATAAATTGATTAGACTTTCACTTCCTACACACAGCAGAAGTTTTTTTCTTAACCCTTGTGTTATCTTCGGGAGATTCTCTCCATTGAAATGCACTGGTTGAAAAGACGTGGCATAGTCACGAAAAAAGTGCCAATTTCGTGAACGTGTCACGAAATATTAGATTCTTTTTCGTGACTATTTCACAAAAATATGTGATACTGGGTTGCTTTACCGCATACAAAAACAAAGTGAAGTATTTTCTTTTAACCGTCGGGCTGTCTCAGACCTCCACATTGCGATGGTTAAAAGAAAATGCTTTTTATTTGTTTTTATATCGGGTAAAGTTGTCGCAACACAACGATGGTTCGTTGACCTGAAGGCAGCACAAGGGTTAAGTAGGCCTGCTCCTTTTCCGGTCAAGATCATTTAAACCCAAGAGTTTCCGTAAACGTATAGCCGGCGAGTACAAAAGAAGAAGAACTTTGCCGAACCCAATCGCTGGAAGTGAGAGAAGCAGGATGGCAGTCTCCACACTTATGTTGTTGTGTTCTCTTGCCTCGGCCTTGGCGTTTGCAAAAGCGGATCATCTCCCAAACCCAACCATAGCACAGGCCTTCCCGGCAGAGGCCGGACCCGTCCGATCTCCTGGCCTCTCCTCGAGTGACCTTCAGGACCTCCGTGACAAGATGGCCGCTATGGAAGCCAGGCTGAAGACTGCTGAGACCAAGATCACGCTTTTAGAAAAAGAGAGTTGAGTGACATAACCCTGACTGGGTACCTGTTTGTGTGCTGTGTGATCAGGGGGGTCTTCATAATCCAGTCCAGTTGGTTTGAGAGACAGCTGTAATAGCAAGCTTAGGCTAAAAACAAATATTCGGACACTGTCTTTCTCTGGATCTTAATTTAATATTATATCCTGCATGTTCTTGTAGTTATAGAGATGAAGCTTGACTTCATGACATACAAGGTGGATGAGATGAAAGTCAGGGTCGTTGCACTGCAGAAAGACATTAAAGAATGAATGCTCAAATTCAGTTATTGTATTTTTGTATACTAAATGTGTTTTTGTCTAAAATGATGTTGTTATATTTAACAGATCATTCTGCTAAGCTGGAACATCTGAAGCATGACTATGCAGGTATGTGTATAAATCATTATTTCCTTATTCAGTCTGGAGAAATCATCGACTTATTCAAAGTCTCATGTCCCCCGTCAAATTAATTTGCGACATATTTGAGCTTTCCTTGAGATAAGCTACAGTTCATGCCTCTGCATGATTTGAAATGACAGTTGACATGTTTATCCTATTGTTGTTGTGTACATCTACAGAGAAAGCCAAGGTAGCATTCTCTGTGGGTCTCCAGGGTGAAACCTTGGGGCCGTACAACACACACACCACCTTGATCTACAGACACATAAAGACCAACATCGGCAACGGATACAGCCCACACACAGGTACTCATTCCCCTCCACTATTATTTCCTGGGAGAAGTAGCTATCTTGTTAATAATCGATGCTTTCTCCCAAGCAGGTATTTTCAAGGCGCCGGTCAAAGGAGTGTATTATTTAACCTTCAGCTGCTTTAACAGAGATACAGCCGTAATGGATGTTTGCATGATTAGAAACAGTGTATGTATTGCTCGGGCGTATGACCATAGTTCCAGAGCTGGAGATTCAGATGACATGGTGACCAACAGTATTGTGGTTGTTTTGGAGGCTGGCGATGACGTCTATATGCGTCTTGAGGCTAACCGTAAAATTGTTGGTATAGAACTTCTAACAACGTTCAGTGGTTTCCTGATATTTCAGGAGTAAAGTGATAGATTGTGAGGCTGTTTTCTACTAAACCGTGTGATAGAAGGTTATCTGCATCATGTTTTTGGAAGGACCGAGCAAGTTTAACACACAATGCAATTAAATGATTAGATGTTGACAGACGTGTTAGAAAATGGAATTCTTAAATGAATAAATCATTCTTTTTAATTCTCATCGAAGACTAATTATTTTGCACCTCCACTGTCTCTAATGTGGTTAGCTGTTTAGGTGGTTAGCAGTTCATGTTCAGCATGTGCCGTCTGTGTGTACAGATACATGACATTATGCTTTAATAATCATCGTGATTATAATTGGAACTGTTTGCTCAGAATGTTTTCAATTTGATTAAAAATGGTTAAAAAAACAGCAGTGCTGCATGCATTTGATTGAAACAATGTTAAGGACTAAGATGATAGATAAGATAAATACTTTATCCCCAAATTCAGGTGTCCATATTCAGGACTAAGGTGAACCATATGAGCTACATTTACATTTAGCAGACATTCTTATCCATAGCAACTTACAGTAAGTACAGGGACATTCCCCCGAGGCAAGTAGGGTAAAGTGCCTTGGTCATTTCGCGTTGCCGGGAATCAAACCGGCAACCTTCAGATTACAAGCCCGATTCCCTAACCGCTCAGCCACCTGACTCCCTGAGCTAACTGAAGAAAGGTGGGTGAGGAGAGGACAGAAAGTGAGGTGAAGAAGCAATGATCAATGAATCCATTGATATACAAACCCAGTTTTATAGCCAGATCTGACGGAACAGACTTTCACCTCGGGCCGGAGGGCCAGACGACGAGCGAGCAGAAACAGAACCGCGAGACGAGGAGGAGGACTGGGGAAGTCTGGTGCGACAGACGGAAAAAGTGGCAGGCTGGTTTTCATTTAGCCAGAAAGGAAACCCTGACGGAGGCGAGCTGTGTCTTTGACTTCACTTCATGAGCCAGGGTGCATGTGCCTGTGTTTGTGTCTGTGTGCCTGTGTTTGTGTCTGTGTGACTGTGTTTGTTTGTGCCTGTGGCCGTGTGTGTATGCACGTGTGCCTGTATTTGTGTTAGATCATGTTAAGACAGCTGCAAAACTTGGGGAGGATGAGGATAAGGGGAAGATCAGAAAAGAGGGGGAGGGGTAGGGGGAGGGGTAGTAGGGGGAGGGGTAGGGGGAGGGGTGGTGATGTCTGTTTCCGTGGCAATGGCTGAGGGCGTGTCCCTTAACGCCATTGGCCCGGTGGGTCTATTCCATGGGGAGTGACATCACAACATCTTGTCTGACCTACTTAAACAAAGCTGCAGTCACCATTACGTCACAACTGTCTGCTCTGCCCCCCACTCTCTCTCTCACTCTCTCTCTCCCCCCTCTCTCTCTCTCTCTGTCTCTCTCCCCTCTATCTCTCTCTCTCTCTCTCTCTCTCATCTCTCTCTCTCTCTCTCTCTCTCCTCTCTCTGTCTATCTCTCTCTCTCTCCCCCCTCTCTCCTCTCTCTGTCTATCTCTCTGTCTGTCTGTCTCTCTCTCTTTCTATGTCTGCCTCTCTCAAGCACAGCCCACACAGACACACAAGCGCACAGCTACTGTTGCCAATAGCCTATTTTCCACAGATTAGGGCTTTATTGATGAATATTAATAGAGTGGAACGCAGGGGTTGGACTACAGAGAGAAGAGAGTCCTGAACACACGGGTGGATGGAGACAGGGAGGTGAGGAGGCCGTCAAATCACAGCCACACAGGGTCCGAAACCCGCCGCCGAAGACATCTCTTCCTATCAATCTACGAGAGACGCACAGCAGAGCACACACTATCCAAGCACCAGATGTACACATTACACCATCACTTCCTGACCAAGCACCAGAGATACATCACTTCCTGCCCAAGCACCAGAGATGTCAAGAGGTCACAGGATTGTCAAGAGGCCCCCGCAAGTAGGGGGTGTTCGTGTGAGACAGAGTGTGTGTGTGTGAGACAGAGTGTGTGTTTGAGTGTGTCCGTGTGAGACAGAGTGTGTGTTTGAGTGTGTCCGTGTGAGACAGAGTGTGTGTTTGAGTGTGTCCGTGTGAGACAGAGTGTGTGTGTGTGAGACAGAGTGTGTGTTTGAGTGTGTCCGTGTGAGACAGATGTTCTGGCAGGTCTCCGGGTCCTTAGTGAGAGTGGCTAATCTCATGGAGGCAGGGACCCCCCCCGAGGGCTGCATGACGACGTATCTGGAGCTAATCTGGACACATACTCGGCATTGTCAGGTCCCCACTAAGGAGAACTGGGATGTGTGTGTGTGGGAGGGGGGATGGTAAAGCGGAGGGGAGAGGAGAGAGTGAGAAAGGGAGAATGAGGGGAGAAAGAGGGAGGGAAAGGGAGAGGAACAGAGAGAGAGAGAGAAAGAGGAAGTTAATCCACCTCCCTCCCCCGACAGAACGTTGCCCGAAGGGAGAAAGAGTGGCTTGCATCCAAACAGGCCTGAGCAGCAGTTCGCTCCCTATCTCTTTTCTCCCCCCTCGCTTCCACTTTCTCTGATACAGATACAAAATGTTCCCCCCTCCCCCCCTTCCCTCCTCCCCTCCCTCCCCTTAACCTGTTCCTCTCTCCCTCACTTCTTTCCCCTCTCTCCTCCTCGGTTGTTTTGTTCACCACAGCCCCTTTCTCATTTACATTCATGCCAGCTCTGGAGGCTAGTCGCAGGGCAACCACAGCACAATACCAGCCTCAAACACACACACACACACACACACAAAGCTTTATAGTTGTCCTAGTGAAGGGAGACTTTTTCCCTATCCTCTTTTTCTCTTGCGCGCACACACACACACACACACACACACACACACACATGCACACACACACACACACACACATACACACACACACACACATTTACATTTACATTTATTCATTTAGCAGACGCTTTTATCCAAAGCGACTTCCAAGAGAGACACTCACACACACACACACGCACGCACACACACACACACACACACACACACACACACACACAACACACACACACGCACACACACGGCCCAGTGGGAGAGGCCGATAAATCACCCTTGGGGCTTTACTGCTCCATCTCCGCCCATCCCTCCCTCCCTCTTGATCCTTGCCCTCCTCTCTCTATTCTTCTTTTTTTCCCCTTCGCTCTCTCCCTCCTCCTTTTCCTGTCATGTGACCTCCCTGTCACTTCGTCCTCTTCACTTTCGTCCCCCTCCTCTTCTCTTCAACCATTCTCATCCTTTTGTCTTTCTCTCTCTTTCTGTTTGGGTCTCCTTTCACGGCTCACGTGATTGGAAGGTCTCAGGCCCGCAGGCCCCGCCCCTCATTCTCTGTCTAACTCACCCAACGGCAGTGTTGTTTTCCTGTTTTACATTGTGTCAATGTTGATACAATTGATTGTATAGCTTTACAAGCCCATGGCAAATGGGAAGATTTTACCTTGAAGATTGATCAATCGTGTATGTGTGCATGTGGGTAGGGGGGCTATTTGTGTACGTGTTTTGTGTGAAGAGTGTTGAGTGTTGCAGATCATCTGTAATCTAATTGGCACAGTTAACCATCTGTATGTCTTGTATTGTTTTGTAAAAGGCCAGACCATTCGATCACTTTAATCATTGATCTTTTCTTCTCTGGAACACTAGGAAAAGTGTCCCCTTCGTCGCTCCATCTGTCGTCCTCTCCTCCATCTGCACCCTGTTCCCATCCCTCACTTTCTCCTTCCTGGGTCGGCCCATCCCTCTCTCTTCATTCACTCATCCATCTCGGTTCCTCTTCCTCAATCCCTTCTTTCGTTCACATATTTCTCTCCTCTCCATGTATCTCTCTCTTCTCGGAAAAACGTGTCGAAAGGTCGAAAAAATTATTTCGGAAAAAAGGTTCTGAATGAAACGTTTTTGAAAGAGAGAGAGCAGGATATAAGATAGAGGGGATGAAAGCGAGGGAGTCAAAGTGAGAGAGGACAAGATCTCCATAGTCTTTCATCCGCCTGTTTGATGACTACAACCCTGCCCGTAGTCAGCACACATGCAAGTACACACAAGCGCATTTTCATTCTGGGGAACACACATTTTCTTCTCAGCATTTGCTCACAAACAACAAACACAATCTTTCCTTTCTTCCTCCCATTGTGAAACCTCACCCAAGAACACACACGCAGGTTCCGAATGGGATTTTTTATTTTTAAGTTCACCGGCGCAGTCAAATTAGTTACATTACACACCATTTAGGACAAACCAATGTGAATTCGCTGCCTTACAGAAATCAAGGTTGACTACGGTGAAATCAGCTTCATATCTCCTGACAAACACAGAGTGAGACCGGTTTAACGGTTGAAAATCCTGCCCTTTTTTTTTCTTCACACGTCTGTAAACATAATTTACAGTGTCAGGAAAACGCCATGTGCTCTGACGGAGTGCCACATTTCTCGTCCGAAGTGTGGAAATGTAAAATGAGCAGGAAACAGTGCCCCCTGGTGGCAACAAGACAGCGATGCGCAGACAGGTTCAAACACCGCTCGGCCTTGAGACTGTATTAAAGGCAAACCAAGCCTTCTGAGTAACAAAACCAAGGATGAGGATAAAAATAAAAATCTATCTAGAAAATCTAGAGAGAAAGGAAAATATATTCAGGACAATTGAAATATTTTACAGAAACCGTATGTGTGCGTTATCTACAATACACTGTATTGAAATGTCAATATTCATAGCGGAAAAAACAACCGTCCTCAGGAACTATAGCCGTGCACACGTGTGTTCTCCTTCTACACAATCCTTTGTGTATGCGTGTTATGTCGTTGGCACGGCTCTCTGTGTGTGTGTGTGTGTGTGTTTCATCGCGCATCGTTTACGAGTCATCTCCGTTGGCGCTGTCTCCGTCGTCCTCTCCCTCCTCCTGCTCTCCCTCCTCCTCCTCCTCCTCATCGTCCTCCTCTCGTCCTCGACTCTTGACCTGCGTGGGGTCACAGGACATGATGTCAGCGCGTCCTCTTCCTCCCCCGGTTCCCCCTCCTTTCCTCTCCCCTCGACCTCATCCTTCCATGCGTCTTCTTTCATCGCTCTCTCCTCTCTTTAACTCGCCCCTCTCCCCCTTCTCTCAGCCCCACCCCACCCCCCCCACACACTCACCCATCCTCTACCTCCCCCTCCCAAGCCCTCACCTCCTCCTCCTCCTCCAGCAGGTCGCCCTCCTCCTCGGAGTCGTTGAGCTCCTGGTTGTCCCTTTCTCGCCCCTCTTCAGGGGCAGCACAGGGGGGAACAGCATAGGGGGGCAGTCATGAGCAAGGGCAGAGGATATATGCAGGGCAGTCAGGGGAGGTCATCAAGTTCAGGGGGGATGCATTCAGCTAGGGAGGTCTGGCAGGATGGAGGGGGGGGGGGCAGGAGGGGGCATGGTGGGTGTGGGGCATTGCAGCAGCAGGGGTCAGGGGGGGGGGGGATGGGTGGGGGGGGGGGTGTAATTCATGAGTGGTGGGTGGCAGTGAGGGGAGGGGGGTGCGGAGGGGGTACAGGGATGGAGGGATAGGATTAGAGGAGCGATAGGGGGTCAGATTTTTTTTTCTTTATCATTTTCTTTTGGCTTTTCTTTTTTCCTTCTTTTTGTTTTCAGTTATCCTCATCATTTCAGGGGACATTTGGGGGCAGGGGTCAGCCTGGGCAGGGGGGGCGGGGAGTAAGGGTTGGGGAGTTTGTTTTCAGGTGGTGGGGTGCAGGCAGCACAGCACAAACAGTGGGGGGAAGGGTGGTGCAGGCAGGGGAGGCAGGGGGTGGGGTTGGTAGCAGGTGGGAGGGGGGGGTGTTGAGGCACAGGGGGGGTCAGCAGTCAGTAATGGTGGGGGGGGGGCACAGAGGCAGGGGGAGGGGAGGGGGGCAGTGGTGGGTCAGCAGGTGAGGAGGGGTAGGGACAGTGGGGGGGGGAGCAGAGCATGGGCAGGCACATGGGTAGGGAGGAAGGGTGGAGGGGGGGGGAGGTCAGGGCAATCAGGTGAGGTGGATGTTAGGGGTGAGGCAGGGGGGGGGGGCAGGCAGGAGTTGGTGAGCACAGTGGGGTGTTTCCTTTGGCTTGGGTGTTGTTTTTGGGTTTTCATTGTTGTGGTACTGTTCCTCATCTAATTGGTTGTGTGTGGGGTGGGGTGAGAGGGACAGGTAGGGTGGGGGTGATCAGGGTCATCATTTTTGTTACATAAGATCATTTGTTAAGCAGCAGTCAATGCGAGTGTAGTTTCATAGTTGTTTTGTTGTGCATGTTTGTTGTTTTAGTTATTGCAGTATGCATGTTTTGTTGAGTTTTTCAGTTGGTTGACATGTTGTTGTATTTTGGGTGCAGCCATCAGGTCCAGGTTTGAGGGGGGGGGAGGGTCATTTTCATCAGAGGACAGAATTGTTGCATCATCATTGCATGGTCAGGGGTCATTCCGCAGCATTGGTGGTTTGCAGATGGGGTGCAGAGTGGAGCATGGCAGACCATAGGGGGCCATGGGCACAGGTTGGGGGGAGTGTCAGTTTATTTGGGTATTTATGCAGGTAGGCAGATGGTGCAGTGTGGGGTTCAGTGGTTGTGGTGAGGGTTGATTGTTCATTTTTGTGGGCATTTGGTTTGTTTGGGGTTTTGCAGTGTGGTTGGCATGTTTTCAGTGTGTGTTTATGAGTTGTTTAGTTTTTTTTTTTGGATCATCCATGCATTGGTTCAGTAAGAGGTCAATTGTTACGTTTCATGTTTTCATTCTCCAGTTTTTAATTTTGTTTGTTTTTGATGTGATTATATTGCACATATGGTGTGTGGGGGGTGTTGATCATGCATTTGAGTCACAGTTAGTGGCATGGGATGTCATTGTGTTACATTGCATTGTTGGTTCAGGAGTTTTGGGTTTTTTGTTTTTGCATGGTTGTTTACTTATTTTTTCATATTTGTGTTGGTTCATGATGTGTGGTGATCATGTGAGGTGTGATGGGGGGGAGGTTGTTTGTACAGGAGGGCAGTGCATGGAGAGGACAGGGGGGTTCAGCCATGGTCATAGTGGGCATAGTCAGTCATGGTTGGAGGGTAATAGCAGGGAGCATGTGGGGGTTCAGTGCAGAGCAGGGAGAGGGGGGAGGGGGGGGCAGGCAGAGGAGGGGGGGTGCATGGAGGGGTCAGTTCAAGCAGGGCAGGGGCAGGGGGGTGGGGAGGCAGGGGGGAATGGCAGTCAGGTGGGGTGGTGGCAGGAGGGTGTGAGGGCAGAAAGCAAGGGGTGTGCAGCAGTGGGCAGAGGGCATGTGGGGGGGGAGGGCATGGGTTCAGTCAGAGCATGCAGGGGAAGGGGCAGGGGGGTCAGGGTATGGGTGGGGGTGGTGGGTGCATGGAGGCAGGGGGGGAGGGGGCAGGGGTGAGAAGTGGTGTTGTGGGCAGGGTGGTGAGAGCAGGAGGTGGGCATCAGGGTAGGGTGTGGCAGGGGGGGCGTGGGTGGGGGGGGCAATGGGGGGGGGCAGGTCAGATCAGGGGGGAGGGGGGGGAGGGGGGGGGGGCAGCAGGCAGCAGGGGCAGGGGGGGCAGGGCAGGAGGCAGGAGCAGGGGGTGTGGGAGTGGTGTCAGTGCAGGCAGGCATGAGGGGAGTTGGTGGGGGGCAGCAGCAGGTGCAGGGTCAGTGGGGGGGGTGTGGGGGGGAGGGCAGGGGAGGGGGGGGTGGTGGGGGGGGGGGAGGGGGGGACAGAGTGGACCAAGGGGGGCAGGCCAGGGAGGGGGGCCAGAGAGGGTGGGGGGCAGCAGGGGAGGGAGGGGGGGGCAGGGCAGGGGTGGACAGGAGGTGGGGCAGGCAGGGGCAGGGGCAGGGGGGGGTTGGGGGGAGGGGGGAGTGGGGACAGGGGGCAGGGAGAGGAGGGGGGTGGAGGCAGATCAGGGCGTGGAGGAGGACAGGCAGAGGGGAGGCAGGGGGGGTGGGTAGGGGTTTTGTGGCATTGGTGTTTAGATAGGTTGGCATTGGAGCAGTGTTTTTTAGAAGTGATTGAGTGGTTGTGTCCTTAGCATTTTAGGTCAGGGGTTTTGTTTATGGTTGGGGTCAGGGGGGCAGTTAGCAGGTTGGGAGGGAAGGGGGGGCAGGGCATTTTGGGGGGTGGGGGGGGGGGGGCAGGTAGGGTCATGCACAGCAGTTGGAGTTGGCAGAGGCAGGGGCAGCATGGGGGTGAGGAGGGGGCAAGGGGTGGGGGGTGGGGGGCAGGGTGGAGAGAGGGGGGGTCATGGGGGGGGGGCAGACAGGGTGGCAGGGAGTAGCAGGGCAGGGCCAGGGGGGGGGGGCAGGGGGGGGGGTGGTAGCAGGGGGGGTGAGGGAGTGGCTGAGGGGGGAGAGGGGCAGGGGGAGAGGGAAGGCAGGGGGGTTTGGGGAGGCAGTCACAGAGAGGTGGGGGGTGGAGGGTCGGGAGGGGGGGGGGGGAGGAGTGGGGGCCGGGCATGCAAGGAGGAGGGGGCAGGGGGGGGAGTGGGGGGAGCAGGGGGTAGGGTGGGAGTAAGGGTTGGAGCAAAATGGGGTGGGGCAGTTTTGGGGGGTGGGGAGGGATGGGGGGGGGCAGGGGCAGGGGGGCAGGGGCATGTAGGGGTGGGTGTAGGGGGGGGGAGGTTCAATTAGGAGTGGTTTTTGCCAAACAATGGGTGGGTTGGTATAGTGTTTGTGTTTGGTTGGTGAGTAGGGTTCAGTTGTTTGATTAATTTTGGGGGGGAGGGGTCAGGGGGGGGGTTGCAGGGGGTGGTGGTGGGTCAGGGGCAGAGCAAGGAGGTTGAGGAGGTGCAATGGGGAGCAAAAAAAAAAAAAGGGGAGGGGGGGAGGGGGGGGGAGGGGGAGGGAGCAGGGGGGGCAGGGGGGGCAGCAGGGGAGGGGCAGGGGGGGCAGCAAGGGGGGGGGGGGGGGGGGTGGCAGGGGTGCAGTAAGTGGGAGGGGAGGGGGGTAGAGGTCAGCATGGGGTGGAGGAGGTGGGGTGGGGGTGGGGGGGGGCAAGGGTGAGTGGCAAGCAGGGGGTGAGGGGGGGGGGGGAGCGGTGGGCAGGGAGGCAGAAAAGAAAAAAAAAAAAAAAAAAAAGGGGGAGGGGGGGAGGGGGGGGGCGGGGGGGTCAGGAGGAGTTGGCAGGGGGGGGGAATTTCAAAGGGGTCCATGCAGGTGGGGGGGGGGGGGAGAGGGCAGTGGAGGTAGGGTGCACACAGAGGAGGGGGGGGGGAGGAAGGGGGGGGGAGGGGCATGTCAGTGGGGGGGGTGGGTGGGGGGAGCAGGCAGGAAGGGAAGGGAAGGGGGGGGGCAGGCCAGGATGGGGCAGGCAATAAGAGAGTCAGGAGGGGTAGGGCAGGGGAAGCAGCAGTTCATGGTAAGGGGCAGTTTACAGGTTGGTTTTGGTTTTATTTTTGTATGTTTTTTGGGTTACAGTTTGTGGGTCATTTAGGTGAGTGTGTGGGTGGGTGGATGCAGGGGTGTCAGAGTGTCATTCAGGTGCTTGTAGGTTGTGTTAGTGGTCAGTTTGGAGTGTTTTTATACATGTTAGTTGGTATTTTTGTGCATCACTGTCCACATGAGTCATTTGTTTTCCTTGTTGTTATTGTTGTGGGTGTGCCAAATGAGTTTTTGTTTGTATCTTTTTTTGTTTGATGGCCTTTGCTTTGTTGTCAGGTTGCCTCACTTTTACTTTCGGTGTGGTTTTGGTTTGTGTTTGTCATTTCAAGTACACAGGATTGGTTGCATGGTTGGGTCCATGTGCAGGGAGAGGCAGGGGAGGGGGGGTGGAGTGTAGGTGTTTTAGGTGTGGGTGTGGGGGGTGGATTGGTGGGTCAAGGCAGGGCAGTGGGCAGGGCAGGGAGGCAGGGCAGTTGGTTATGAGGGGGGAGGGGCAAGCAGTCATCAGTGGCAGGGGGGGTGGGAGGTCAGGGATGGGGGGGGTGGGGAGTGGGGGGAGGGGGGTGGGGGGGCAGCAGTGGGTGGGGGATCAGCAAGGGGGGAGGGGGGGGGGGGCAGTGTCAGGGCAGGGGAGGGGTGGAAAGGGGGGTCAAGCAGGGAGGCAGGGGGGGTGGGGTGGGGTTAAGGGGGGAGGGGGGGGGGGGGGGGTGGTGGGGGGGTAGTCAGGGAGCAGGTGTGGGAAGGAGGCAGCAGTGGTTGGGGAATACAGTTCAATGAGGTTGATTTGGGAGCGGGGTTTTCCCCTTGTTTCTTCGTTTTTTTTTTTCTTGCTTTCTTTTTTTTCTCTTTTGTTCCTTTTTTTTTTTTTTTTTTTTTTTTTTTTTGTGTCTCTTTTCCTTTTTCTCCTTTTTTTTTCTTCTTGTTTTTTTGTTTTTTCTCCTTTCATCCTGTCTTTTTTCTTTTTTTGTTTTTATTTTTTTGTTATTGTCTTCTTTTTTTCTTTCCTATTTACCTTCCGGGTGGGGGGGGGGGTCAGGGGCACAGGCCGGGGGGGGGAGGGTGGAGGGGGGTGTGCAGCAAGGGGCAGGTTTTGGTTAAGGGGTTTGGGGGGGGGGGGGGATGGGGGTGAGTGTGGGGGGGGAGGTGGGTGGGGGGGGGCAATGCATCAGGGGGTTGGGGGGGGGAGGTGGGGGGGGAGAGGTGGGGGATAGTTGGCAGGGGCAGCCGGGGGCAGCAGGGGGGGGGGGTGGTGCAGGGGGTAGGGGGGGGGGGGGGGGGAGGGGCAGAGCACAGGGAGGGTGGGAGGTGGGGGGGAAGTGGGGTCAGAGGGATGTGAAATTGGAAGGGGGTGCAGGGTGTGGGGTGGGTCAGGGGATGGGATGGAGGGGAGGGGTGTGTCAGGGGGGTGGGAGCAGGGTAGATGGTTGGGGGGGGGTTCAGTGAGGTTTGGGGGGAGCAAGGGCAGGGGGAGAAGTGGGAGCAGGCATGCATCAGGGGGGGCAGGGGGAG
>CAEFZP010004345.1:0-169506 GCA_903064625.1 Mallotus villosus | reverse complement strand
GGTTGAATGTCTGCCTTAATGGACCTGGATAAACAGGAAAGAGGAGGAGGAAACACAATGAACAACACTTATACCATGGTCTGGGTGAATACTCGATTCTGATTGGCTGCAGGGGTGTACATTAAAAAGTGATATACGGACACCTACTAGTGATATTGGACACCTACTACGTCATTTCAGCAAAACTGTCTTTTCACCGTTCTAAATGATTGCGCCGGCTACATAGTATATGAGCCTGTACAAAGTGTCTAAGTAACAATAACAACAGGGACGCAGTCCTCCATTTACAAGCCTCCATTTACAATTTTGAAAGACTTTAACAAGCCAACATGTCATTACCACAATGAGTGACTTCAATATGTCTTTTAACCTATTCGCAAAATTGTACTTTTCTGAATGTAGCCTGTGTCTGTGTCACGTAACCGCTCATCTCACATCCCATTCGCTATTCACCTCGCTAGTCGATCTTCTTCTGCTGCGGCCAACACGACAGTGGCCAACACACATGGCCGATTATTTTATTTGTAAAACTCTTTATTTGATTTGGGAACAATGACTTGGCTGGATAGCTGGCTAGTCTTGTTGTTAAACGTACTGTCAAATTATAATTATTGTTTGGAGAATATGTAAACTTTAATGCGATCATCTCACATCCATTTGCTATTCCACTCTACAGTCACAGGCTGCGGCCGTAGCCTAGACTAGTCTAGTAGCTACTTAGCACTAGTTCGTGAAAATCTTGATATTGATTTGGGAGCAATTACATGGCTGGATAGTTGGCTAGTCTTAATGTTAAACATTTTGTCAAATAATATTTACGGTTAGGAGATTATGTCAACTTTGACGCGATCATCTCACATCCATTTGCTATTCAACTCGCTGCAGGCTGTGGCTGGCGACACAGTGGCCAAGAGACTATGGTCGATAAAGGCTACTTTGTTCTGACAATCTTGATATTGATTTTGGGACAGTGACATGGCTGGCTAGCTAGCTAATCTTCTCGTTAAACATGCTGTAATATTATATTTACTGTTTGTCAACCGTACACAATGTTATTGCCTTTGAATCTTGCTAGCATAACGTTAGCTTTCGGGCTAATAGTTCAGCCAAGGGAAAACTGGTGTTAGGTTCTATGAGCTGAGCGGACTATAAAATATCAGAGTTGGCCGACGTTAAACAACGTTAGATTTCGATTGCAAAACGCATTAAAACATAGATTCATATTTGTAAAAAAAAACGTTGGCAAGTGACCATGGTATAAGCGGGATAATGCCCTTCGAGGTGTCCAATATCATCTGATAATGGACTCCGCGGAAGCAACCTCCGCTGCGCGTCGGACTGTTCACGCCTCCGCATCGTCCATTATCAGATGATATTGGACACCTCGTCGGGCATTATCCCTTACATAACTGCATGAAGTAACAAAAGTTAAGGAAGAGAGAGAGAAACAAGGACAAAAAGGAAAGAGGGAGAACGATGAGAAGGTCCAGGGTGCGACTGACCTTTGGCGGCCAGTTGCAGGTGGTTCTTGATTCTCTTCTCTCTCTCCTCCAGCTGGTGGACCAGCTGAGCATTCTTCCAGCCTGGGAGAAAGAGAGGGATGTCAGTGACTTGTAAAAAAAGAGTCAGAGGATCAAAATGTATTTGTATAGCCCTTTTTACACGCAAGCATGTCACAGAGGGCTTCACATACGCCCATAAAGCTGCCCCTCAACCAACCTAAACCCTCAAGGAAGACAAGGAAAAACTTTGTTTAATGAGTCCCTGCGCGGTCATCCTGACCACACCCACCTTTCTTGATGCCGTCAAAGAGGCCGTCTTGAGGGGGCATGGAGGATGGGGGGTGGATGATCTTCTCTGGGATCCGCAGCTTCTGCCTGACGAGAGGGTGTTTGAGCAGAGCCACCTGGCCCAGGGAGAAGCAGTTGGAGGTCAGCCAGTAGGTGAACACCGCCTGGGGGGAAGAGAGAGGTAGCAGATTATAAGATACCACTGTCTCACAGCAGAGGGCGCAATTACTCTACAGACTAATATTGTGACGACAGAGGAGTAGAAGAGAGAGGGGAAGGGGAGAGAGAGGAAGGGGAGAGAGAGGGAAAGGGGAGAGAGAGGAAGGGGAGAGAGAGGGAAAGGGGAGAGAGAGGAAGGGGAGAGAGGAGAAGGGGAGAGAGTGGAAGGCAGCGGAAGTGGTAAGAGAGTGGAAGAGGTAAGAGAGTGGAAGGGGTAAGAGAGTGGAAGGGGAGAGAGTGGAAGGGGAGAGAGGGGAAGGGGAGAGAGAGGAAGGGGAGAGAGAGGAAGGGGAGAGAGAGGCTGACCGTGGGGAAGTTGATGGTGAGCGGCAGGATAATGAAGGGCATGATCCTGAACACAGTCTTCATGGCTCGCATGTTGGGGTTGTCTATACCAGACTCCGCCCCCAACTGAAACAGGTGGAAGAACAAGTCATTAGACTGGAAGATTTTAACCATTTGACAGATCATAATCAATATCTGACATTCTACACTCTGCATTATAACGCTCCAGTAAGCATCATCGGCCTCCCTCACCTCCAGTATGAAGAACATGGTGCCTGTGACGGCTAAAGGGAGGATGAAGTAGGGGTCAGCTGCTGTCAGGTCAGTGAACCAGAACAGCCCTCCTGTCTGCATGCTGGGCACCGGGTGGTACGACATCTTGCGCAGAGCGATGAAGAAGGAGATGAAGACTGGTGTCTGGGAGGGAGAGAGGAAGGGAGGAAGAGAGGGATTATATTCATTGTTATGAAGAAGACTTAGTGTTCTTCTATACGTACAAACTGGAATAAGAGTTGGTAGACATGGACAGTGTTGAGCTGCAGCCTGTCGTACAAACATGACTTGTGCGACGCTGTGTCTTCTGAGAGAGGAGAAACACTCGACACTAACCTGTGCGAGAGGGACCAGGAAGCCACGGAGGGGGTTGACGTCATGCTTCTTCTGGAACATTGTGAGGTCAGCGTAGGCCTTGGCAACTAGACAGAGGGAAGATGATGCATGACACTGCATTCCCGTAAGGCACGAATAGACAGGTTAGTACGTTTCAGGTGATAGACGGAAAGAAAAGGACAGAGAGTTTGAGATGATGAGAGAAGGAGGAGGAGGAGGAGGGAGGACTCACAGTCAAACTTATTTCCGCTCTGTTTGGCTTCGTTCATCTTGCTGGTGAGTTTGGTCATCTCTGGCATGACGTTGTTCAGCTTCGCCGCCTCCCTCTGGCCTTTTACGATCACCGGGAACACCAACATTCGAGCTAGCACTGTGCCTGGGGTAAGATAAAGAAGGTAAAAATCAACAATTAGCAGTGTATTATGATTCCTCGACTGCAGCGCTCAGCAAAAAGCCTTGAAAAGGTCATACAAAGTGACATGAGTAGGATAAAGTTGCATCTGAAACAAGCTCAGTTTTGGTGGGGGGGTGTTGCATAGCAACAATCAGTGTTTACCTATAACGATGGCGCCCCACCAGGGAACCCCCAGGTCCACGTGGAAGAACTCCAGCATGTTCTGGACCAGACCCACAGGAGTGGAGCACCCCAGACCCAGCTCTGCCAGGCTTACTTCGGCTCCAGGCCTGTGGAGCACGTCCAGGGCTGTGGGAGCGGCCTCCATCAGCGACTCAGAGATGGGCTGTGTGATGACAGGGGTGGGGTCTGCCATGACAGGGCTGGAAACAGGAAGTGATGCTTCCACAACTGGAGTTGACGGGGGAACCGGTGCAATTGGGGTCTGTAAAAGTCAACAAGAGATCTTGATCTATATTTACATTTAGTCATGTTTACTTATAGTCATATTTCGGTCTAAACATCTCAGAAATTGTAAGCAAGGATGAAACAGAAATGTTTCGGAGGCATAAGCTAACACTTTTGTCACAAAAAGGTTTAAAAAAATTAAGTTTCACCTGTGAGCTGTTGTGCCTGACTGACACAGCGCTGACCAATAAGAACCTCCCATGGTGTCGCCGACCAAGGACGGTTCTGGTGGCAGGACTCCTGCAGTCTATGTGAAGGTGGGAGCTCTGTAGAAACCTCTACAGAATGAAGAGAATACGGCTGGTCAGTGAGATATTTCACTTTAATAAACCACAGACATAAGGCATTCGTGGCTACTATCCTGACTCCCGGCTAAAGCATCCTGCTAAGGTAGCATGCTAGCTGCAACAGCTCGGATCTACAGGAAGTTCTACCATTTTAGCTAGCTAGCGAGAAAACTGGCATAACGTATACTTCTATGTATTAGACACATTTTTAAACGTCAATCATGTTAACAGGTGTCATAATTCTTACTTTAGCTAAATTACGTAGCTTGTTGCTGGCTTCAGTGAGTAATAGGACACACACTAGCGGTGTCAAAGTCAAAGCATGCACACCATGTTAGCCTACGCGTCAGTGTTTACTGCCAATGGAACCAGAAATCACGTTAGTCGGAGAGCACCGAGTCATGATCAAAACTAACCTGATTCCATCCTTCTGGATATGTATGCTTAACTCGGTTAGATAAACTTGTCCGTTGAAACAAACATCTCGTTAGGCAAACTGGAGTCACCCCACTTCTGATCGCTGCCATGTTGAAATTGTAACTACGGGCGCCTAAAGTGGACAATCTAAGTACGTTATTACGGTGGCTCTGAAGTGCAAAACACACCTGTGTACATGTATATCCCAAAATGAACACACGTGTCTGTATGTACTATCCACCAGGGGAGATTATTACTCTGTGTGCTCCCTGTCTCATATTCTATGTCTGTTGCTTGCTAATGCTAGAGGCAGGGAGTGCTTCCACTAGACACATCCACTCCGCAAAAGTCAAACCTATTTCCATGTCCATGGTTATCCATAAATTCTCAAATTAAATCACGTGTCTTAACTGAACTGGGTCCAAGAGTACGTTTCAGATCTAACTTCTAGGAGTCTAGAGTATGGTATGATTTCCTAAAATACTGTGGAGGGGTGAGTATGTGTGTATGTATAATGTGTATCATGAAAAAAGCCACAAAAAAAATATTCAACACATAGCATAGTACAAGCACTACATACATATACATGTGAAGATGTATTACATAGTACCCAATTGCTGTGAAAGTACAAAGTCAATGAAGTGAATAGACAAAATCAATGTTTTTATTACACATATGTAAGGTGCAGGTGTCTGATACACTCAAGTTGAGTATCACAGAAGACTGGACCATGAATACAGGAAATCAAGGCAGTTAAATAGTATCACAATATGGGAGGATACAAGATGATTAGCATAGCATTCACCAGCACAGAAAAATGACACTGCATGCTAGATAGCTTTTGTTTAGGTCTTTAGATAGGGCTCCTAGAAATGGCCTTGATGTTACTTCTATTTTCCTCGTTCAAAGTTGCATGGCATTATACACTTTGGTAATATTGTGACTACTACCTAGTAATGTCACAGTCCTTTCCTGGTCGCACCTTAAGAAGAACTGGCTATGCAGGAATAAGCAAACAGCATAATGACAGTTTATCAATGATACAACAAACATAATTAATGGACATAATGTTCTCATGAGCTTAATATAGCAGGGTATAGATCAAACATTGTTTATTATATTCTGAGCATTTTAAACAGTATGAAAGTAATAAAGTAATCATTATCTTTAATTGTAGTGAACGGATCTGTGGTTAAGGACATAATGTCCTCCCAGTGTCCATCAGCAGTGTTTAGAAACACTGAGGGCTGAATGCAACTGCACTGCACTGAGGGCCGGTTTATTACTCTTTTCCTGAGCTAAAACATGTGTTTATAGGCCTCTTGTTATCTGTGGCTAGAGGTTCAAAGTGACAAATTCTTATCATTTTATGTACCGACCTGGCCTCAGTGTCCTCTCCATTAGGAAGGAGAGCTTCAGTTTGGCACTTAATATCATACCCTGGATGTCAAATCGACTTATGAAATTGATTCTTATGATTATTTATTGAAATAGAATGTCTTATTCCAGACCTTGTGTCTGGGTCTGATGGACTTCTAGCTTAAACCAGGTGTTCTTTCTCCCTATAACGGACATTCCCAAAGTTACCTAACTTCACATGGGCATCTTCTGGATATTCGCTTTTGTGGTTAGTGATC
The DNA here is from genome assembly GCA_903064625.1 of Mallotus villosus. NCBI lineage: Eukaryota > Metazoa > Chordata > Actinopteri > Osmeriformes > Salangidae > Mallotus > Mallotus villosus. The sequence continues at coordinate 163,400 of CAEFZP010004345.1, read as the reverse complement.
AAACGATTTATGCCACAACACATTTTGCATATTTTTCTCCAACCTCTCCCTCTGATGGACTCCCACTGCAACACAACAGAGGACCTTGTCAAACCACTGGTCTCGTTGGAGAGGACTAGATGATCTCTAGGTGTGTATCTAGTCTGATAATGTCCTTCTTAGTACCTCTTTGTTATGTATTTCAGTTTGACAAAACACACTCAAAAGTTTTATTAGAGTTAAATAGCTATAGTCTACAATGTCAATCAGAGTATTTAACAAATGAAAAAGGTTCTTTATTGGAGGCACCCCCTGCTTACCTTGCCTTTTCCTGACTACAGGTACCAGAACCTTCATCCTGTGGTAGTGGTGGGTCTGTATCTGGGGTCTCTCCTGCCACTGCAACACAACACAGGACACAGCTCAAACTACTGACGTGAGGGTCACCCTGGACATTCATACCAGATGTTCACCTCAACAGAGTCATCTGACAACTGAATGCTACTGATACTGAACCCAGCGTTAGACAGCTTAGTGAAGGTGCATCAACAGTGTATAGAGAATGGAGTGGGTCAGATATTCAAGTGTTTTAGAAGAGTTGATGACTCACTGTTAAAAGATTCGATCATGCTTCGTCTCCTCTTGGGTGGTTGTTGTGGGCTTTCTTGGGGGAGTCAGAACACAAAGAGTTGTTCACATCAAACAATCTACACGCTTCATCTGGTCTTCAAAATGAACGACATCAATTAGGCAGATTTCCCCACTGAATTCAATTATTTTGACCTCATAGATCCTTCCCATTTTACCGTATGTTGACTGGTGTTCATTCGTTGAGCTCCCCCCACGAAGACGAGGTACAATAAAAATTGCAGACAAAGGCTCGATCCTATAGCTGTGGAGGGTGTCCTCATCAGACAGTTGTTTTCCTGCATATATCACTCTCATGTTGACAATTCCTGCACAAAAAAAATTAAGAATGAAGTGTCATCTGACGTTTCTTTTCATATATTTTATTCAAACACAAGCAGCTTTTCTTATTATTGGGAACATCATCATCATTGCCAAGGATGATGCCAGCCATGTCAATGATCACATTCCCCACTCTATCGCACACAGTAGCCACTAACACCTGACTGTACTGTCTATACCTCCGCTGTCATTGGTCAATTTCTTTTGCCTTTTTTTCATATTTTTACCACCGCATATCAATTGTTATTAGTAGTATTTCATATAGCTAGCTTTAGATAAAATGTATCGTAAGATTATAGCTTGTTAGATTCGAAAAGCAGTTAGAGCTAGACTTTTACTGAAGCTAGCTAGAGAGTACTGTACGTGTATCATACATAGCCATAAGTCACCGGATCACTACAAACAAAAGGAGTGGAAGAACATCAGACATATTATACAGTAAAATGTTTTAATGAATGCAATTGGTTGCCTTGTATATTCTGTTCTATCTTGTCTTAATATTGAGCAATTGCTGGTGATCATGGTTAGATTCAACTTGCATCATAAGTACTACAGATATAGCCTAAGTGTTGTTAATGTGGTAAATTGTAAGTGGGCTGATGAATAAAAACAAGTTTAACAAGTCCCATTTACTTCAACAGTCGAAGGTTAAACGTTAAGTGGAACAATATAGTCCTCATTAGGCTACTGTACAGTATGGTAGCTAGCATAGCTATTTCTAGCTCTTTCTAGTTGTAGGCCTACCTGGGTAATGTGATCGTTGCTGGTAATGTGATAGTTGCGGATGAATTTTCTCTTTTAGTTGCAGGACTGTTAAGCGCTTCATCTCTTCTTCTGAATCAGCGACCTTAATTGTGTACCACTCCCCTAAACTATTAACTCTGACCTCCATTTTACCGAATGTTGATTTTGTACATCCAAACAGCGATTAATTGAACAAAAATGGAACACACACGCGTATTCTTAAAAATAATGTGACGTCAGGAAAGTGAAAGTTGATAGGCCATCTCCAAATATAGGTGGTGGGTCGGAGCTCAAAGTCATTTGAACGATCCTCGACTATGTAGGAGCTAGATTTTCTGTATCGCTTTTTAAAAAATCGTAAAATCCTAATACAACGTGTTTGCATGTACACTTCTTGCAAAAAACGCTTTTATCCAAAGCGACTTCCAAGAGAGAGCTTTACAAAAGTGCATTGGTCACTGATCATAACAACAATAGTCTCGTGCGTCAAACGAATAAACTTTGAGCAGACCAAGGCTATATACAGGCTGATCATCTCTGACCTTGCCTTGACATTCTTTGTGATGTTTTGGTTTACTAGAAGTGCAACGCCCTTGCCTGAGTTTCCAGTTAAACATCTTTAGCTTAACAGTTCCTCATACCTCACTGAGTGCACTTTGTTGTTCATGTGCCACATTTGGGTCATTGTGACCCAAAGCCAGCACAAGGGTTAATTCTTTTGGTAACACTTTAGAATAATGGTCCATTGTTAACAAGTAGCTATGTAGGAAGTGATAGGTAGTACTTACCGGATATAATACTATTAACTAATATGGAACCAAGATTAACTAAGCAGTAAGTAATAGCTATACAACAAAGGTAGTTCTTTGGTAGGTATTTGGTTATTACCAAATAAATATATCCTTATTGAGAACTACTTGTAAACTATGACCAATTAAGAAAGAATAACCAATTAATTACAAATCACTAAAGGAACATGTCTAAAAAGTGAACAATTAGATTTTTGCACTCATGGTCATAACTTTTTAGAAGCTTGTGCCTCAAATGCGTGGAAACCAGTTTATGAATATAATATCCCCCAAAATACATCAGCTACAGGTTGAGATTGTGACTACTCTTACCAAAGGATGGACGTATGTTATGTTTATTTCAAACTTAAACATGGTATAATACAAATAATGATCATTTGTTTCACATTTTTAATAATTAGGAAGTGATGCTGACATGCTCATGATTGGATTATTTCACTATTATGAGTTTCTGAGTGTCAGTTCAATGTCTGACTCAAAGTCCTACCTTTATGTTACAGTAGCCGCCTGAGGAGGACTTCTCTTTAGGATATGAATATAAACATTGATGTTCTCTTGTCAAAAACAATGTGCATCCTGCATTTATCTTGCGATAAGCTCAAAACCACATCTTCCAGATTACAATGTTTGCTAGAAGAAATATATGCCTGTACCGACTGTGTCAAATATAACATTTCTAACAGTCCTTTATTCCATGTTTACACTAGACTACTTCTGTGGCCATCTTTCTTCCCTCCTGGTCCTTTCCGTCTCCCCTCTTTTTGATTCTGCCGTTGTAGGATCACTGCATTCTTGCGTCTGTGAAGGTGCTGTTCAAGCCTTCACCACGCTTCTTGTACATGAGAAGGTAGGCTTGGTTGGATCTACATAAAGAGCCATAGGAGTGATTTAATATGCATATATTTACATTTGGCACAATTAAAACATATAGATACCAAGCAGTGACTGGTAAAATAGATCACAAGATTACCAGTTCAAGATAATATTGTTAATCAATTTAGGTTGGAATTTTGCATGGAACTGAACATATTGATCGGGACGAGATTGATTTAAGACTTAAAAACTGTCCAATTGTTAATACTACAGTATATAGCCAGTTCTGACCAGATATATTATCAGCTTCTGTGAAGCACAAATTATCTCGTCTCTTACATGCCATCCCTTCATCTCAAATGAGAACCACGGCCTTCAAGTTTAAATACACTATATGTGCTTTACATAATACTTTAGTAAATAGTATTTATGATTAAGTAATTGTATCATTAAATGTAACATAGTATGTCAGCACAGTGTGTCGTCTGTAGAGAAATATTGTATAATTTCTACATTAGCTTACTTTTGCAAGGCAGACACTTCCCCATCGGTCAACTGAAAGACAGAAACAACAATGCATTAAACTTTAAATATAAAATCATTGTTACAAGTAAATGCATTTGTTGTGCTCGTTTTCAGTGAGATTGTGACAGTTGGATGTTCCGTTTGGTAGAGCCCTAACTGTACAGCTAGCATTTTACATTTAATAAATATTAATATAAGTTTTTACAGGATTGGTAGCATGTCACCTACAGCCCTTACCTGTCTAACGTTGATGTCATCAAACTCATACCATTTCTGGTCCTCGTAGGACTTGATTTGAACCGTGTAATGTCCTCCATCTAAACTCCCACTGTGGTCCACAATCGCATACAGTTCATACTGAACATTCTAAGAAAAATAAACTGGTTTATTAATGTACCTCACTGTATATCGTAAATGCCACTGTGTGGTACAATTAACGTGTATGTATGTGTTATGAATGACATTACCTCAGTCTGTAATGTGGGAGGTATTTCTACCTCACTCATGATTTTGAAATATGACCTGCTTCTGTAGTCAAACCTCTTTAGTAGCAGAGTCAGAATCATTGGCTCCTTCTCCATTTTACAAGTCTAAGTGAAAAACTATATATCTCAATACTAATAACAGTTATACCAAAATATCGATCTCCTACTTTGATCAAACTTACATTTCGTCCATCTTTTTTAGCTTGACATGTATCACAGTACATCATATTGTCTCCAGTTGCATGTGAACCTTTGAAAAAATCATTGAAGCCATCCATCTGAAAATGCAAAGTACCAGCAGAATAAGTATTATTGTCACAATATACTGGAAAATAATATGCACTTGTCCATTGCTGGAACCAGGTAATACAATATGACAGTGAATGTCGTGTCACGGCCACAGCCAAGCCATTAGTTTTATTGTGTCCACCCGTGTCTTGTTTGGTTCTGTGTATTTAGGTTCCTGTTTCGTGTCCAGTCTGTCTTGTCCTTACCCTTGTTACTGTGAGTTCCCATGTCTGTTGCCCTATTATTAAGAATAAACCCTTGTTTGATGCTCTAAAAGGGCAAACTCCTTTGTTTGGGTCCTACCCCACCACACACCGTAACATTTTGTTCTGTTAACACATGTATACATTTGACACATATCCATTGAAGTTTCCTACCACACTGTATGGTTCGCCTGAGGGCCCTTCCAAGGAGAGGGGCAGAGTCCAGAAGGAGCAAACTTCATCACTTGTTTGATGATTCTTTGAACAGGTGGAGGTGTGTCTCAATGATCCATTGAAAACCTAAATAGCATATAGTAAATACATTTGTAATTTTAAGAACTTAAATGTAAATGCTAAATCCAATCAAATCTCAATGCTACATCACCTTGGACACATCTTTGTAGACCATGTTTAAGATCTTCTCAAAATACTCAGCTGCATCCTGTTGTATGAACTCTGTCAGAAATAGGAATGTTCAGCTTGGTCAGATGCAAAATACATCAGGAAAAACTGAACAAGATACACTTTGTAAGACCTTTAAAATGTGTGACTTCTACCTCCATTTGATTATCAGTGAGTCTAGTGTCTCCATACAATCATAACATTTGAGGATGTTATCTTTAAGCAAAAAAAGATTCAGCATGTGGAGTGGGCAAAATGAGATGATCCTGTTATTGCCTGTAGGGGCCCATCGTACATCATCAATGTGGTGTCAAATTGTACATGTGCTCATCTGGATGAGACATTTAGGCACTGAAAGGAGATGAGTAGCAGCTCTCATTTCCCAATCTCTAAGGATATTTTCCCCACCATGTTTAGGTGTAAAATGGCTACATTCTAACATTTCAAATGTTATCTTTTTTAAAACGTATTTAACAAGGGCAGGCTCATTTCAATAAAAATGTTTTCAAGATTGTGGTGGATTTAGATTATGGAAAACAGGGCTACTTCAGGTCAGGAAAATAGTCCCAAAATGGCCGACTGAATTGATGTTACGTAGGTACTGAAAATAACAAATTGTCTGAACAACACCTTACTGTGTGAACAACACCAGCAAACTGTCTGAGCGACTCCAGCTGGGACGATTAAACATGAAGTATGATTTCCTGCTTCTAAAGGTCCCGCTGCATTAAGAAAGTTACACGTCGAACTGACCCAGTGTGCTAAACCAGGCCGTTGCTAGGGAACAGACTTCTCTCGGGGGTAGTTTGCACAAAGTTTAGGTGTCAAGCAAGGCTAAGAATCTTCTTGTTGAGGGGTTCTGGATTCTGATAAGATGAGGAGTGGAAATATCCTCCCCAGTATTGTGCAATGGTGCCGTGTGAAGGGGCTACAAGGTGACGTGCGCACCACAGACGGAGGGAATGATAAGTCGTCATTTCGAGTATATAAGATTGAGTTTTTGTATTGAAAAGTGTCTTCCAACAACTGTTACGTGTATGCTCTGTATTTTTGCTGAATAAACACCAGCTTATTCTACCTTCGAACTCCTGGTCTGAGTTTTTTGAAACATAATCTCAACAACCATTCAATTCCTCTACAAGATCATCATGGCCAATATAGGCAAGTCGTTTGTATTATGTAAAAGTGATGGCTGCAACACACACCGACTGTTTTAAGTCAAATTAAAACAGTTTAAGTTCTTGTTTGTACTCACCATCCATTATGTCAAGAAAGGGTGTGATGTCATGCGTGTGAGTCGTCTCTTTCTTTAAAGACTCGAATAGCCTCTTAAGATGACTGTTAAGGCCTTCATGATCATGGGTATTTAAACTGTTCAGAGTATATCAGAGATCAGCATAATCATAAATGTTAATATATTTACAAAACAAATATTATATTTGAGATTAAGGGGTCGGAACACTCAAACCTTTCCACAGCCTTCCTGCATTCCTTTGTCATAAAAAGGAGCTGCAGAACACTGTTCAAATAGCAGGTTGATCCTTGGTTATACAACCCATGATACTCTAAAACAGCAACACAATAATAATTTAGATATACAGAGAGGGTATCATATGCGTGGCTAAAAACTTACAATGCAAATACAATATTCTACCATGTACTTGGTATTCAAGAACACAATAACCATTTTTACCTGTCTGTGGAACATTCAGCCTTTGTTGATCATAGGAATAGGAGGAGGGACTGTCAGAATGTGACACTGTCATTTGTTCTTCCTGTCCTTCAGTCATTGTGTAGGCTTGATTGTAGTTGTTTTTAGAGAAGTTGGATTGTGCAGTATTGTACGATGTTGCGGTTACTGATTTTTTTTTCTGTCTTTTAGTTGTTTGTTTCAGGATTTCATCGTCTCTGATGCCAAAACCTTCTCTTTCGTGCTGCTGTAGTTGGGATGCTCCATAGTGTTCTGATGAGTCACTGTCTGCCTGCTCATGTTTCTTCTCTCCTGATCCATTCTCCCTTTTTGATCCTGCTGTTGCAGGATAACTGTATTCTTGCATCTGTAAATGTGCTTTTCCTAAGCCTTCACCACACTTCTTGTACATGAGAAGGTAGGCTTGTTTGGATCTACATTAAGATCCATACAAATAATTTAATATGCATATATTTACATAATATGCACAAACTTTCCAATTGCTAATACTACAGTATATAGCCAGTTCTGACCAGCTTTATCAGCTTCTGAGAAGCACAAATGATCTCGTCTCTTACATGCCATCCCTTCATCTCAAATGAGAACCACGGCCTTCAAGTTTAAATACACTATATGTGCTTTACATAATGCTTTAGTAAATAGTATTTATGGCTAAGTCATTGTATCATTAAATGTAACATAGTATGTCAGCACAGTGTGTTGTCTGTAGAGAAATATTGTATAATTTCTACATTAGCTTACTTTTGCAAGGCAGACACTTCCCCATCGGTCAACTGAAAGACAGAAACAACAATGCATTAGACTTTAAATATAAAATAATTGTCACAAGTAACTAATTAGGCATTTGTTGTTGTTTTCAGTGGGACTGTGACAGTTAATGTTCGTTTTGGTACAGCCCTAACTGTACAGCTAGCATTTTACACTAAAGAAATATTACTACAAGTTTTTACATGATTGGTAGCATGTCACCTACAGCCCTTACCTGTCTAACGTTGTCATTATCAAACTTATACCATTTCTGGTCCTCGTAAGACTTGATTTGAACCGTGTAATGTCCTCCAGTTAAACTCCCACTGTGGTCCACAATCGCATACAGTTCATACTGAACATTCTAAGAAAAAGAAACTGGTTTATTAATGTACCTCATTGTATACCGTAAATGCCACTGTGTGGTGCAATTAACGTGTATGTATGTGTTATGAATGACATTACCTCAGTCTGTAATGTGGGAGGTAGTTTTACTTCCCTCATGGTTTTGACATATGACCTTTGTGCGTCGTCATACTCATACCGCTTTAGTAGCAGAGTCAGAATTACTGGCTCCTTCTCCATTTCATAAATCTGAGTAAAATTAACACAATCTTTTAATATTGACTAGTTATACTGAAAATTCTATCTCCTAATTTTGACATCCAACTTACATGTTGTCCAGGTTTTCTGGCTTTACATTCATCACAGTACATCACATTGTCTTTAATTGCAAATGACCCTTTGAAAAAAAATTGTGAGCCATCCATCTGAAAATACCAGTAGAATAAAATAAAAAAAAAGTACCAGTAGAATAATTGTATTTTCAGAATATACTGGAAAATAATTACACTTGTCCATTGCTGGAACCAGAGAATAAAGTGTGACAGTGAATATTCTGTTAATACATGTATACATTTTACACATATCCATTGGTCGTCATCCATCAAAGAACTGTTACATTGAAGTTTCCTACCACACTGTATGGTTCGCCTGAGGGCCCTTCCAAGGAGAGGGGCAGAGTCCATAAGGAGCAAACTTCATTAATCGTTTGATGATTCTCTGAACAGGTGGAGGTATGTCTCAATGATCCATTGAAAACCTAAATAGCATATAATAAATACATTTGTAATTTTAAGAACTTAAATGTAAATGCAAAACCTCAGGCAAAATCCAATCAAATATCAATGCTACATCACCTTGGACACATCTTTGTGGACCATGTTTAAGATCTTGTCAAAATACTCAGCTGCATCCTGTTGTATGAACTCTGTCAGAAATAGGAATGTTCAGCTTGGTCAGATGCAATACATCAGGAAAAACTGGACAAGATACACTTTGTAAGACCTTCAAAATGTGTGACTTCTACCTCCATTTGATTATCAGTGAGTCTAGTGTCTCCATACAATCATAACATTTGAGGATGTTATCTTACATGACCCAAAGGTTCACAACGAACCATCGTTGTGTTGCGATAATTTTACCCAAAATAAAAACAAATAAAAAGCATTTTCTTTTGAACTTCGCGATGTGGGGGGTCTGAGACAGCCCGGCGGTTAAAAGAAAATGCTTCACTTTGTTTTTGTATGAAGTTGTCCCATTACGACGGTGGGTCACAATGACTGATGGGTCAGAATGACCCGAAGATAACACAAGGGTTAAACAAAAAAGATTCAGCTTGTGGAGTGGGCAAAACATCCTAGAGATGATCCTGTTGTCAATTGTACATCATCAATGTGGTGTCAAATTGTACATGTTTCCCACCATGTTTAGGTGTAAAACGGCTACATTCTAACATTTCAAATGTTATCTTTTTTAAACTTATTTAACAAGGGCGGGCTCATTTCAATAAAATATGTTTCAGGATCATCATGGCCAATATAGGCAAGTCGTTTGTATTATGTAAAAGTGATGGCTGCAACACACACCGACTGTTTTAAGTCAAATTAAAACAGTTTAAGTTATTGTTTGTACTCACCATCCATTATGTCAAGAAAGGGTGTGATGTCATGCGTGCGAGTCGTCTCTTTCTTTAAAGACTCGAATAGCCTCTTAAGATGACTGTTAAGGCCTTCATGATCATGGGTATTTAAACTGTTCAGAGTATATCAGAGATCAGCATAATCATAAATGTTAATATATTTACAAAACAAATATTATATTTAAGATTAAGGGGTCGGAACACTCAAACCTTTCCACAGCCTTCCTGCATTCCTCAGTCATAAATAGGACCTGCAGAACACTGTTCAAATAGCCGGTTGATCCTTGGTTATACAATCCATAATACTCTAAAACAACAAAACAACGATCAGTTAATACAGAGAGGTATAGGCTGTGTGACTCAAACAAATGAAGATGCAGAAGGCCTAGGCTTACTTTGATCGGAGAATCCATAGGACGACATAACTCCAATATCCCGAAAAACTGTTTATGATCAGATAGTTTAATGTTTTACACAATGTATCTACATAGACTTGTATTGAGGCTGAGCTGTTTAACTTTTGAGTGAAGCATTGTAGCAATCAGTTCGCGCTTACCTTCAATACATTCACCACCATTCAGAGTAAATTGTAATTGATCAGATTTTCTGATCTGCGAACACCACGAAGAACAAACTTCTGACAAATTGAGGGTCCGTGTGGAAAATAAAACCCTAGTTGGTATCACTTTCGATTTTCAATCGTTCCACTCCAGAGCAACGTCAATAAATCTCGTCTAAGAAATGCAAAAATAAGTTAGGCCTACATCAAATAGTAATATGACACATTGCACCCTTTAATAGAAGAAATAGAATTATTAAACAAACATTCGTCGATGTTTTACCATGCCAGACGACTTACTCGTGCTTGTTACGGCGCAACGATGTGAGGACCCGAAAACGGACTAAAGACGCAAAGGATCAAGGCAAGGGTGAGTGTTTATTGTCCATGAAAAAAGTTGTGAGGCTATGGGCTGCTGGTGTTCAGGAGAAAACAGGGCAAGGCATGTTGCTGGCTGGATGGAGAAACACTGGAGCCTCGACCGGGAACTGGAGATTACAGGAGAAAGATCAATATGAATCCACCAAAAAACGGGTAAGAATAATTCAAAACTCAGAGACGGCCTACTAGTTCACCATGCGACAGACGTAACAATCTGGCAGTTTGGATGGTAAGCAGAGTTGAAGTAGTAGGATGTTGATTGCAGATCTGCGGCAGGTGAGAGTATAGTTGTCTGTTCCCAGGAGACATGCACACACACGCACACACACCACACACAGGAAAGGGGAGGGAGGTGAACACAAGGAAAAGGAAATAAATCCAGTGTCACAGCCATGGGGCGTGACAGCTCCATGGCAAACTAGATGGCAGACTAGCTGGAAAACATTTAAAAAAATCAAATTAGATCATGTGGTCTTTTCTTTTACAACCTAAGTGAACACTCATTTCTTGACAATATGAGGGTCATGACCAGGGGTTCCCAAACTTTCTGCGTGGGCCAGATAATTGTATTTCTTTAATGTGGGGCTGGGGTCGGTCTGTAACAGAAAATTACATGGGCCGGAGTACCTATACCAGTGTTATTGTGGAGATTTTATTATGATTTTAAATGTATTTATTATGCTAGATGAGTTTATTATTTTGTTATGCACCATACATCCGTAGATATCAAGGGGTATATAGCCTATTAAAAGAGCATTACTATCGTAATTACCTTTTTTTCATATTCATCCGTCAGGTGCCGCTTGTCCGCGGGTCGGGTCGCGGGGGCAGCAACCTAAAGGCCTCAATATGCTTCTGCGCATAGATATATATAGAACACTAGATACGCCACGCCCCTCTCAGCCGCGGCACACGGAGTCGCCATATTGAGTGGGGCATCAGTCTGAGGTCTGTATGTACTCGACTGTCAGACAGCGATAATAATGCCGGTTCATTGTGCTGCTTTTGGGTGTGTACAACGTCGTTCAGTACACACCCGACGAGAGGGAATCACTTTCCACAGGTGAGATACATTTTACATTACATTACATACATTTGTTAAGTAGCCTAAAAATCTTCCTACCACTCAGAATCAAATATGGATCATCAACTATGATGTTTTTAGTGTCATTCACTGAGCCATCACGGCTCAAATTTGCTACATGTTTGTATGAATTTTCCATATGGTGTAATGCACTAGGCAGCAGGTTGACCTTTCCAAGATGGCCGCCGCGTGTGCCGTCAGCCGACTGGAGCTCAACATTGACGTGACGTATCTAGTGTTCTATATATATCTATGCTTCTGCGTCTCCGTTTTCGGGTGGGCGGGCTCACGGATACGCACGGATACACACTAGGCTGTGGGTGCTGAAAACAATTCACCGCCAGAAGAGTTGGTGGCGCTGCACTGCGATGCTAGCTATAGGTTATCGAATACTCGGAGCAAATTTACAAATGAGCCGTTTCATCAATAAAATATGTACAGTTTCAGCGACTACACTGCCCATTTCTCGTCACATTTGAATTCAAATGCCGATTTACATGTACTGTTTAGCTGAAATATGAATTGTAAAAACTGCTTCGATCTCTTTGGTGATGTTTGTGATGCTAGCTGGAAGGGCAGCCTGCTTTGACTGGGTGTGCAGTGAACATTTCTGGGGGGTTATTATGATTACGGAAAGGGATCGTATATGTTTTTATATTGCTACCATTTTAGAGACTGCTTATCGATCCGAGTGTTAATCAGGCGCGGAGCCAGACGTTGTAAACATTACGGGTTTAGCCCAAACCAACAACGTATTGGGGCTTGATTTGCAAGAACGCAACGCTGAGCGCCTCCACGGTCCTCTTCCACATATTAAAATAGTGCTGCTGCCAACGAATAATGCACCTAATAATATGGTGCCTGCACTGCAATGCCATGGCGGGCTGGACCAAATAATTTTTCGGGCTGCATATGGCCCGCAGGTCGGACGTTTACCACCCCTGGTCTTGTTGGTCACAGCAACCCATAGCGGCAACCCCGCCCCTGATTCTTAATACGGACCAATCACAGCCAAGGGGTCTCCGTCGCTCTCCGTCGCTCTGCGTAATTTCGACGGATAGTTAGAAAATTCAGGAGGTGCACGTCAATCCGTCAAAAGGTCTCCGAGGGCTGACGGAGAGCACGCAGAGGGCGTTCCACGGAGACGAGGGCGTTCCCTCCTCTGCGTTTTTCGAAAAACGCAGAAGCATAATTAGGCCTTAAGCAGGGAGGCCAATTTAATACATGGCTGGCTCCTTTAACACAGTATAGCCTATACAGAATATATATTTAGAGTTATATTGATACAGCGTATCCTCAGATATATTAAACTATTAATTTACTTTATTATATGGCAACGACAGTACGAGCCTTCTGATTGGCTAATGGGTAGTCATGCCAAACCCGTATTGACCAGCGGTCCAATAAGTATTGTTATTGCCCTCCTCTGACGTCATCTTCAAAATTAGCGATATCGAAGTCAACTGAGTCCAGACGATACTGAAGACATCAACAGCGACGAAGAAATTGTTAACTTTCTAAAATAATCGTTATTTGTGTTGGAATTAAAGCCATTTTAGCAGAACCGTACTGTCCGCTTTCTATCAAAAGTAATTGGTTGCTAGACAACACCTGAAACACACCGTGAGAAGACTTGAGAGCTAGCCTAGCTAGCTACAATTAGCCTACAATTTACAAAATGAAAAGAGCTAAAAATGCCATATAATAAACAACTTACTAACCTCGACCGTTCGGTCATGCCGGGAAATATCAAACCTCGACTTTGCCGTATCAACCTCGCTATCGCTCGGTCGATACGTTCAAGTCTCGTTTGATATTTCCCGGCATGACCTCACTCTCGGTTAGTAAGTAGTTAGTATGCCAATATGTAGCCTATTATAGTAGTAGGCTATAATATAGGCTACAATACAATATAGGCTAGTAGTTACAAAAATTAAATACAATTGATATTAAAAAGTAGCCTAATAAGAGGGAATTGGGAAAGGCGCATTTATATCCCTTATCTATCCAATAAAATCTAATAAATTCTAGGCGTCAATTCTCAAGTTATCCCTTAATTCTCAACGTGAGAAATAAGGTGTTGCGTGAGAACGGGAGAAATGGTTGAAATGCGTGCGTCTAGACTTGGGAGCACAGTGAACAGTGAACACGCACAGTGAACACCATTGTGTAGCCTAAGCCTACTGTTTAGGCTACAATGCTTTGTATTTTGGTGTTAGTTATCACAAATACCAAGAAGAATTTACACTTCTGTTTCTATCTTTTTCCTATCACGAGTCAAATTGACTGCGAAATTATGAGGTTATGAAGTTGGAAGAGAACAAAGGAGCAATGGATCAAGCACCTGCCAGGAAAATCTTGTGTTACCCTTATCACAGTCATCACTGGTGTGGTGTTATGTTCAGACTGGAACTGCCACACTGGAGTCTGTTGTTTTTCTGCTTCTTGACCCCCTCCCTGCTCCTTGTATTTAAAAATAAATAATACACAGAAGTTCCAAACAGCGTGATTTTTTTATTTATTATTTTAAACAAAGATGGAAGACCTACAACTTTCAGTCAATTACCTTTATATGCAGTGACTAACCAAGACATAGTTCTTTACAAATAACATTACAAACAAATTGAAAATGTTTACTCTTGAAAGCATTCTTATCATAATTCCAGGCCTATTTTGCATATGATTACTGCAATATTACAGCAAAAGAAATATTACACAAAAGTGACATTCACCTGTATCTTCAACATTAAAGATTCAATACACAACATTCCTGAAGTTTTACCCTTTTCATTGGGTCTTATCCAAAACATCCAATAGAGCGGGACTTTTCTCCAAATTTACCTTTACTGGGTCTTCTACAAGTACGTAAAGACAATAAAAAGTTCTGCATCTTTTCTTTTCTGCTCCTCTTTTTTCTTCCCTGCCCTATTATGTCACTGGAGTTTTCTTCATCTGGCAAAACACTGTCCTGAGCTGCTTTGGTATCTTCATCATGTTTACTGACATGATCATTTCCTTTCTCTTTACCACAACTAGCTTGCCTTTTTCTGCCTTTTTTCTGTTGTTCTTTATCATCATCCTGTTCTTTCTGTTTCTCTACATTGCCTGTCTCTTTCTCTTTCTTTTTCTTTCCATCACCCCTTTCCTCCTTTCCTGTCTCTCCCTTACCTGCCTCCTGTCCTCCTTTAATAGTAGGATCTCCTTCCTCCTTTCCTGTCTCTCCCTCACCTGCCTCCTGTCCTCCTTTAATAGTAGGATCTCCTTCCTCCTTTCCTGTCTCTCCCTCACCTGCCTCCTGTCCTCCTTCAATAGTAGGAACTCCTTCCTCCTTTCCTGTCTCTCTATCACCTGCCTCCTGTCCTCCTTCAATAGTAGGATCTCCTTCCTCCTTTCCTGTCTCTCTATCACCTGCCTCCTGTCCTCCTTCAATAGTAGGATCTCCTTCCTCCTTTCCTGTCTCTCTATCACCTGCCTCCTGTCCTCCTTTAATAGTAGGATCTCCTTCCTCCTTTCCTGTCTCTCCCTCACCTGCCTCCTGTCCTCCTTCAATAGTAGGAACTCCTTCCTCCTTTCCTGTCTCTCTATCACCTGCCTCCTGTCCTCCTTCAATAGTAGGATCTCCTTCCTCCTTTCCTGTCTCTCTATCACCTGCCTCCTGTCCTCCTTCAATAGTAGGATCTCCTTCCTCCTTTCCTGTCTCTCTATCACCTGCCTCCTGTCCTTCAATAGTAGGATCTCCTTCCTCCTTTCCTGTCTCTCTATCACCTGCCTCCTGTCCTCCTTTAATAGTAGGAACTATTTCCTCCTTTGCTGTCTCTCCCTCACCTGCCTCCTGTCCTCCTTCAATAGTAGGAACTCCTTCCTCCTTTCCTGTCTCTCTATCACCTGCCTCCTGTCCTCCTTCAATAGTAGGATCTCCTTCCTCCTTTCCTGTCTCTCTATCACCTAACTCCTGTCCTCCTTCAATAGTAGGATCTCCTTCCTCCTTTCCTGTCTCTCTATCACCTGCCTCCTGTCCTCCTTTAATAGTAGGAACTATTTCCTCCTTTCCTGTCTCTCTATCACCTGCCTCCTGTCCTCCTTTAATAGTAGGAACTATTTCCTCCTTTCCTGTCTCTCCCTCACCTGCCTCCTGTCCTCCTTCAATAGTAGGAACTCCTTCCTCCTTTCCTGTCTCTCCCTCACCTGCCTCCTGTCCTCCTTTAATAGTAGGAACTATTTCCTCCTTTCCTGTCTCTCTATCACCTGCCTCCTGTCCTCCTTCAATAGTAGGAACTATTTCCTCCTTTCCTGTCTCTCTATCACCTGCCTCCTGTCCTCCTTCAATAGTAGGAACTATTTCCTCCTTTCCTGTCTCTCTATCACCTGCCTCCTGTCCTCCTTTAATAGTAGGAACTATTTCCTCCTTTCCTGTCTCTCTATCACCTGCCTCCTGTCCTCCTTCAATAGTAGGAACTATTTCCTCCTTTGCTGTCTCTCCCTCACCTGCCTCCTGTCCTCCTTCAATAGTAGGATCTCCTTCCTCCTTTCCTGTCTCTCCCTCACCTGCCTCCTGTCCTCCTTCAATAGTAGGAACTCCTTCCTTCTTTCCTGTCTCTCTATCACCTGCCTCCTGTCCTCCTTCAATAGTAGGAACTATTTCCTCCTTTCCTGTCTCTCCCTTACCTGCCTCCTGTCCTCCTTCAATAGTAGGATCTCCTTCCTCCTTTCCTGTCTCTCCCTCACCTGCCTCCTGTCCTCCTTCAATAGTAGGATCTCCTTCCTCCTTTCCTGTCTCTCCCTCACCTGCCTCCTGTCCTCCTTCAATAGTAGGAACTCCTTCCTCCTTTCCTGTCTCTCTATCACCTGCCTCCTGTCCTCCTTCAATAGTAGGATCTCCTTCCTCCTTTCCTGTCTCTCCCTCACCTGCCTCCTGTCCTCCTTCAATAGTAGGATCTCCTTCCTCCTTTCCTGTCTCTCCCTCACCTGCCTCCTGTCCTCCTTCAATAGTAGGATCTCCTTCCTCCTTTCCTGTCTCTCCCTCACCTGCCTTTCCTCCTCCTACTGGAATATTACAATTGTCTCCATGTTCCTTCTCTCTGCTGCAGACATCTCTTTCCATTTCTTTATCTCCTTCCTTTCCTGTGTTTTCTTCACACTTTTGTCTTTCTTTTTTTGGTTGTTCTTCATCTTCATCCTGTTCTATCTTTCTTTTGATCGCCTTCTTCTTTTCTTTTGTCACCTCCCCGTCTAAGTAAAGAAAGAAACATTTATTGTAGCATCAATAATCAAATCTATTTTTTTTTAAAGCCACTGTCGCCTTACCTTTCTTGTACATGAGCAGGTAGGCACTCCTGGAGCTAAAACTATAATGATCAAAGACAGATACAGTTACTGTAGGCATTGTAAGTTGTCATAGAAAACAAAGTTTCAACCACCCAAATTATGATACGCGAAAACAACATACTGTTCTGGAAAGGGTTCCATGGCCTGTAATATAAGCATTTTAAAAATGTTTTACTTGATGATAGATGATATTACGATTGAAACATACTTTGCAATTATGATAGTAGTTTCTAACAAATTCAACACTAATGACGGAAAAAAGATAATACTGTATATGATTTTCCTTACCTTATGGACTTGTGTATCATTAAACGTATACCAAGACTGATTCTCAAAGGACTTGATGGTAGCAGTGTAGTGCCCACTACTTAGACTTCCAAAATGGTCCACTACTGCATATAGTTCATATGTAAGATCCTGTTCCTGTTTGACATGATCAAATAATAAACATTCAAAGAGGTTTGACACTGGAATTAAAAGTGTACTTTAAAATGGTATTGCAGTGACAGTTGATGGTAAGTACCTTTGTTTTTAATTTGGAGTCTATGTCCACATAACAACAGTTTTTGACATATGACATCCGGTTGTAGTCAAACTCAAATCTCTTCAGGAGCAGAGTCAAACACTCTGGGTAATGTTCCATCTTGCATTCCTACACAATTGCACACAATGAACAAAAGTCATTAAAACCACAAAAAGGCATTACAACAACCAAAGTGTGATTATGAACTTCATAAATCATAGCTTACAATGGTAGCATCTACTTTGTCATCACATTGCTCACAATAAATCTTATTTTCTTCAGAGACACGAGTCTGTGCAAAAAACCTTGCATATCCATCCGCCTGAAAAGCAAAAATGACAAAATAAGTTATAAGAATTCTTAATAAGTGAGCGTTTTTTCCTTTAGACATGAAGTTGAGTCAGGTGTTTGGTGGCCGAGCGGTTATGGAATCGGGCTAGTAATGCCTGAAAAATTACATTGTGTCCTTGGGCAAGGCACTTCACCCTACTTGCCTCGGGGGAATGTCCCTGTACTTACTGTAAGTCACTCTGGATAAGAGCGTCTGCTAAATTACTAAATGTAATGTAAATGTAAAGTTGCTGTAGGTATGAATTATTTGTCCTACCACACTGTACTTGGCAGTAGATGGCGTGTCCAGTGACAGAGGTAGAGTCCAAAATTGACCTTCCTCTCTTGTTTTATGGTGCTCTTCGCACGTGGTAATGTGTCCTAAATCTCCTTTGAAAGTCTAGAAGAAATATGACAATACTAATTGTATACAAAATATACATTTTTCAGTATATTCACTTCAAATTGACCTGCTTAACTAGGTAGACAATGAACAGTATACAGTACCATTGACACATCTGTATTGACCAAGCTCAGGATCTTCTCAAAACACTCTGCAGCATCACTTTGCTCAAATACTGGTGAGACGAAACAACAGCATTACATCAATACATGTAGAACACACTAAACTGCAGGTGGGAATGTAGCCAATGTATCCCAATCACATATAGTTTTTTTCATTGTGCAGTTTATAAACACTTTTTTAAAATAATATAAAAGGCTTGATTATAATATGCAAAATGTAGATCCTAATGTATATATTATGACAAAGATTTTTTATTACCATTTTCAATTCCCAGACTTGAAGATATACCCGTCGTTTCAACATAACTTTTCCTTAATTCATCAAACAGAATTTTCAAAGGGACATCAATATTTCCCTCCTTTTGTCTGAAGGGAACACAAGAGAAATCGTTTTCTCAATTTAATGAAATAATGCAACATGTTGTTGTTTAAATTAATCCGTAACGGTGGTATTAAACATTAGGTAGGCTAATAGCAAGTAGGAACCTGTCCAGAGCCTCTCTGAAGTCCTTGGTCATGAAGAGAACTTGAAGCACGCTGTTTAAATAGCAAGTGGCCCCTTGATTAATCAAGCCATGGTATTCTGAAACAAACATGAAATATTCCGACTGATACAATAACTTTTTCATTTAACCTTAGCAATAGAACGTATAAGAGTGTAACATAACTTACACCGTTAAAACAAAACGCATAGAACTTTAAAATTGCCAGATTGAATTGTCTGAGAACACCTTCTACTTTGATCTTTTTTTCAGTGGGTTATTGTGTTTTTATTTTACTGTTATAATAATACATAGGCGAGTGTCTCGTGCTGTAGGCTACTATACCTTACCAGGATCCATAACACAGATTGTAGCTGCGACCAGCAGTTCTACTCGCTCTGTAGGTCGAAACGTCCACAAAATGTTCGCGTAGCCCGTCAGATAGGGCTACAGATAACCTTAATTTTGGTTAACTGCTAAACTTATTTTTGAGCACGTTGTGAAGTCGATTCACGAATCGAAATTATAGAATGACTACAGTAAGAAGAAGTAGGCTAGTATCGACTTTGCGCAGCCTTATTAGTAGCCGATGTCAAATGTGGGCGTGGTATTTGGTTTGTGTAGTCGAGGTAGCCTAAACTGTCAAGTAAATCAACACCTGGGGCCCGTTCTCCGTACGTCGCTAACTCAGTTAGCTGGATTTACAGTTTGGGCAGTACCTTTTTGGGGGGAGAGACTTGGTTAAAATTCATAACGCTAATTGCAGCAGAACCTTATTTTGGGCTGCGACCAGCAGTCCTTTGTCTGCCGGTTGGTCCACTAAAGTCGAGTCTGTCAGGGCGCATAGATCGGTGCACCTATTGCGAGTTTGTGATTGCATCAGCTAGAGTCCTACTGACCAGCATAACTTTGGCTTTCAACTGTAAAACGTTATTTTTTGTGGCACGTTGTTTAGTTGACTCATAAATCGAAACCACAGAATGAGTAGGCTAAATGAAAGTAATCTAGACTGCGCACCCTCATCACTCGTAGGCTATGTCAAATGTGGGCGTGGGAAGCCTATTTGGTTTCGAATTCGAAATATTGAAACTGAACGTAAATCTAGCCCTACATATAACACGATGTAAAACACACTCTTTAACAGTCATCTGTGACTTCAGAGTTCTCTGCAGATAGCCTACACCTTAGTTGTTGATAAGCACAGAAATGGGGAAGACCTACCAAGTCCAGGTGACTGGAATCAGAGGAGAGAAACTGACTGTTGACCTGTGCAACACAGAAGAAGAAATGAACAGTATGACAGTCCTGCAGCTGAAAGCGAAAATCGCTGACAGAATACCGGGGAATTCAGGTAGCCGTAATGCAGTCTTCTGACAACCTTTACCTACATGCATACATTTGGTATTTCGATCCAATTGATTCGGAATTTACAGTCCAAACCTCAGCGCAGTGTCGTGATGTTTTTAAGATTTTGACTTTTTAGCCTCTGGCTACTTCAAACGATAGCAGATTAATTAGTCTGCGCATAGGCTATGCGTCCAGTAAACACCGGAGTAGCCTAGTCTATACACTGCATATTGATGAAGAGTGATCATGACAATCCATTAGGCTACATCTAAAGTCAATAGCCTACCTTTATGCCTTCCCTGTCTATAAAGGCTATGTGTATGAGTGTTTTAATCTGAAATTAAAGTGTTTTGTATTTTTTATAGGCTAACCCTAACCCCTGTATATAGACTATTGGCCTATGGATTATTTTGACAAACTGCTAGCCACAAAACAAACCTCATGTTCGGTCAAAATTCAACATGGTTAGAATGAATGGACATAATTTACGCTTCTCCATTATGGTGGTGTAGTTGCCTAGCAACCAATTACTTTTGATAGAATGCGGACAACATGGTTCTGCTAAAATGGCTTTAATTCCAACACAAATAACGACTCTTCTAGAAAGTTAACAATTTCTTCGTCGCTGTTGATGTCTTCAGTATCGTCTGGATAGTAAAACTCAGCTGACTTCTCGATATCGCTCAATTTGAAGATGACATGTCTATGGGTATAATAATCATAGATATATATGTTTATATATATCTATGATAATAATACTTATCAGACCGTGGACCGGAGATGAGGTCAATAGGCGGCTGGCATGACTACCCATTAGCCAATCAGAACGCTCGTACTGTCGTTTCCATATAATAATACTTATCAGGAATGACTACCCATTAGCCAATCAGAACGCTCGTACTGTCGTTGCCATATAATAAAGAAATGTAATACCCAGTAGGACCTACATCCAAGTTCCCCTCACTAAAAAGGCACTGAGAATAAAGTACGAAATGTAAATAGATTTTATTACACAAAATATTATGGGGGAATAATTATAATGTTATAAAATTGTAATTAGACCTAAGTGAATATTGTATTGACCTTGTTCTGCAGATGACCTGATGGCTCTGCGGTTGATTTTCTCAAACAAGCCCCTGGAGGACACGTCCACGATCAATTCCTATGGGATACAACACCTGTCTATCATCCAACTGGTGATAAGGGTTCCTGGTGGGACATGGCGGAGGGGATGATCGGCATCCTTGTCTCCACCGCAGTCGCCGCCCTCCTGACCAGCTTGTCCGCTTAGCTCCAGATCGGCATCCGCGGAACGGCTCTCGAAACTCCTGTTCGTGTTGTATCGTGTTGTCTGTGGCTAGCTACATGTTGGGGGAGCTGTAAGGGACACCTGAATTTCTCTCACGGTATAAATAAAGTATTTATCTATCTATCAAAGGCTTTCTCTGTGTCATTGAATATGGTTTTAGGTAAGGCCGTAGCCATGGAGTCAACATTGGGGGGGGACAAATTATTTTTTTTATGATAATTTCGGTCAGTGTGCGCGGTTGCCTGTCGTAGCGTAGCACATTTATATTTGTATTTTTATATCAATATATTGGGGGGGACATTTTGACCAGATTTGAATATTGAGGGGATGTGACCCCCCCCAATATATATTATGATTATGGCCTTGGTTTTAGGTCAAATGTAATGCAGATTACCTTGAGCAATAATAATTAACACATTTGGGAAAAGTAATGCAGATAACCACAGCCCTATGAGCAATAATACTATATACTATAATATTATATTATTTTGTATCTGATTTCTTATCAGGGTTTTGGCTTGTCAATAAGATAATATGGCATTGTGGTAAACATTCTAGGGAGTGACCATCTTGGGGAACATTAGTCCAAGTCACAGAGGAAAGTCCAAGACAAGTCCAAGTGCAGGCCTATACTGATAAGGCCTGGCATTAACTTGTTGATGATGCCTTAAGCCCAATTTATACTTAAGCAAAGAGTATAGAAGTACAAGAGGCGACACTGATGCTTTTCTGGTAACAGCAAAGAACTTGGACAAGAAGTGAAAGCCAATAAAACGCTCCATTGCAACACCATCACCCAGTAGAAGGGCTACTCGTCCGCCATTTTGGCAGTCCACTAGTTTGTTGCTGTCGCTTCAGCAATATCAGCTACTTTGTTAAAAAAACGGAATGACGACAACACAGAATAA
The DNA here is from genome assembly GCA_903064625.1 of Mallotus villosus. Lineage (NCBI taxonomy): Eukaryota > Metazoa > Chordata > Actinopteri > Osmeriformes > Salangidae > Mallotus > Mallotus villosus. The sequence continues at coordinate 140,971 of CAEFZP010004345.1, read as the reverse complement.
CGTAATCACTTGACTAGTGATCATCAAATCCCTTTTAACAGTTTATTTCACACATTTACTGATGGCTTAATTTAAGAAATGTTCTATTGTACAATAAAAGTTCTTTGACGAGACACAGCCTGTCTCGTTGAAGCAGGAAGTCCCTACATGGCTCGGGGGTGGATCCAAAGGGCTGCCGGATACCTTCCCTCAACCACCACTCCCCTCACCTCTCCCTGCCGTCTGCCATACACATGGTTTATATCACTAAAGCACAGTTCTATTTAGATGTGTCACATGAAATGAAGTGCCAGTAAACAGGTTGTAGTTATCTATTAACTACATGATCATGTGAGTGAGGATCGTGACTGTCAAAGTACAATCAAAAAAGTGCAATCAGTGAGGTATGAGGAACTGTTAGGTTAAATATGTTTACCTGGAAACACAGCCAAGGGCGTTGCACGTCTAGTAACCCTAAACATCCCTAGGAAGTGAAGTGCAGAAGGAAATTCTCCCAATGCAGAGCGTAATCATGTATTTTACACTTTTCGACAGATATTCCCACACTACATTAAATATTGTATCTTTTCCTTCCCTCAGTCATTCTATAATTGACCAGAACTTGACCCCTGACCTCAGTGTGACCCCTGTCCATCCCTCTGCCGACCCTGGGGTCAGAGGTACAGAGCCTCCAGGGTCTGTGGTCCTGGGGGTCAGAGTTACAGAGCCTCCAGTGTCTGTGGTCCTGGGGGTCACAGGTACAGAGCCTACAGAGTCTGTGGTCCTGGGGGTCATAGGTACAGAGCCTACAGAGTCTGTGGTCCTGGGGGTCAGAGGTACAGAGCCTACAGTGTCTGTGGTCCTGGGGGGTCACAGGTACAGAGCTTACAGTGTCTGTGGTCCTGGGGGTCATAGGTACAGAGCCTCCAGTGTCTGTGGTCCTGGGGGTCAGAGGTACAGAGTCTCCAGTGTCTGTGGTCCTGGGGGTCAGAGGTACAGAGCCTCCAGTGTCTGTGGTCCTGGGGGTCACAGCTACACTCTCCCTCCTGACTGCTGTCATGACCACCTACAGGAAGTACTGCTCCTCCAGAGTCAGAGTCCACGCTGCCCTACAGGCCCCCAGTGCAGTGCAGTTGCATTCAGCCCACAGTGTTTTCTAATCACTGCTGATGGACACTGGGAGGACATTATGGTTCTGAAAGGTTGCAATGTGGTTGGAGTGCTTGTACTAACCTATGTATTTAAGATCCACTTTTTTGTGGCCTCTTAGGGTTAAGCATGCATAATTAAGCAATAAGATACTCAGACATATATACATGTATAGGCTATGTCTAGTCGAACTTGCCACCTCTCGACTTCCAAGCGCAACCACTACCAACTACGGCAAAGAAAAGCTAGCTATTAATTGACGCCATTTCATACCTGACGAGTAAGTTTCACCAGTTTACACCGGTTACACAACAAACGTTCAGTAGCCGAGAGAAAATAGTCCCGTACGTGTGGCTGTTGCTATGCAACGGACAAACAGCATTGTGAACTTCAGTAAACAGGTTGCAGTAGGCCTAACCTATTTACAACTTGAGGCAAGGGTCACAACTGATAAATGCAGTTAATAAAGTAGTCAGAGAGCAATGAGGAACTGTTTACTTAAAGTTGTTTACCTGGAAACTTAATAGTTCATAATAGAAAGATACGTTACAAAGAGAAATAAAACCTATTTGTTAGTCTTTTACTATGACTGGATTTTGTAATACAAAATCAATGAATACATAATCTGTATACATGTATTCTAAATCATCGCAGACATTTTCTTTTACTAAATCTTCAAACCTATAAATTAACAAATGTCCAAACGTCCAAAATTTAGAGAAAGACAGGAGTTTTCATACTGTAAGTCTAATAATTTTTCAACTGATAGACTAGTCTATGTCTATTTGGTTTGTATTGCATACTTACTACTATTACTCAAATATTGCATAGATTAAAAAGCATACAACATACATTTGTTGCTGCTTATTTACCTTTCAAATTACAAAGCGTGAAAGTGTAGAATGAAACAGGGTTCTCTTATTTTCCTTAGTGCAAGAGGTAATGGTGAAGTCGGTGCCTAGTTGAAATAGTTGCATCAAATCTAAGTAAAAAGGGCAATCCTTTGTAAAAAAAAATCCTATACTATATTATGACTTCATATTCCCCTTAAACTATTATTTGTAACCCTTTCCAGTCTGGGCCAAAATCCCATTTGCTGCTAGAATATGATGATCATAAACCTGAACTTTACCATATTGAAGAGAATAACTATGGCTTTCTAATGATATAAATAAATGGATGATTATTTAAGGCAAATCATCTTTTATCAAGGAGATTTCACACAGCCAATTTTTACAAAATTCTTCTCCGTCCACCATAATTCATCAGACAACTTAATTTTCAACCACTTTAATTACAAGATAGAGGAAAACGTAGAGAATATGTATTCAACTATAAATGTTATGTGCTGTGGACCTTTGTAAATGGTTTTAACATGACAAATTCATCAACTGAACTAGGTAAAAATGCCTAATATCTGTGAATGTGTATTTTATTTTATTGTTTTAAAGCTGCATTAGTACAGTTCATGCTTAAATTTGATATTAGTTCATATTACCCACATAATCAAACAAGCAAATACATTTGTTTTCATCTATATTTAACAGCACAACTACCCCAATAAAAAGGCTGCAGAAAATGTGTATATGTAATTTGTATTTTGTTCAAATTCATTAAGATTACTTAACCCCTTTCCCATACAGGTATGGTTGTCTGCCTTGGTGCCACACCACCAGAGCAGGGCACAAAATAGGAACTAGTCTCCAAGCACTGAGGAGTGAGCTTAAGGCACACAAAGCAAAATTCAACCTGACAGCGGGGACAAATTATGTTCTTACAGCCTGTGTTGTCATGCTCCACGATATTGCCACAGGTGGGACAGGCACGAATCAAGGGGCAGTTGGTGACTCCCTCAACCTCGGTTAGAGTGGAAAACTCGCAATGTTTTAGCAGGTCCAGGTTTTGGTTGGTGCAGCCTTTATTGCCACAGCGATCAGAACGGAAGTGTAGATCCTTCCATTTCTTGAGGCACTGCCAGCAGAACTCATAGGTCTTCTGTTTGTCGGCTGTACAAATGGTGCAGCGGACATTCAAGTTGGAGAGATCCTCTCTCTCAACGAAGCTTTTGCAACCAGGGCACTATTATGAAAAAGGATAAGGCATGGAAAGTGAGATGTATATTTAATGTATAGAGACTCATTCTTTTAAGGCACTAATTGTCTACTGCCCCACAAAACCCATCCATGACTTATTTAATGGTCTAAGAAAATACTGTTAAAATTAATTTGGTAAAACTCACATTCTTGAATTCACAGTAAGATTGAGCAGCTAGACGGGCCATGGTCACTTCAAAGTGCTCCATTTCCTCAGTGGACAGAAGAGCCACCCTACGCACCTCTTGGTAGGGCCACTCTGCTTCACATTTCCGGAGGGTTCCATCCTTCAGTGCAGGGCACAGAAGCTTGAACTTGCCCTGGAATTAAAAATGGAAAATCAGTAGAGGACCACAGTAAAAATAATTTATTATGCAATATGCATTCAAAATTAAATTATGTGTAGCACCCCCTCGTGCCTCGTTTTTGAGCACAATTTAAATGAACAAAAAGACTGATTAGGGCGCCCTGAGTTCTTTCTCCTTAGCCTGCCTTTTAAAATAAAAATAGGGCCTTTGACTTAACGAAAATAAACTTTGTTTAACCCTTGTGTTATCTTCGGGTTATTCTGACCCATCAGTCATTGTGACCCACCGTCGTATATAGTCGTAATAGTTACCAGAGGAAAGACCGCTTTCAAATGCCATTGAAACTTTGATTGAAACTATACGGTCTGATGACCTAAAATAGAACAATTTGTGTCATAGACTCGTGATGGGTTAGGAGCCATGGTAATGCAGAAAATAGCCTAATTTCCAGAGTTAAATTAGCCTACTTGCCAATACTTCTTGATTTGACTGTACCTGATCCAGTAGGCTGCGGCAGAATGCAGTCAGAGACTCCGAGGAGACGGCATGGCCACAGGACATCTCTACTCTCTGGGTGTCTTCATCGTCATCTAGGGCTAAAGACTCAACAATGTAAAACACAAAATCCCAGAAGTATAGCATTTTCAACTCGCTTAATGATGATTTAGATGTTAGAATTTCATTACTTACTTATATCATCCCTTCTATTAACAAATTTTAGTGGGATGTTTCCGAGGTCGCAGCATTCGTCGCACATTTCCTTTACTTGTAATCACAGGGGAAACTGGGGGAAATTTGCGTGTACTGTTTTGAAGACCTCAAAAGCGTAGTTTCACTTTCTATGCTTGTTTTTTTTGCACAAAGCCTACAGTCACATGACTGTAGGAGTGTTCCAGTCAACGTGTTCCCAATACATTGTTGTGTAATTACACTAATGAAATTAGAAACTCAAGTAGGCCTACAGCTGGCACATTTTCTTTAATTTATTTTATTCCAAATCCAGTGTCTTTCTTGGGGGGGAATGCTCAAATAGGCCTTATGATCTTCTTTAGCCTAGTCTACTGAAACTATATGTTGCTGCTAATTAGGGTGTTTAAAAATATGACATTGTTTAGCATTTACCTTGACCAGAACTATGTGCCCAGGCCATTTCAGTGTTGTTGTTTTTTGACGAATACAAGGAATTGAATAAGAAGTGGTGAATAGTGCTTGTTTTCTTTACAGGCTTTAATAGGTTCTAAGTGTTTAAGCCTGTTTCTGACCTAACAGCCTAAGAATAATTATCTGCGGAAGACATTGATTCAGTCTGAACCTAATACCAAATAAATAGGCTATACCTGCTTTATTTGACCAAACTTTAAAAACAGCGCAGCATTGTAGCCTACGTCATTGAATCACTTCCTGGAAACCTACTAAAAGGAATCTAACACTCAATGACTGTATTCCATGTGCACCCCACCACATGTTTAAGGTTTGTGTTGTTTCTTATTCTAATGTAGGCCTACATACAATAACCAAATGTTAAATCTGTTCGCTTCGATGAACCACAGTCGTCACAGACGCGCTAGACTTAGGCCTACTATTTAATTCGTAGCGGTGTAAACGAGTGCATGTTAGCGAGATCAAGTTGGGAGTTCCGCTCCCACTCCCAACGCTCCTCATTTTACAGTGTGATAAATAGCCTAACAACAACTGTGATGTATGATGTTATCGGTCCGTTTGCTCTCGGAAACCGCAGTCTGTTTTTGCTTTTTAAGGGTAGCGTTAGACTCACATATCCACTGTATATTATAGGCTACCTGTTTGCGCTGCCATTTATCTCACACTGCATTGCGGGGCCTGTCACGTGGCTTACATTGACAATTAATGGCTATTAGAGGCTAAATTTAGATCTAAAGGCCACCCTAATAAACATCTATGCGTTTATTATGGCATTTGGTGGACGAACACAGTGTTCATTTCAGTCATGTAATTCCAAAATGTACCCAGGAAATGAGTATTGAACCCGCATGACAAAAAACATTTGCACCTCCTCCATGTCTAAAAGATGGATCTGGTTGATTTATGTTAGTGCTCTGACTTGCATTGCATACTTTTGATGTCATTAATGCCATATAATAATGCATTGATTAATGCCTTAGAATTTACACATCAACGAATCTTTAGGCAATTCCAAAAAAGAATTGCAGGTAATGTTCTTGATATTTTTTTTTAGAAACATGGAAAAACGAAAATATTCTCAAGACAAGAACAATGCAGCAAACAAAGATAATATCTTACAACTATTTCGTAAGAAACTCAACGAAATCTCAGACGGGGGTATGTTGGAATGCTTGTTTGCGTATAAGCACAGACACATTCCAATTATTGTATTACAGGCCCCTGGAATTTGTTTTGAATTATTTGTACTTTTTTTGGGTAAAAAACAAACAAAAATTGTATAGTTGGCAGGCAAACCTTTTCAATTGGTATAAAAGGTGTGGTGAGATGTTAGATCAATATTTGGTGTAATTTATTTTGATAGCACCCCTACATAAAAGTACATTTATGAATGTAATATTATAAATTCATTTTGTTTTTTAGACTACCATGGCTTGTTAAATCAAGGAGCCACTTGCTATTTGAACAGCCTGCTTCAAGTCCTGTTCATGACCAAAAACTTCAGAGAGGCTGTAAACAGGTTTGAGCGCTTGTGTCAGCAAAGTTCAGTAGTGAAGTTATTAAGCGTTTACCTTGTTTGGTGTACAGAATTACAATATGCCATTAATCAAGTAGTGAATTTATATAGTTTCCCCAGAATTATATGATTTGTTTTACAGTTCAAAGAAACACACTTTTGATGTTCAATTAAAGGACTTGTTTGAATGTTTGAAGATGGGTCAAACTAAAACAACTGCTATCACACTGGCACTCGGTATTGAACATGGTGAGCCGAACAAGTTCAAATTAATAATAATATCAGACAAATATCAACAACCTTTTGTAGTAATAAACACACATTTCTTGTGTAGTGAAGCATTCACCTCCATTTCACCCCCACCCAGTATGTAAGCAAGAAGATGTTGCTGAATATTTTGAAAAGATACTGGATATGACTCATCCAAACACATCCCAGGTGGGTTAATTTTATGGTTATCTGATCTTGACCTTTTGACTTTTTGACCAACACATTCTAACTATGCCAATGTCTAAACACACCCAACATCAAATGAAAAAAAAGTTGCATTTTACCCTCAGATATTCAGAGGGGTGTTGGGACACACGACTAGATGCTCTGGTTGTCTTGAAACAATTGACAGAGAAATTCAATTTTGGATGTTGCCGATTTCAATGAAATCCACCTTTGACCAACCCCACAGTGTGGTAAGAGAAAATCCAGAAGTGTGTCTAGTCTTATTTTCTTGTTTGTTTTTATAGTTTGTCATGAAAATAGAGAATGCATTCAGTTTTGACGTTCACTTTTGTGTTTGTGAGGAGGATGCTTATTAGTTATTAAGTAGTTATTAATAGTCAGTGTATGTGCATTGCTTGCAATATCGTTTTTATGTATGCAATTTTATTCAGATAGATATATACATTGAATATAATGTATGTATTTTAAAAATATTTTTTCAGAGCAATGGATTTGATCAGTTTTTCAAGTCATCAAGGGTTGATGGGGAAAATCAAATATACTGTAAGAAGTGTAATGAAAAAACAGATGCAATCATTGTAAGTGTTTACATTCTACTTGTTAATACAATTAAATGACTGGTTGTATCAACAAGCTTTATAAATTAGCCTTTGTTTTGAACCTATCTTTTAACCTATATTGTTTGTTTTTTTGTTAAACAGGAATGTCAGATAAAACATTTTCCAGATATTCTGACTTTACTCCTAAAGAGATTTATGTTTGATGACTACAGCATGTCATATGTAAAAAATACTTGTGACACAGATGTTCCCCAAAAATTTGAGATAAAGGTAGGAACTTTTCTTTTTTCTTTTGTATCTGACACATATCAACTCAAACCAAAAACCAAAAGCAATATGGTTAATCTACCATTTGTATTTCTCTTTAAAAAAAGGGTTATATATATGAACTTTATGCAGTTGTGAACCATTCCGGGTGTCTCAGATTTGGACATTACACTGCCACAGTCAAATCATTTGAGAATGGATTCTGGTATGAGTTTGATGACAACAACGTCTCAATAGTAAGGAAAAACATATTCTTTAATAGGACATGGTAACATACAACATTGTGTAGGTATATTTGATTCACAGACGCTACTCCACAGAGCTCTTAAAGTCGTTTTTAATGCTGAAATATTATTTAGTCTAATGTTTTACTCATATTCACTTACAGACTAAGTGGAACTCAAGGTATAGTCAATATTTTAAAATGTTTTTCCTAATTTCTTAACATTTACTAAGTTGTATGTTTTTTAACATTTAAACTGATCTGTGTCTCAAGGTCCAAGAATGCATATCTTCTTATGTATCAAAGGTAAGTCATTAAGCATGGGTCTCAATGTATACAACTCGAGTAAACTGGAAAACTGAATGTCGCTCTCAGCATTACAACAGTCTTTTAATGAGGAATTCAACTTAAATAAGTGTAAAGCTAATTCACAAATTGGTTTCTAAACACATTATAAATGTTTATAAATGTTTGAAATTGATTGCTTTAACACGTTACATGGACTGTGAATATAGTACTGAATTGTGGAGTAAGACCGTTAAACAATTTTTCAAAATGTTTGTGTTCAGGATTTTTTTGGCGGGGCTGAAATAATGCCTCGATGACGCAATGGAGGCACTAAGCATTGTCCCTCCCCATTTTATAGCTTACATATTGTTTAGTTCTTTAGTATTAGACTTTCTTATGTTATTTATACATTCTACTTTTTAAAATTAAGATCTGTAAATGTTTATTGTATGCACCTTCCTGCCACAGTAAATTCCTTGTTTGTGTAAATTTGGCAATAAAATCATGGCAATACAAACAGATTCTGATTGGCTACTATAGTATTTTGCATCAGTGGTTTACCTGCTCAATTGTGTTGGGTGAGTTTCTGTCATTACCATTAGTTAACCTTACGACAGTCTACTGTTTGCTAGCTAGCTAGGCCTTCGTCCCGCAAATGCATATTCCCTTGATGCGAAATTTTACAAAAAAAAACAATAAATCTCCTTATTTAAATTTCCCAAGAATGATGAGATCAAGAAGAGGTGGATTGATTTTGTGAAGAGCCACCTTGATGGAAAGCTGATCATCACCAACACCCGCCTCTGCAGTTAACATTTATGTTTAATATAGGGTAATTAGTTATTTCCTCTTTTTCCTTCATCTGTCTCTTCCCTCTTTTCCTCCCATTTGTTTGTTTTCTCCTGCTCTTTGTCGTGTATGGATCCTACGTATTCTCTCTTTTTTGCTGTAGGTATGAATTATTTGTCCTACCACACTGTACTTGGCAGTAGATGGCGTGTCCAGTGACAGAGGTAGAGTCCAAAATTGACCTTTCTCTCTTGTTTTATGGTGCTCTTTGCACGTGGTAATGTGTCCTAAATCTCCTTTGAAAGTCTAGAAGAAATATGACAATACTAATTGTATACAAAATATACATTTTTCAGTATATTCACTTCAAATTGACCTGCTTAACTAGGTAGACAATGTACAGTATACAGTACCATTGACACATCTGTATTGACCAAGCTCAGGATCTTCTCAAAACAATCTGCAGCATCACTTTGCTCAAATACTGGTGAGACGAAACAACAGCATTACATCAATACATGTAGAACACACTAAACTGCAGGTGGGAATGTAGCCAATGTATCCCAATCACATATAGTTTTTTTAATTGTGTAGTTCATAAACAGCTGTGAAATAATATAAAAGGCTTGATTATATATGCAAACTGTATATCCTAATGTATGTTATAACAAAGATTTGTGAAAATATTCTTAATACCATTTTCAAATCCCAGTTTTGAAGATATACTCTCCGTTTCAGCATCACTGTTCTTTAATATCTTAAACAGAATCTTCAAAGGAACATCAATATTTCCCTCCGTTTGTCTGAAGAACAAAAGATAAATTGTTTTCTCAATTTGCCGAAATAATGCAACATGTAGCCTACTATTGTTTAAATGAATCTGCATTGGTGGTATTTTTGTGGTATTAAACATTAGGTAGGCTAATAGCAGTCGGTGCGCAGGGTATCAAGAGTAGACATTTACATTTTTAAATCGCCTTCAGATGGATTAATGGATTCATTACATTTTGTTTTTGCGTTGTCAGATAATGTATCATTTCTGTAAAATAATACACTCTGGAAGAAATAAGTTAATTTTCAGACAATATCAGAAAAAAATAGCTAGATCTTTGAGGGCCATTTAATTATCTGGGCAATATTACATTTAAGCATAAACTGTACTAATGCAGCTTTGGGACTAGAAAATAAACTACACAATAGGCATTTTTACCCAGTTCAGTTGATCAATTTGTTATGTTCCCCGAGGCAAGTAGGGTGAAGTGCCTCGCCCAAGGACACAACGTAATTTGTCATGGACGGGAATCAAACCGGCAACCTTTTGATTAATAGCCCAACTCCCTAACCTCTCAGCCATCTGACCCCGGGTTAGATTGTATTTATTCATTTTTCTACAGTTTTGTAACACACTGTTCCTTGGAATTAACCACTGTAATAAGATATACATGCATTTATAGTTCTTGATTATCTTCTGCTTTTACTAAATTGAGTTTTGTATGTCACTTTGTATTAAAACATGAACAGATGTCAACATACTAGATTATGTTGAAAATGGAAACATAGCCTACTAGATCGTTGATAGTCAACTAGATTGACTAGTATCAACATAAAGTATGTGGCTTCAAAATACAAGTCATATCATTTTAGGCAGACTTGATCTTAGTCATCAACAGGTTTTTCTAAAAATGGCAATGGAAACCACCTAGCATTTGGTTCCACTCCAAAAACCTGTTTGACTCAAGACGTAAGTATGTGTGCCTGACAGAGACGACTTTTGAAGGTGTGTGCATATACAGTATATTATACCTCCATGTCCTTCCAGTTCAGTTGCAAATAGTTGGTCTGGTTTATGATAAACAATGTATTTGTGTCTCTGTCTACAATGTAGACCTCTACGAGGAATCACTTGGATCAACTGAGATAACTTTGCCTCTAATGAGAGTGGTGATTATCCTTTAAACAATATTATACAAAAAAAGTGGATCTTAAATACATAGATTAGTACAAGCACTCCAACAGCTTTGCAACCTTTCAGAACCATAATGTCCTCCCAGTGTCCATCAGCAGTGTTTAGAAAGACTCTGGGCTGAATGCAACTGCACTGCACTGGGGGCCTGTAGGGCAGCATGGACTCTGACGCTGAAGGAGCGGTACTTCCTGTAGGCGACCATGACACCAGTCAGGAGGGAGAGTGTAGCTGTGACCCCCAGGACCACAGACACTGTAGGCTCTGTACCTCTGACCCCCAGGACCACAGACACTGGAGGCTCTGTACCTCTGACCCCCAGGACCACAGACACTGGAGGCTCTGTACCTCTGACCCCCAGAACCACAGACACTGGAGGCTCTGTACCTCTGACCCCCAGGACCACAGACACTGTAGGCTCTGTACCTCTGACCCCCAGGACCACAGACACTGGAGGCTCTGTACCTCTGACCCCCAGGACCACAGACACTGGAGGCTCTGTACCTCTGAACCCCAGGACCACAGACACTGGAGGCTCTGTACCTCTGACCCCCAGGACCACAGACACTGGAGGCTCTGTAACTCTGACCCCCAGGACCACAGACACTGGAGGCTCTGTAACTCTGACCCCAGGAACGGCAGAGGGATGGACAGGGGTCACACTGAGGTCAGAGGTCAAGATCTGCTCAATGATAGAATGACTGAGGGAAAGAGGAAATACACAATATTTAATCAATGTAAATTGTAGGAATATCTTTCTTAGGGTGCAAAATACATTATTACACACATGCATTTGGAGAATTTCCTTGTGGCCTTCTCATGACATTCTTTGTGATGTTTTGGTTTACAAGAAGTGCAACGCCCTTGCCTGAGTTTCCAGGTAAACATATTTAACCTAACAGTTCCTCATACCTCACTGATTGCATTTTGTTGACTGTACTTTGACAGTCATTAGCCTCACTCCATGTTGTAGATGATGTAGTTGATCTAAATAGAACTGTGCTGGTGATATAAACCATGGTTGTTCTTATATAGCAACATGGGATGAACTGTTAGCTAACATTCGGTCCTCATCTGAGCATTATTTGTCCCATTCAAATGATACCTCTTCATAGATGAGCATTTGGATATCTGACATGGGAAAGACACTTAATACAATACAAACATGGAGCAAGTATAGATTGACAAGATTTAAAAGTTAATATTGAGACTGACCTGCCATTGGACACCTGGTCTGAGGAGGGGTCAACATTGGCGACCAGGAAGTGGTCAGAATACTGACACAACCTCCCTTCAGGACAGAACACTAAACCCTGGTAACCTGGTATCTGCAGGAACAAAGAACATAATTTATCTAGGATATGATAACAGCTAAGAATGGTTATTAGGTAATGTAACTATATCAGGGTTGCTGATGTATGTTCTGAATCATGTAATAATATCATGTGAGGGAATGACAGTAGTTTATAATCACCTTACTGGCGCCCCCTGCTGGACAGTCCATCCAGCCGGCCCCGGACACCTGGACCTGAAATGTGTTCAGTCCAGCACATCTGTGTCTGTAGCAGCGACCCATGATGGAGTCATCAACAGGAAGTGAGGTGTTCTGGAAGAGGAAGGTAAAGAGAGATAGAAAGACAGGTAAGACTCTTTTACATGCAACGTGGAAAATATCTCTTAACAGTGGCAATAGGAAAAGAAACATCTTTAGAGACACAAACACACACATACACACACACACATACACACACACACACACTGACCTCTCTGCTCAAATTGGAGAAGAAACACCGGCTGTCTGAGCGATACACCTCTCCAGCCCAGTCCTCTTCTCCCATCACTCTCTTGTTCTCTTTTATCCAGCACTCACTCTGAGGAGGAAACAGAGAAACAGAGAGCCATGAAGGATGGACAGGGAAACCATCACTCTCTCGTTCTCTTCTACCCAGCACTCACTCTGAGGAGGAAACAGAGTCATGAAGGATGGACAGGGAAGGATAGAGGGTTAGGAAGTGTAAATGAAGAATAAATAAAAAAGGTTTGCAGTTTTAACTCACTCCATTTGTCAGAGGTTTGTAAACGCGGCATCCATCCAGGTATTGGTCAGTCTGGCACTCCCCCTTGTGGAAGTGAAGGTAATGACACCCTGATCCACTGGCATGGTGGCAGAGGGAATTATTATTGTATCTGTGTGACTGAGACACCAGAATAACCGTTTGAATGTGTGTGTGTGTGTCACTCATATAAAACAATAGTACCTCCCAGAGCAGAAGAAAGAGGAGGAATTATCATGACACGTGGACAGGGACCCAAACATGGCTCCTTCACCTACATGTCCCACGGAAAACACTTTTACACACCACAGAGACAACACCGATACACAGCACACACAAAATCTCTCTCTCTCACACACACACACACACACACACACAGTTTCCCCACCTTGTCCCCAGACCAGGCTCTGGGCTCTGCTGAGGTTGGCAGAGTACCAGCCCGTGTCCTGCAGAGCAGCCAGGGTGACGGGGTCGACCCGGACCACAGTGGGGTCCCCCAGAGACGACGCCATGATGGATCCCTGGAGGACACGGGACTCCCAGTGAGAAGACAGACCACCTGGACCTGCATCCTAATGGAGGGGACAAGAGAGAGAGAGAGAGATACAGAAGGAGAGAACGAGAAGGAAAGAGAGAGTGAGGGGATGGGAAAACAAAACAGGAGAGTTATACCTGGTGTGTGGTTAACGTAAACAATTCTCCCCTACAATTAAAGTGTAATAACTAATATGCATATGGTGAGCGATGTACTGAATATAAGTGTGTGTATGGAAGGCGTGGCCGGTTCTAGGTCAGTACCCGGTTCTCCAGGGGTCCTCCCAGCTCCGGGTCAGTGGACCTCAGGTGGTTCTGCAGGGCTCTGATGACAGAGTGGGTGTAGATCCTGACCTGGCCCGTCCCGTCTGCATAGGTCACCCGACCCCGGGGGGAACAGGGGGGGGAGGAACAGTCTGTCCAGCTGCTGAACAGCTGCTTAGAGAACCCCAGGGCATGGAACAGCTCGTGGATCACTGTCTGACAGAGGGGAGGAACAGAGAGACTAATATGCTACTGAGAGGAGTACATCAGCCATCCATCTAGACACACACACACACACACACACACACACAAACAAGGCCACACACACTCCTCACCTGCACAGTTCCTTGGTGGCTGTAGGTGTGTCCAGTCAGCCTGTCTCTACAGATGACCACCACCCCAGCCAGAGGCCGCCCCCGAGGGCCTGTCTGGCAGTGAACTGCATAGGCCAGCACACTGAGCTGCACACACAGGGAGGGAGGAAAAAACGAGGAAGATTAAGTTTAAAACACGTCAAATAAACTGTCCTTCAAGAGCTCATTCTGATGATATTGAGAATGTTGTAGCTTTAGGAGGCTACATTGAGGCTGTCCAAAACATATGATATGATAAAGGTGATTATATAACTGATAACAGAACTTCATATGAGATAACTGATGCTTCCGTGACCCCTGACCTCTGCCCTGCACTTGTCTGTGCTCTGTGTGTGGACATAAAGCAGGAAGTCAGTGTCAGGAAGTCCCGCCCCCTCGGGCCTCAGCACTGTCTTGGTTGGTGAATTGGGATCCGGGTACACAGCACAGCCACTCAGATGGTCATCGGGGATCTGTCAATCAAGAACGGTAAGATGAGGTAGAGTGAACCTTCGTGAACAGTCTCTCATGAAAATGAAATAGTTGAGAGGAGTCACTTCCATTACTCACAACGACATCTAGACAGGTCTCCATCCTGTAGTTCCTATTGGCCCTGCCACACCTGTGATTAGAATGGAGAGTTTCCATTGGATGAAATCACGAGAACCATGACGAGAACAGTATGATGAAGGGGGGGTCAGGTCAAGAGGTTAAACGGCATGGATGCACAGGTGTGAACACACACAGAGACACACCTGTTGTAGTTGGCAGCACTGGCGTTCCTCCAGGTAAACCGGCAGTACTTGTTGATGTCTCTGCTGAGCCACAAGCCACCAGGGATGCGGTCCACTGTGGAGATAGATTTTTCACGACAAATCCCTTAACGATACTCTCTGAAGTGTTTTACAAAATAACATATACGAATGACCAATCTTATTGATACGTGTAGTATTACTTGTTGTTATTATGTCTCAAAGGCCTGTGCTGTTAGATCCAGTCAAAACCACAACACTGCTGAGGGAGAAACTTGTCACTTGTACCTGACAGCAAGCTGGACACCATGAGCACAGCCTCCCTCACTGCTGAATCCAGCCTCTCTCTCTCAGTCTGGGATAGGACAGGGCTCTCTCTCGGAACCCAAGTCTTGATCCTGATTGGCTGCCGAGTGGGGTCGCGGGGCGGGGCCAGCTCTCTCAGCTTCCTCCTCTCTCTTTGTCCTGATTGGGCAGTTGGTGATGACGCCAGCTGTGCAGAGCGACTGGAACTGGGCTGAGTTGGGTCCTTGGACCTGTTGGAGTGTGTGTGTAGTTGGCTGGAGATGGAACTGTTGGTAGTCTTGTGATGAAGCTTCTCTTGATGAGTGGGTGTGGTGGTTACCACACTGACTGAAGACTGGACCTCATCAAAGATGCACTTCTCCAGGGCCCCGGGGGCCCAGACCACCATCATTACCCACACCCAGAGTGGTCTCACGCAGGGAGGGGAAGCCATGATTATAGCCCTTTAACATAAGCCATGTCTGTTGGAAAGAAGAAAAAGTGGTGGATTAATGTGTGGAGGAATGCTGCGGTGTATAGACAACGCATGCAAAATGGGAGAAGTTTCAGAAGACGCTAAATGTATTTACGAAGGTGACGTGATGACAATAACATTTGAATAAATCGGATCGGGACGCTATTTCAAGTTTGAGTGCAAAAACTCGAGCGTTATAAAAAAATTAAGAATAAGTGTTTAAAGATATAAAAGATTAGAATTAATTTCGCTTAATTGTTTCCATTCTACTAAACTCCACACAGACGAAAGTGAACCAGCTGATGGAGAATTATAATATGTCGCTGTCAGATTCACCTGCTCTTGTAGTCAGCCTCGCGCTCAAAACGTGGCATCTCAATCTCCTAAACATCCATCGGAGTCGACTTAATCTGGACAATTTTTACCTTTATCACATGTTCTTTACCCTAGTGCTCTTTCACTCACTCCACTTTCTGAAAACCCCGCTGTGCTCAATTCTATATACGTGCGTTGCTTTTAGCGTCCGCAGCGCTCTGACGTTTAATTGACCTGTTGTTTAGTCGTCCTTGGTCCGGAGTGACCTCACACTTGGGTGATGAATTATCTGAAGACAGAGCACAATGTAAATTTTAGTAGTCCCCTTTTCTATAGCTTTGTAATTTACAGCACCTTGTCTGACGCTGTTACATCCCCCACCGCAACACACACAAACACGCAATGAAGTCACAGAACAAAAGTAAAAGTGCAAATTGTTTAATCTCAGCCACAACTGTATGTACAGTGAAATAGACCCTAATAATATCACTCTCTTCAATTCATTACATTTTAAGTTTAAAACATACCATCCAAGCTGTCCATTTTTACTTTAATACATTCAATAACAACCAAGTCAACTGAAGAATTTAAGAACAAAAAAAAAGCAAGTAATTTTCTGAATAAAAGCAAAGAAAATAGGATATGATAGACAAAATACCACACATTTAATTTTCCATTGTTTCAAAAGCATAAAATGTAACTTTCACGTGGGGGTGATGTTTAAGATGATGTTTGTGTGACCATGGTAACCTATCAAAACGGCCACTCACGTTCACACATACCAAATGAACTGCCCCAGAGCCTTCTTATACCAAGAGCCTTAGCAACAATTCTGTGTCTTTTGGACAGGATTTGTTACCAGGCAGAGTTGGATTGTCCAATGAGATTTCACGGAACTACTACCAAACTAATGTCATTGGTTGAACTCTTACATAGACTGCTCTGAGTCAGACAGGTCCCACATGAGGAGATTGTCGTCAGTCGAACGTCACAATTTGTGTGGAGACGTAAATTATTTACACACTCGTGGATGCTCTGTGCGCGGCCCCACTATCGAGGATGCGCACGCTAAAAACAAACACACAAATCGTTACACCGTCGTCATACACAAAAAGGAAGGTCCCCACATATTATTGCCAGCTTGCAGAAATAACATGCATTGTCAGATATAAAGCCATTGATTGTGGGATATAGGTGTGCATTTGTGTGTGTGTGTGTGTGTGTGTGTGTGTGTGACAGTGTGTCCGTGTGTGTGTGACAGTGTGTGCAATCATTCAGGTTTCAAGACATCTACAGGACACACTTCTAAAAGGCACTGAAATCGGGGACTATAATATTTCTTTACTATCAAACCAGTGGCACAGGTAAGCAGTGTGTGACCCCCCCCAACCTTAGACGGTCGACACTCCTCCACACACCACTTTTGAGTATTATGTACACATTCAAATAGACTCGGCATTATAACGCTCCAGTAAGCATCATCGGCCTCCGTGCCCCCTCACCTCCAGTATGAAGAACATGGTGCCTGTGACGGCTAAAGGGAGGATGAAGTAGGGATCAGCTGCTGTCAGGTCAGTGAACCAGAACAGCACTCCTGTCTGCATGCTGGGCACCGGGTGGTACGACATCTTGCGCAGAGCGATGAAGAAGGAGATGAAGACTGGTGTCTGGGAGGGAGAGAGGAAGGGAGAGAGGGAGGGAGGGAGAGCCAGAGAGAGAGAGACAGAGAGGGAGGGAGAGATTATATTCATTGTTATGAAGAGGACTTAGTGTTCTTCTATATGTACAAACTGGAATAAGAGTTGGTAGACATGGACAGTGTTGAGCTGCAGCCTGTCGTGACTCGTGACAAACATGACTTGTGCGACGCTGTGTCTTCTGAGAGAGGAGAAACACTCGACACTAACCTGTGCGAGAGGGACCAGGAAGCCACGGAGGGGGTTGACGTCATGCTTCTTCTGGAACATGGTGAGGTCAGCGTAGGCCTTGGCAACTAGACAGAGGGAAGATGATGCATGACACTGCATTCCCATAAGGCACGAATAGACAAGTTAGTACGTTTCAGGTGATAGACGGAAAGAAAAGGACAGAGAGTTTGAGATGATGAGAGAAGGAGGAGGAGGAGGGAGGACTTACAGTCAAACTTGTTTCCGCTCTGTTTGGCTTCGTTCATCTTGCTGGTGAGTTTGGTCATCTCAGGCATGACGTTGTTCAGCTTCGCTGCCTCCCTCTGGCCTTTTACGATCACCGGGAACACCAACATTCAAGCTAGCACTGTGCCTGGGGTAAGATAAAGAAGGTAAAAATGAACAATTAGCAGTGTATCATGATTCCTCGACAGCAACGCTCAGCAGAAAGCCTTGAAAAGGTCATACAAAGTGATAGGAGTAGGATAAAGTTGCATCTGAAACAAGCTCATTTTTGGTGGGGGGTGTTGCATAGCAACAATCAGTGTTTACCTATAACGATGGCGCCCCACCAGGGAACCCCCAGGTCCACGTGGAAGAACTCCAGCATGTTCTGGACCAGACCCACAGGAGTGGAGCACCCCAGACCCAGCTCCGCCAGGCTGACTTCGGCTCCAGGCCCGTGGAGCACGTCCAGGGCTGTGGGAGCGGCCTCCATCAGCGACTCAGAGATTGGCTGTGTGATGACAGGGGTGGGGTCTGCCATGACAGGGCTGGAAACAGGAAGTGATGCTTCCACAACTGGAGTTGACGGGGGAACCGGTGCAATTGGGGTCTGTAAAAGTCAACAAGAGATCTTGATCTATATTCACATTTAGTCATGTTTACTTATAGTCATATTTCGGTCTAAACATCTCAGAAATTGTAAGCAAGGATGAAACAGAAATGTTTCGGAGGCATAAGCTAACACTTTTGTCACAAAAAGGTAACAAAAATTGAAGTTTCAACTGTGAGCTGTTGTGCCTGACAGCGTGCCTGACAGCGCTGACCAATAAGAACCTCCCATGGTGTCGCCGACCAAGGACGGTTCTGGTGGCAGGACTCCTGCAGTCTATGTGAAGGTGGGAGCTCTGTAGAAACCTCTACAGAATGAAGAGAATACGGCTGGTCAGTGAGATATTTCACTTTAATAAACCACAGACATAAGGCATTCGTGGCTACTATCCTGACTCCCGGCTAAAGCATCCTGCTAAGGTAGCATGCTAGCTGCAACAGCTCGGATCTACAGGAAGTTCTACCAATTTAGCTAGCTAGCGAGAAAACTAGCATAACGTATACTACTACTAATTAGACACATTTTTAAACGTCAATCATGTTAACAGGTGTCATAATTCTTACTTTAGCTAAATTACGTAGCTTGTTGCTGGCTTCAGTGAGTAATAGGACACACACTAGCGGTGTCAAAGTCAAAGCATGCACACCATGGTAGCCTGACGAGTCAGTGAAAACCCCCCTGGAACCAGAAATCACGTTAATCGGACAGCAACGAGTCATGATCAAAACTAACCTGATTCCATCCTTCTGGATATGTATGCTTAACTCGGTTAGATAAACTTGTCCGTTGAAACAAACATCTCGTTAGGCAAACTGGAGTCACCCCACTTCTGATCGCTGCCATGTTGAAATTGTAACTACGGGCACCTAAAGTGGACAATCTAAGTACGTTATTACGGTGGCTCTGAAGTGCAAAACACAGCTGTGTACATGTACATCCCAAAATGAACAGACGTGTCTGTATGTACTATCCACCAGGGGGGATTATTACTCTATTTGCTCCCTGTCTCATATTCTATGTATGTTGCTTGCTAATGCTAGAGGCAGGGAGTGCTTCCACTAGACACATCCACTCTGCCAAAGTCAATCCTATTTCCATGTCCATGGTTATCCATAAATTCTCAAATCACGTGTCTTGACTGAACTGGGTCCAAGAGTACGTTTCAGATCTAACTTCTAGGAGTCTATAGAGTATGGTAAGATTTCCTAAAATACTGTGGAGGGAAGGGGTGAGTATGTGTGTATGTATGTATGTGTATCATGAAAAAGGCCTTTACTTTGTAACGCGTTACTCCCAACACTGAGTAAGATGCCTTACGTCCCTGATAAATGATGACGCGTGCTGCCCGATTGCCCTGCCTGAACTAGCTGCGCTTATTTATTGCATTGTATGATTTACAATTAGAAATAATTCTGTTTCAAAATCCTCTTGCACATTGTATTCTCTATGAACCTCTCTGTCACTATCCGTCCTGGTGGAGGGAATTATGTTGAACTTTTACAGATTTGTTCCTCATGTCCAACGCTCGGGGGGAGCAACGAGCCGCAAGTGCGCGCGTAATGGCGCCTAAGCGCTGGTTTCCCTACACCAGACGACACTCCTGGTCGGCTATGCCCTCCGCAACGCTCGGGGTCTCTCGAATTTATACGGGTTGCGTGCGCGGAGAACGCACACCTAGTTGTTATTGTCGAGCTGTTTAGGCACGACCAACTAACCAACCATGGATGCTCATAAACGTCACTGGGGCTTCGGACACGACATCAATAGATTGATCAATCAACAACAGTCAACACATAGCAGCAAGACATTGTTCGAGCAACATCAATAAAAAAAGGAATGACGCGTGTGTGTGTGTCAACCGATCACTTATTCCCGTGTCGTTATCTTTGACCTCGCACCACCAACTGACAGTTTAAGTTTGCTCACGCTTTATTTTTCAAATATAGTTATCCAAATGGAAATAGAACAAAAACAAGTATAAAAAAGGTCTTCAAAAACAGTTCAATGAAACAGAGCCTCCAAAAGTGAAACAAAGTCCAACAGGTGAAATCAAAGAAAAATTAAAACAAAAAGATGTCAATTAATTACTCGCGGCTCAGCAACTGTCGTCTAACAACCAGCAAAAGGCAAGAGTCAAGAGAGAAGGGGGGTTCACATTTCCGTACATGTTATTTTTATGTGAAACGGGCTGGTGACCAACTTTTTACTTTGACTGCACTATGACACATCTTAGGTAAAAAGTTCAAATGTAGCATGTGGTTCTCTTACCACATCCTCTGTTGCCATTATTACTGCAAAACTCTCTACCAATTTTACACACACTTCTCTTGCAACTCAAAATGCATATGTAAGAGAATCAAAACATTTTTATAATGCAACTTAATACGCATGTAAGAAATGAATACAATGTAACCTCAAAATGCAACTTATTATGCATGTAAAGAAAGAAATTGGTTACAATGTAACTTGAAAATGCATGCAAGGATTACATGCAAACTTTAATATTATGCAAGCAAACTTCTAAAACTTTTGAATGCAAAACTTTCACTGCGTCAACTGTATAAATGATGAAAAAGATAAAGAGCAATACATTTGTACTATACAATTGCTGTTAAAGTTGCATCTGTTAGATGCATTTGTATTTATCAAGCTTTGTGACAGTGTTCTTGGCAATGATTTCATGTCAACAACAGTGTGATACAAAGGCTGAACATCATGCCAGAGACAGGCAGGAGGGCATCTGTTCTTGGTGTGATTTGTTTCTCACTATAGCATAAGTTATATGAAAAAATACACAGACTGGAAGAAAAAACAGTTTAGCAAAAAACTTAACTCAATTACAGCAGATATATCATCATATATTGTAATCTCTATATACAATTAACATAAAGCATATTTCCTTCTTCATAATTCCAGTCTAACCTAGATTCTGTGAGACATTTTCAGAGCAATGTTCTCATAAACTTTTCTGTTTAGAGGACACCTGTTTACTTAGCTTTGTCACAGACTGCTGTAACTGCTGCTCTCATTGCTTGTCCTGCTGTTTCTTTTCCCTCAGCTGCATCAGCCCCAATCATCCCTCCTCCTATTCCTCCTGCTAATGCTGCTGCTCCTAATATAACTGCTGCCCCTATGCATACTGCTGCTCCTCCTCCTACTCCTACTGCTACTGCTGTTGCTTTTACTGCTCCTCCTCCTACTGCTACTGCTGTTGCTTTTGCTGCTCCTACTGCTACTGCTTCTAATGCTTTTGCAGCTGATCTTACTGCTATGCAGCCGGGTAGTGATGCTACTTTTACCACTCCAAGCAGAGCTCCCACCAAGAATCCTGTTGCTATGCCAGCCACTTTGACATGTAACTTAGTTCGGACTGTTTCCTTAGCCTGGTTATGAATCTCCTTATCAGACAGTTTACCATCTGACTTCTCTATTGTTTTTTCCTCTACTTGTATGTCCTCCTGTACAGCCTGGAGCATCTCATTTGTGTAGCAGACTCCTTTGTTCTTCTTCACCATCTTGTCGATCGTCTTCAGTAGCTCTGACACCTGGACCTGGTTGCTTCTGTTCTTGTACCACTGACAATGGTTCCAGCGCTTATTGTCGATGACGTGACAGCGACCTCCACACTTCTCAACCAGTTCACTGAGTTCATCACTTTCTTTAACAAACTCTCGAATTGTTTTGGTTCCGAGGTCATCGCCATGAGTGAAAAGGACTGTAGCAAATTTGAAAGCTTCTTTTGAAAATGATTGTTGGATTTTTAAAATGATTTCGTTCTCATGTTTAGTAAATCTCCCCACTTTGAGCACAATAAGGAATGCATGAACACCTCCGGCACACTCTGTCGTACATTTAACAATTTCTTTTGTCAGCTCATCCTCAGACATCCCGGTGTCAAAGAATCCTGGTGTGTCGATCAAAGTGATTTCCCTTCCATCAATGGTCTTGGTCTCAGGTTTACATATCTTAGTGAAGGGGTTAGGGGAAATGCAATCAGCAAACACTTCCTTCCCACCAAATATGGTGTTTCCTGTGCTGCTCTTTCCATCACCAGTTTTTCCCAGAAGAACAATCCTCCTGACAGGGGGGGGGGTTCTTAAGCAGTTAAAACCTACAGGACAGGAACATGTCATTTTTAGCATTTTTGAACGCTATAGTGGAACATTCAATGGTTTTAAAAAGTGAGGAAAGAGATTAATGTGCCATGGCTATATGAACTATTTCACTAACCATATCTCACTAACAAAGCTAGTCTGTACAGTAAATATTTTCAGTTGTACAGAATTAACATCATTTGGGGGGACATTTTTACATCATTGTCATTTTTATACGGGTACAGCTCACAGGCAGGTAACTTTGCAGGAAATGGGAGTATGACACCACCAGCTGGTCATTTTTGTAATTACTTTAAGCACACTTACTGTCGGTTATATTCCATTGATCTACTGTGATCTAATTCACAGTAGTCTATATGTCCCAAGGAAACTATGGTCTGTGATCGTGATGAAGCCTTGTCTGTATAAAATATTTTGTGTTGACGTTGTTCTAAGGGCTATTCTTTTAAAGAGTATAAAGTGCAAAAACAATTTATAAAGAACATCAGAAGCAAGACCCCTTATGTCCCTTTATTGGATTATTTAGAACAGATTTTACTTTGGACAATGAAGGCCCATCCACCAAGAAAAATAAACATGGTATAGTTTCGTTTTTGCTAATAAGAACGGAGAACAAGCTGCATGTTTTTTGTTTATTTACCCATAATGTAAAAAACGAGAAAACTAAATTGTTAAAAAACGAATTGACTGCATCAATTATACCGAAAAAATAATGGTTAAAACGTACTTTGGTGAAATGTTGTATCAGTTCAGGTAATAGTGCTTTATCCAGTATTCCACCACCCAACGATATGGGTCCAACTAATGTCATAATACTATTGAATAGGATATAACCACAATAATAGATCGTTTAAGAAACTGACATGATTATGCAAGGTATTACTCACCCATTATACTCCTCTCAACAAACGATTCGCTCGCTCTCACACCAATGGAGAGAGAAGCTTTTATCTGAAAACTGTGGAGGGAGGAGAAATTGACTTCCTTCTTACCGAACACTACGTCAAGATAGTAAATGAGGAAGTACTTAACTGAAGTAGAAAAAAACATTCAAACTGTAATGTTGAGCATATGTCTGTAGAAACATCTGTCATACATTCAACACCATCTTTTAGACACCAGATACTATTCACATGTTGACCTTTGCACTTTTTGTAAAGCTCTCTCTTGGAAATCGATTTGTATAAAAACATCTGCTAAATGGATAAATGTAAATGTAACTACATACATCAATATGAATGTCTGTCTTACTGTCTATACATAAATGAAAGACATTGAGAGAAACATGCAGTATTTAATACAGAAAGAAAAAAACACACACACATCCTATCCTTTGGAAAACTTTATACATTCCTTAATTTCCAAAAGACAACAACAAAAGATAAATATGACAGTTCAAGATAAAGAGATTTATTTAACGTGAAAGAAAAGTTCAACTTGGGTCTTGCTGACCTTCAGTCAGTAGCTGTCTTTGACCTCCCATCCACCTCCAGGTCATCCTGAGAAGTCGATGCTTAGAAGGAAAAACACTGTTCTATTCCTTCCACATGCTCGATCACAGTAAATCCTACACCCATCTTCTCTCCTAAATTCTATCTACCACGACCCCCCTCCCCATCATCATCCCTTGTTCCTCCTCCCTCCATCACACGCTGACAAACACCAAGTCTACCTCTCCTCTTCCTCCTCCTCCCTCCATCACACGCTGACAAACACCAAGTCTACCTCTCCTCTTCCTCCTCCTCCCTCCATCACACGCTGACAAACACCAGCCTAGCAGAGTAGGCCAGGTCCACCAGGTACAGCAGAAAGTTGAGGGCCGCCGCGGTAACGCTTGTCGAACTGAAAGACGGGCCAGATGATGGTGGCCGTCAGGTACATGACCACCGCCAGCAGGCCGTAGGCGGACAGGAATTTGGCAAAGGGGAACGGGAGGCAGCCGGTGCACTCGCCGACGCAGAGCACCACCACGGCGGCGGACAGGATGAAGCAGATGCAGTAGACCGCCATGCACCACTTGAGGGCGGCGTGGCCGTCGTAAGCCACGGGCTCGCTGACAAGGATGAAGATCAGGCACGCCACGGTCGTCTGGCACACCTTGAGGAGGCCCGGGGCCGTGGCCATGTAGGCCGCCACCTCGCCGGGCCGCGCCCGTGACAGGCTCACCTCGCCCAGGTAGGCCACGATCGCCAGGCAGGAGAAGACGGTGGCGGCGATGCGGCAGTCGCGCGGCTCCCCTCGCCGGCTCCCGTCCTGGAGGAAGTAGAGGGGGTAGATGACGGAGGCGGAGAGGCAGAGCAAGGCCGCGTAGCAGGCTAGGGTGATGGGGAAGTTGGTCCAGGAGACGGGGGTGCGAGCCTGGAGGCCAAACTGCTCCACCAGGAGAACCAGCAGGGTGCCGGCGAAGCTAAAGGCCCAGCAGAAGATGCACCAGTCGGCCATGCCGCCGTGGGAGAGTGCGGCTCCGTGGGCAGAGACGCTGAAGGACACGCAGGAGAAGACCAGAGCGGCCACACGGACCGACAGCAGCTGGGAGGAGGGCAGCAGCACCAGCGGCATGATGGGAGAGCGCTATTCACAGTCAAGGGCTAGGAGTGTGGGATTTGTAGTCTTTGGGACTTGTAGTCCCAACAGAGTTCAATGGCGCAGGTGACTTGGTGAGAGGGGTGTCTAGGGTTGATGGTTGACCACAGTCGAGGGCTAGGAGTGTGGGAGTTGTAGTCTCTAGGACTTGTAGTCCCAAAAGTGTTCAATGGCGCAGGTGTGGAGTGTGTCTAGGGTTGTGCTGTCCTAGACGCTGTAACCCTGTTGAAGGAAAGGAGAGTGTGTTACAAAAAATCACGTGTGACTCAAAACCGAACTGAAACCCTTGTGAAACTAAGGGTGGTTTAAGTGGCTGTACTTTCACGTACATCTTTTCTCACAGCTACATCCTCCCACACAGCTTATGACGCAGCGAATGTGCGTTTACGACAGACACAGATCTCATTATGTGAAAGCTGCTTTAGCTCTTGTGGTTTCGACCCCTGGCCCGGCAACGTTGACAGAAAGACGGAAAGTCCTTGAAATAACCAGGGAGAAATGCTTTAATCGTTGACTCTTGCGCCCTCTGGTGTTGTCACGCTAGACTGGGTCTACTTTCTCATCGAAAAACGGTTTAGGCCAGTTAAATTCAAAGGCTGCGGTTTAGGGGCGTCCCCGACAATGTCAAGAGGGAATCCGAAATGCTATTCACAGAAAATGTATAATCTAAGAGAACTCCCACTCTCGGGATACTTCCGGGTTCTGAACTGGTTGCAGTTCCACACTAGTTCCATGTGATGGCGCCAACGGTCGAGTGCAGAATGAATGGAGGTCTATGGAGCTATACCCCTAAAAATCCACTTTTCTCAGGATATAATTTTTTTTCTAGTAATTTTCATTTGGAATTCGAAAGGGGAGGCAAAAAAAATACTAACTGCTGGGTGTTAGATTTTTTTTAAGTAGTTATTTTGTTCTAAAAAGACTTTTACAATGTCAGAGACGTCATACACATTGTACGACCAGAGATACCGTAATACGGCAAGCTCCGGTCACTTTCTTTTCTCTCTCGAGGCATCGACAACACAGCTGACAGGTTAGGCTCCCCCTGTCAATACACATGCTAGAAAGAGTTTTGGCTTGCTAATGTTGTTTCTAATGTTGGTAATGCTCATATTCTATGTATGTTGCTTGCTAATGCTAGAGGCAGGGAGTGCTTCCACTAGACACATCCACTCTGCCAAAGTCAAACCTATTTCCATGTCCATGGTTATCCATAAATTCTCAAATCAAATCACGTGTCTTGACTGAACTGGGTCCAAGAGTACGTTTCAGATCTAACTTCTAGGAGTCTAGAGTATGGTAAGATTTCCTAAAATACTGTGGAGGGAAGGGGTGAGTATGTGTGTATGTATGTATGTGTATCATGAAAAAGGCCTTTACTTTGTAACGCGTTACTCCCAACACTGAGTAAGACGCCTTACGTCCCTGATAAATGATGACGCGTGCTGCCCGATTGCCCTGCCTGAACTAGCTGCGCTTATTTATTGCATTGTATGATTTACAATTAGAAATAATTCTGTTTCAAAATCCTCTTGCACATTGTATTCTCTATGAACCTCTCTGTCACTATCCGTCCTGGTGGAGGGAATTATGTTGAACTTTTACTGATTTGTTCCTCATGTCCAACGCTCGGGGGGAGCAACGAGCCGCAAGTGCGCGCGTAATGGCGCCTAAGCGCTGGTTTCCCTACACCAGACGACACTCCTGGTCGGCTATGCCCTCCGCAACGCTCGGGGTCTCTCGAATTTATACGGGTTGCGTGCGCGGAGAACGCACACCTAGTTGTTATTGTCGAGCTGTTTAGGCACGACCAACCAACCATGGATGCTCATAAACGTCACTGGGGCTTCGGACACGACATCAATAGATCGATCAATCAACAACAGTCAACACATAGCAGCAAGACATTGTTCGAGCAACATCAATAAAAAAAGGAATGACGCGTGTGTGTGTGTCAACCGATCACTTATTCCCGTGTCGTTATCTTTGACCTCGCACCACCACCTGACAGTTTAAGTTTGCTCACGCTTTATTTTTCAAATATAGTTATCCAAATGGAAATAGAACAAAAACAAGTATAAAAAAGGTCTTCAAAAACAGTTCAATGAAACAGAGCCTCCAAAAGTGAAACAAAGTCCAACAGGTGAAATCAAAGAAAAATTAAAACAAAAAGATGTCAATTAATTACTCGCGGCTCAGCAACTGTCGTCTAATAACCAGCAAAAGGCAAGAGTCAAGAGAGAAGGGGGTTCACATTTCCGTACATGTTATTTTTATGTGAAACGGGCTGGTGACCAACTTTTTACTTTGACTGCACTATGACACATCTTAGGTAAAAAGTTCAAATGTAGCATGTGGTTCTCTTACCACATCCTCTGTTACCATTATTACTGCAAAACTCTCTACCAATTTTACACACACTTCTCTTGCAACTCAAAATGCATATGTAAGAGAATCAAAACATTTTTATAATGCAACTTAATAAGCATGTAAGAAATGAATACAATGTAACCTCAAAATGCAACTTATTATGCATGTAAAGAAAGAAATTGGTTACAATGTAACTTGAAAATGCATGCAAGGATTACATGCAAACTTTAATATTATGCAAGCAAACTTCTAAAACTGTTGAATGCAAAACTTTCACTGCGTCAACTGTATAAATGATGAAAAAGATAAAGAGCAATACATTTGTACTATACAATTGCTGTTAAAGTTGCATCTGTTAGATGCATTTGTATTTATCAAGCTTTGTGACAGTGTTCTTGGCAATGATTTCATGTCAACAACAGTGTGATACAAAGGCCGAACATCATGCCCGAGACAGGCAGGAGGGCATCTGTTCTTGGTGTGATTTGTTTCTCACTATAGCATAAGTTATATGAAAAAATACACAGACTGGAAGAAAAAACTGTTTAGCAAAAAACTGAACTCAATTACAGCAGATATATCATCATATATTGTAATCTCTATATACAATTAACATAAAGCATATTTCCTTCTTCATAATTCCAGTCTAACCTAGATTCTGTGAGACATTTTCAGAGCAATGTTCTCATAAACTTTTCTGTTTAGAGGACACCTGTTTTCTTAGCTTTGTCAACGACTGCTGTAGCTGCTGCTCTCATTGCTTGTCCTGCTGTTTCTTTTCCCTCAGCTGCATCAGCCCCAATCATCCCTCCTCCTATTCCTCCTGCTAATGCTGCTGTTCCTAATATAACTGCTGCCCCTATGCATACTGCTACTGCTGCTCCTCCTCCTACTGCTACTGCTACTGATGCTCCTCATCCTACTGCTACTGCTGTTGCTTCTGCTGCTCCCCCTCTACTGCTACTGCTGTTTTTACTGCTACTGTTTCTAATGCTTTTGCAGCTGATCCTACTGCTATGCTAACGGATGGTGATGCTACTCTTACCACTCCAAGCAGAGCTCCCATCAAGACTCCTGTTGCTATGCCAGCCGGTTTGACATATAACTTAGTTTGGACTGTTTCCTTAGCCTGGTTATGAATCTCCTTATCAGACAAATTACCATCTGACTTCTCTCTTATTGTTTTTTCCTCTACTTGTATGTCCTCCTGTACAGCCTGGAGCATCTCATTGGTGTAGCAGCCTCCTCCGTTCTGCTTCACCATCTCGTCGATCGTCTTCAGTAGCTCTGACACCTGGACCTGGTTGCTTCTGTTCCTGTTCTTCCTACCCTTCTTACGGCGCTTATTGACGATGACGTGACAGCGACCTCCACACTTCTTCACCAGTTTACTGAGTTCATCATTTTCTTTAACAAACTCTTGAATTGTTTTGGCTCCGAGGTCATCGCCATGAGTGAAAAGGACTGTAGCAAATTTGAAATCTTCATCTGAAAATGATTGTTGGATTTTTGAAATGATGTCGTTCTCATGTTCAGTATATCTCTCCACTTTGAGCACAATAAGGAATGCATGAACACCTCCGGCACACTCTGTCGTACATTTAACAATTTCTTTTGTCAGCTCATCCTCAGACATCCCGGTGTCAAAGAATCCTGGTGTGTCGATCAAAGTGATTTCCCTTCCATCAATGGTCTTGGTCTCAGGTTTACATGTCTTAGTGAAGGAGTTAGGGGAAATGGATACATCAAACACTTCCTTTCTACCAAATATGGTGTTTCCTGCGCTGCTCTTTCCAACACCAGTTTTTCCCAGAAGAACAATCCTCCTGTCTCTGGGACGTACGGGGTTATTTGTTGAGCTGTTAGAACCTACAGGACAGGAACATGTCATTTTTAGCATTTTTGAATGCTATAGTGGAACATTCAATGGTTTTAAAAAGTGAGGAAAGAGATTAATGTGCCATGGCTATATGAACTATTTCACTAACCATATCTCACTAACAAAGCTAGTCTGTACAGTAAATATTTTCAGTTGTACAGAATTAACATCATTTGGGGGGACATTTTTACATCATTGTCATTTTTATACGGGTACAGCTCACAGGCAGGTAACTTTGCAGGAAATGGGAGTATGACACCACCAGCTGGTCATTTTTGTAATTACTTTAAGCACACTTACTGTCGGTTATATGCCATTGATCTACTGTGATCTAATTCACATCTGTGATACTGTGATCGTGATGAAGCCTTGTCTGTATAAAATATTTTGTGTTGACGTTGTTCTAAGGGATATTCTTTTAAAGAGTATAAAGTGCAAAAACAATTTATAAAGAACATCAGAAGCAAGACCCCTTATGTCCCTTTATTGAATTATTGAGAACAGATTTTACTTTGGACAATGAAGGCCCATCCACCAAGAAAAATAAACATGGTATAGTTTCGTTTTTGCTAATAAGAACGGAGAACAAGCTGCATGTTTTTGTTTATTTACCCATAATGTAAAAAACGAGAAAACTACATTGTTAAAAAACGAATTGACTGCATCAATTATACCGAAAAAATAATGGTTAAAACGTACTTTGGTGAAATGTTGTATCAGTTCAGGTAATAGTGCTTTATCCAGTATTCCACCACCCAACGATATGGGTCCAACTAATGTCATAATACTATTGAATAGGATATAACCACAATAATAGATCGTTTAAGAAACTGACATGATTATGCAAGGTATTACTCACCCATTATACTCCTCTCAACGAACAATTCGCTCGCTCTCACACCAATGGAGAGAGAAGCTTTTATCTGAAAACTGTGGAGGGAGGAGAAATTGACTTCCTTCTTACCGAACACTACGTCAAGATAGTAAATGAGGAAGTACTTAACTGAAGTAGAAAAAAACATTCAAACTGTAATGTTGAGCATATGTCTGTAGAAACATCTGTCATACATTCAACACCATCTTTTAGACACCAGATACTATTCACATGTTGACCTTTGCACTTTTTGTAAAGCTCTCTCTTGGAAATCGATTTGTATAAAAACATCTGCTAAATGGATAAATGTAAATGTAACTACATATATCAATATGAATGTCTGTCTTACTGTCTATACATAAATGAAAGACATTGAGAGAAACATGAAGTATTTAATACAGAAAGAAAAAAACACACACACATCCTATCCTTTGGAAAACTTTATACATTCCTTAATTTCCAAAAGACAACAACAAAAGATAAATATGACAGTTCAAGATAAAGAGATTTATTTAACATGAAAGAAAAGTTCAACTTGGGTCTTGCTGACCTTGAGTCAGTAGCTGTCTTTGACCTCCCATCCACCTCCAGGTCATCCTGAGAAGTCGACGCTTAGAAGGAAAAACACTGTTCTATTCCTTCCACATGCTCGATCACAGTAAATCCTACACCCATCTTCTCTCCTAAATTCTATCTACCACAACCACCCTCCCCATCATCATCCCTTGTTCCTCCTCCCTCCATCACACGCTGACAAACACCAAGTCTACCTCTCCTCTTCCTCCTCCTCCCTCCATCACACGCTGACAAACACCAAGTCTACCTCTCCTCTTCCTCCTCCTCCCTCCATCACACGCTGACAAACACCAAGTCTACCTCTCCTCTTCCTCCTCCTCCCTCCATCACACGCTGACAAACACCAAGTCTACCTCTCCTCTTCCTCCTCCTCCCTCCATCACACGCTGACAAACACCAAGTCTACCTCTCCTCTTCCTCCTCCTCCCTCCATCACACGCTGACAAACACCAAGTCTACCTCTCCTCTTCCTCCTCCTCCCTCCATCACACGCTGACAAACACCAAGTCTACCTCTCCTCTTCCTCCTCCTCCCTCCATCACACGCTGACAAACACCAGCCTAGCAGAGTAGGCCAGGTCCGCCAGGTACAGCAGAAAGTTGAGGGCCGCCGCGGTAACGCTTGTCGAACTGAAAGACGGGCCAGATGATGGTGGCCGTCAGGTACATGACCACCGCCAGCAGGCCGTAGGCGGACAGGAATTTGGCAAAGGGGAACGGGAGGCAGCCGGTGCACTCGCCGACGCAGAGCACCACCACGGCGGCGGACAGGATGAAGCAGATGCAGTAGACCGCCATGCACCACTTGAGGGCGGCGTGGCCGTCGTAAGCCACGGGCTCGCTGACCAGGATGAAGATCAGGCACGCCACGGTCGTCTGGCACACCTTGAGGAGGCCCGGGGCCGTGGCCATGTAGGCCGCCACCTCGCCGGGCCGCGCCCGCGACAGGCTCACCTCGCCCAGGTAGGCCACGGTCGCCAGGCAGGAGAAGACGGTGGCGGCGATGCGGCAGTCGCGCGGCTCCCCTCGCCGGCTCCCGTCCTGGAGGAAGTAGAGGGGGTAGATGACGGAGGCGGAGAGGCAGAGCAAGGCCGCGTAGCAGGCTAGGGTGATGGGGAAGTTGGTCCAGGAGACGGGGGTGCGAGCCTGGAGGCCAAAACTGCTCCACCAGGAGAACCAGGAGGGTGCCGGCGAAGCTAAAGGCCCAGCAGAAGATGCACCAGTCGGCCATGCCGCCGTGGGAGAGCGCGGCTCCGTGGGCAGAGACGCTGAAGGACACGCAGGAGAAGACCAGAGCGGCCACACGGACCCACAGCAGCTGGGAGGAGGGCAGCAGCACCAGCGGCATGATGGGAGAGCGCTATTCACAGTCAAGGGCTAGGAGTGTGGGATTTGTAGTCTTTGGGACTTGTAGTCCCAACAGAGTTCAATGGCGCAGGTGACTTGGTGAGAGGGGTGTCTAGGGGTTGATGGTTGACCACAGTCGAGGGCTAGGAGTGTGGGAGTCGTAGTCTCTAGGACTTGTAGTCCCAAAAGTGTTCAATGGCGCAGGTGTGGAGTGTGTCTAGGGTTGTGCTGTCCTAGACGCTGTAACCCTGTTGAAGGAAAGGAGAGTGTGTTACAAAAATCACGTGTGACTCAAAACCGAACTGAAACCCTTGTGAAATTAAGGGTGGTTTAAGTGGCTGTACTTTCACATACATCTTTTCTCACAGCTACATCCTCCCACACAGTTTAAAAATTGAAAGTGATCTTATACTTCGCTTTAATGCAGGCTTATATGCACTTACTCATATAGAAGATTATAATATACAATGTTTTCATGCCAGCAAATATTGATATGAGGCCATTTTGCCCTTCTTTATAATTACCATCAAATTTACATTTTATTTACCACCTATGAATACGATTTTAATATCAGACTTCATGAAGCGTAGGTCTGTTCAGACTACACTAATTAACCCAGAGTGCTTAGTAGAACTTCATATAGTATTCTGACAGTACAGTAAGTTACAGTCGAATGTGCGTTTACGACAGACACAGATCTCATGATGTGAAAGCTGCTTTAGCTCTTGTGGTTTCGACCCCTGAGAGGCCCGACAACGTTGACAGAAAGACGGAAAGTCCCTCAAATAACCAGGGAGAAATGCTTTAATCGTTGACTCTTGCGCCTTCTGGTGTTGTCACGCTAGACTGGGTCTACTTTCTCATCGAAAAACGGTTTATGCCAGTTACATTCAAAGGGTGCGGTTTAGGGGCGTCCCCGACAATGTCAAGAGGGAATCCCAAATGCTATTCACAGAGAATGTATAAGCGCGGAGCCAGACGTTGTAAACATTCCGGGTTTAGCCCAAACCAACAACGTATTGGGGCTTGATTTGCAAGAACGCGACGCTGAGCGCCTCCACTGTCCTCTTCCACATATTAAATAGTGCTGCTGCCAACGAATAATGCACCTAATAATATGGTGCCTGCACTGCAATGCCATGGCGGGCTGTACCAAATGATTTTTCGGGCTGCATATGGCCCGCAGGTCGGACGTTCCCCACCCCTGGTCTTGTTGGTCACGGCAACCCATAGCGGCAACCCCGACTTCTTAATACGGACCAATCACAGCCAAGGGGGTCTCCGTCGCTCTGCGTAATTTCGACGGATAGTTAGAAAATTCAGGAGGTGCACGTCAATCCGTCAAAAGCTCTCCGAGGGCTGACGGAGAGCACGCAGAGGGCGTTCCACGGAGACGAGGGCGTTCCCTCCTCAGCGTTTTTCGAAAAACGCAGAAGCATAATTAGGCCTTAAGGAATGTCTGTGACTCCCATTCCTATCATAATAAACCTTGAATTGACTTGCCACGTGAGTTTACAATCCACGGATGTAGCGAAGTAGGATATTTGTTGTCTTGATTTGTTTGCTTATAAAAATGTATGACCTTCCGTTCTTCACGAACATCAACTCAGTTCTCTTCCATTATCTCAGTGCATTAGAGGTTATTACAGTAAATTAGAGGGGGAATTAGTCAGAGCTAAGAGCAATTTCCTCTGGTGTGTGGGAACAACCCAGGAAGTTGCATTAACGCAGGAAGCCATTCAAGCCCAAACACAAAGATTAAAAAAGGACTTGGGTCGTTGATAATCATATTTCCAGCATAATAACCTGACACTTTGAACCCTACTCTGTTACACATCACCTATGCAGACACACACACATTGAGTTGTTTATACCTTCATTATGATATCTGGAGGGATGCAGTGAGTCAGGAGTTCATAGAGCCTCTCCTGCACCTCCAACAACCGAGAGAGAGAGAGGAGAGAGAGAGCGAGACAAGAAATCAAAATATTCTTATACCTTGAGTTTATTTCCATGTATTTATTTAAAAGATATACATAAAAATGCAATTTAATTCCAAAGAATACAATCCTAATTCTATTTATATTGTTAATGCTAAAAACAACATTGGCTCATTGTCGTTTATAGTACACGTATGTAGAAGCAATGTAATTAATTACCTAATGTACAGATGTCTTGATTGGCTTACAAAAATACATAATGTTAGTTTTCAGAGTAGTTCCCGCAGCCATGCCCCCCCCCCGACTTTTCATCGCCAAAGATCAATTTTACACAACTTTTTTAATTAACTGTTCTATTACATACCCTGCTCTGATGGTGTTACTCCAAGGCAGACAACCATGCCTGTATGGCAAAGACGTTGAGTAATTCTCAATGAATTTTAATTGCTTTGCACAAAATACATATATACATATTCTGCAGTATTTTTATTGGGGTAGCTTGTACTACACAAAAAAAAGAACTACATTCACTATATATTCATGTTTCTTGTTTCAGTTGGTCAATGTTTTCCTTAAGAATCATTGTGGAGTGATTTGTTTTGATAATGTGCAAAAAACTGTGCCTTATCCTCTGTGCTGTTAAATAAAGATGAAAACAAATATGTGCCATTATCTTATTATAAACTGATATCAAATAAAAGCATGAACTGTACTAATGCAGCTTTGAAACTGGAAAATAAAATACACATTCACATATATTAGGCATTTTTACCTAGTCAAATTTATAAATTTGTTAGTTCTTGATTATCTTCTGCACGTACTAAATGGAGTTTGTACGTTACTTTGGATTATAGCATAAACTGCAATCTGTTTACTGGCACCATATAAATTAAACTTCATGTGACACATCTATATAGAACTGTGCTTTGTTGATATAAACCATGGTTGTGCTTTTATAGCAACATGGGATCAACTGTTTTACATCATGAAAAAGGCCACAAAAAGTGCATCTTCAACACATAGTTTAGTACAAGCACTCCAACAACATTGTAACCTTTCAGAACCATAATGTCCTCCCAGTGTCCATCAGCAGTGTTTAGAAACACTGTGGGCTGAATGCAACTGCACTGCACTGAGGGCCTGTAGGGCAGCGTGGACTCTGGAGGAGCGGTACTTCCTGTAGGCGGCCATGACAGTAGCCAGGAGGGAGAGTGCAGCTGTGACCCCCAGGACCACAGACACTGGAGGCTCTGTAACTCTGACCCCCAGGACCACAGACACTGGAGGCTCTGTACCTCTGACCCCAGGACCAAAGGACAAGGGCTCGGTACTCTGACCCCCAGGACCACAGACACTGGGGGGCTCTGTAACTCTGACCCCAGGAAAGGCTAGAGGGTAGTGGACAGTTGTAACACTGAGGGTCAGGGGTACAAGTTCTGGTCATATGAGAATGACTGTGGGACAGAAAATATTACAATATAAATTAATGTAGTAGGAAATATCTCTCAAAAGGGTGTCAAATAAACCCTTGATGATTACACATCTGCATTAGGAGAATTGATTTACTTGTGACTGTTTAGGGTTGCAGCAGGGCAACGCCTTGCTGGGTTCCTCATTGCTCTTGACAGGACTTAAAAGTTCATATATGGACTGAACTGCACATTGGAAAACACGGTCTGAAGAGGGGGCAGCTGTAGCGACCAGGGATGTGATGTGGTCAGACTACTGACACAACCTCCCTCAGGGACCAGAACACTAAACCCTGGTAACCCTGGTCTATCTGCAGGAACAAAGAACATAGTTTCTCTAGGATTATGATAACTGTAAGAATGCTTATTAGAGTATGTAACTTATATCAGGGTGCTGATGTATGTTATGAATATGTAATAATATAATGTGAGGAATGACAGTAGTTTATAAATCCCTTACTGCGCCCCTGCTGAAGTCCACACAGCCGAGCCCCGGACACCTGGACCTGAAATGTGTTCAGTCCAGCCAACCTGTGTCTGTCAAAGCACCAGCGACCCACGATGGAGGCACCCGCAAGAAATGAGGTGTCTGGAACAGGAAGGGAAAGAGAGATAGAAAGACAAGCAAGACTCCTTTTTAAAGCAATGTGGAAAACATCTCTCAAAAAAGTGGCAATAGGAAAATTATTCTTAGCAGACGCTTTTTATCCAAAATAAACATTATTTAGAGAAGAGACATACCCCACACCACATACACACTGAACTCTATGCTCAAATATTGGAGAAGAAACAATCGGCTGTCTGAGCGATAAACCTCTCCAGCCCAGTCTCTTCTCCATCACGCTTCTTCTTTCTATCCAGCACTCACTCTGAGGATGAAACAGACAGGCAGAGAGAGGGTAGGAAGTGGAAATTAAGAATAAATAAAAAAGGTTGCCGTTTTAACTCACTCCATTTGTCAGAGGTTTGTAAACGCGGCATCCATCCAGGTATTGGTCAGTCTGGCACTCCCCCTTGTGGAAGTGAAGGTAATGACACCCTAATCCACTGACATGGCGGCAGAGGGAATTATTATTGTATCTGGGTGACTGAGACACCAAAATAACCGAATGTGTCACTCATATAAAACAATAGTACCTCCCAGAGCAGAAGAAAGAGGAGGAATTATCATGACACGTGGACAGGGACCCAAACATGGCTCCTTCGCCTAACATGTCCCAGAGAAAACACACACTGTTTACACACCACAGAGACAACACCGATACACAGCACACACAAAATCTCTCCTCTCTCTCACACACACACCCACACACCCACACACACCCACACACCACACACACACCCACCACACGTTTCCCCCACCTTGTCCCCAGACCAGGCTCTGGGCTCTGCTGAGGTTGGCAGAGTACCAGCCCGTGTCCTGCAGAGCAGCCAGTGTGACGGGGTCGACCCGGACCACAGTGGGGTCCCCCAGAGACGACGCCATGATGGATCCCTGGAGGACACGGGACTCCCAGTGAGAAGAGAGACCACCTGGACCTGCATCCTAATGGAGGGGACAAGAGAGAGAGAGAGTAGGAGGGAGAGAGGGAGAGAGGGAGAGAGAGAGTAGGAGGGAGAGAGGGAGAGAGAGATACAGAAGGAGACAAGGAGAAGGAAAGAGATAGTGTGAGGGGATGAGAAAGCAAAACAGGAGAGTTATACCTGGGTGTGTGAGGTTTACGTAAACAATTCTCCCCCACAATTAAAGTGTAATACTAATATGCATACGGTGAGCAATGTACTGAATATAAGTGTGTTCATGGAAGGCATGGCCGGTTTCTAGGTCAGTACCCGGTTCTCCAGGGGTCCTCCCAGCTCCGGGTCAGTGGACCTCAGGTGGTTCTGCAGGGCTCTGATGACAGAGTGGGTGTAGATCCTGACCTGGCCCGTCCCGTCTGCGTACGTCACCTGACCCCGGGGGGAACAGGGGGGGGAGGAACAGTCTGTCCAGCTGCTGAACAGCTGCTTAGAGAACCCCAGGGCATGGAACAGCTCGTGGATCACTGTCTGACAGAGGGGAGAAACAGAGAGACTAATATGGTACTGAGAGGAGTACATCAGCCATCTAGCAATCCATCTACCCACACACACACATACAAGGCCGCACTCCTCACCTGCACAGTTCCTTGGTGGCTGTAGGTGTGTCCAGTCAGCCTGTCTCTACAGATGACCACCACCCCAGCCAGAGGCCGCCCCCGAGGGCCTGTCTGGCAGTGCACTGCATAGGCCAGAACACTGAGCTGCACACACAGGGAGGGAGGGAAAAACAGGAAGATTAAGTTCAAAAACACGTAACTAAACTGTCCCTCAAGAGCTCATTCTGATTATATTGAGAACGTTGTAGCTTTAGGAGGCTACATTGAGGCTGTCCAAAACATATGATATGATAAAGGTGATTATATAACTGATAATAGAACTTCATGTGAGATAACTGATGCTTCCGTGACCCCTGACCTCTGCCCTGCACTTGTCTGTGCTCTGTGTGTGGACATAAAGCAGGAAGTCAGTGTCAGGAAGACCCGCCCCCTCGGGCCTCAGCACTGTCTTGGTTGGTGAATTGGGATGCGGGTACACAGCACAGCCACTCAGATGGTCATCGGGGATCTGTCAATCAAGAACGGTAAGATGAGGTAGTGTGAACCTTCGTGAACAGTCTCTCATGAAAATGAAATAGTTGAGAGGAGTCACTTCCATTACTCACAACAACATCTAGACAGGTCTCCATCCTGTAGTTCCTATTGGCCCTGCCACACCTGCGATGAGGATGGAGAGTTTTGATTGGATGAAATCACGAGAACCATGACGAGAACAGTATGATGAAGGGGGGTCAGGTCAAGAGGTCAAACGGCATGGATACACAGGTGTGAACACACACAGAGACACACCTGTTGTAGTTGGCAGCACTGGCGTTCCTCCAGGTAAACCGGCAGTACTTGTTGATGTCTCTGCTGAGCCACAAACCACCAGGGATGCGATCCACTGTGGAGATAGATATTTCACAACAATACTCTCAACGATACTCTCTGAAGTGTTTTACAAAATAACATATACGAATGACCAATCTTATTGATGCGTGTAGTATTACTGTTGTTATTAATGTCTCAAAGGCCTGTGCTGTTAGATCCAGTCAAAACCACAACACACAGAGGGAGAAACTTGTCACTTCTACCTGACAGCAAGCTGGACACCATGAGCACAGCCTCCCTCACTGCTGAATCCAGCCTCCCTCTCTCAGTCTGGGATAGGACAGGGCTCTCTCTCGGAACCCAGGTCTTGATCCTGATTGGCTGCCGAGTGGGGTCGCGGGGCGGGGCCAGCTCTCTCAGCTTCCTCCTCTCCCTTTGTCCTGATTGGGCAGTTGGTGATGACGCCAGCTGTGCAGAGCGACTGGAACTGGGACTGAGATGGTCCTTGGACCTGTTGGAGTGTATGTGTAGTTGGCTGGAGATGGAACTGTTGGTAGTCTTGTGGTGAAGCTTCTCTTGATGAGTGGGTGTGGTGGTTACCACACTGACTGAAGACTGGACCTCATCAAAGATGCACTTCTCCAGGGCCCCGGGGGCCCAGACCACCATCATTACCCACACCCAGAGTCTCACGCAGGGAGGGGAAGCCATGATTATAGCCCTTTAACATAAGCCATGTCTGTTGGAAAGAAGAAAAAGTGGTGGATTCATTTTCAGACGACCTCGGTTGGCCGATTATAAACTGTATTTGCGAAGGTGACGTGATGACAATAACATTTGAATAAATCTGATCGGGACGGTAGGCTATTTCAAGTTTGAGTGCAAAAACTCGAGCGTTATAAAAACATTAAGAATAAGTGTTAAAAGATATCAAAGATTTGAAATTAATTTCGGTTAATTGTTTTCATTCTACTAAACTCCACACAGACGAAAGTGAACCAGCTGATGGAGAATTATAATATGTCGCTGTCAGATTCACCTGCTCTTGTAGTCAGCCTCGCGCTCAAAACGTGGCATCTCAATCTCCTAAACATCCATCGGAGTCGACTTAATCTGGACAATTTTTACCTTTATCACATGTTCTTTACCCTAGTGCTCTTTCACTCACTCCACTTTCTGAAAACCCCGCTGTGCTCAATTCTATATACGTTCGTTGCTTTTAGCGTCCGCAGCGCTCTGACGTTTAATTGACCTGTTGTTTAGTCGTCTTTTGTCCGCAGTGACCTCACACTTGGTGATGAATTATCTGAAGACAGAGCACAATGTAATTTGAGTGGTCCCCTTTTCTATAGCTTTGTAATTTACAGCACCTTGTCTGACGCTCTTACATCCCCCACCGCAACACACACAAACACGCAATGAAGTCACAGAACAAAAGTAAAAGTGCAAATTGTTTAATCTCAGCCACAACTGTATGTACAGTGAAATAGACCCTAATAATATCACTCTCTTCAATTCATTACATTTTAAGTTTAAAACA
The DNA here is from genome assembly GCA_903064625.1 of Mallotus villosus. Lineage (NCBI taxonomy): Eukaryota > Metazoa > Chordata > Actinopteri > Osmeriformes > Salangidae > Mallotus > Mallotus villosus. The sequence goes on along the minus strand of CAEFZP010004345.1, from coordinate 100,805 downwards.
TACCATCCAAGCTGTCCATTTTTACTTTAATACATTCAATAACAACCAAGTCAACTGAAGAATTTAAGAACAAAAAAAAAGCAAGTAATTTTCTGAATAAAAGCAAAGAAAATAGGATATGATAGACAAAATACCACACACTTCATTTTCCATTGTGTCAAAAGCATAAAATGTAACTTTCACAGTGGGGGTGATGTTTAAGATGATGTTTGTGTGACCGTGGTAACCTATCAAAACGGCCACTCACGTTCACACATACCAAATGAACTGCCCCAGAGCCTTCTATAGCCTACCAAGAGCCTTAGCAACAATTCTGTGTCTTTTGGACAGGATTTGTTACCAGGCAAAAGTTGGATTGTCCAATGAGATTTCACGGAACTACTACGAAACTAATGTCATTGGTTGAACTCTTAGACTGCTCTGAGTCAGACAGGTCCCACATGAGGAGATTGTCGTCAGTCGAACGTCACAATTTGTGTGGAGACGTAAATTATTTACACACTCGTGGATGCTCTGTGCGCGGCCCCACTATCGAGGATGCGCACGCTAAAAACAAACACACAAATCGTTACACCGTCGTCATACACAAAAAGGAAGGTCCCCACATATTATTGCCAGCTTGCAGAAATAACATGCATTGTCAGATATAAAGCCATTGATTGTGGGATATAGGTGTGCATTTGTGTGTGTGTGTGTGTGTGTGTGTGACAGTGTGTCCGTGTGTGTGTGACAGTGTGTGCAATCATTCAGGTTTCAAGACATCTACAGGACACACTTCTAAAAGGCACTGAAATCGGGGACTATAATATTTCTTTACTATCAAACCAGTGGCACAGGTAAGCAGTGTGTGACCCCCCCAACCTTAGAAGGTCGACACTGCTTTCTACAAACCTTTTAAAAATACTAAACTGCACATGCACTCACACGTAATGCAGAATAAAAGTTTTGATCCCCCAGAATGACAATAGCGTACATTAAAAGGATGGGTAAGATTCTCTGTGCAAAGTTAACCTCCTCCACACACCACTTTTGAGTATTATGTACACATTCAAATAGACTCGCCCCGCCACCCCCACACTATCATAGATACACACTCAAGCACACACTCATACAGGTAGACGCACACACACACACACTTTCTCAAGGTGGCTTCCCACCCGATAACATATAATCATTACACACTTGATTCCTTAGTCGTCAGATCCAACGCGATTCAATTTAAAAAAGGCACGGGACAAGCACAGATACACCTGAAGCAGGCCCCGTCTACCTGTGCTTGAGTTCTGGTTTAGGAAGGAGTGTTTCTGAGGAGAACAGGGGGAGGACGCGGGGGGGGGAAGGGGAGGGGTGGGGCTCAGGTGAGCATGGGAACGTCGTCCTCGGAGGTGACGTCTTCGGAGAGGGGGATAAGCAGCACCTCGTCGTCCGACGAGGAGGAAGAGAAAGAGGGGGACGCGGACAGAGGGAGCGAGGTCATCGAGGAGGAGAGGGGAGGGCCGGAAGAGAGAGAGGTTGAGGCCCAGGGAGTGGAAGAGCGAGGCCAGAGAGGGACTGCTGGGGGGGATTGCCAATGGGGGGGTCGCATGGCTGGGGGACACCGGGGGGGCTGGAGGTAGTGGTAGAGGGGCAGGTGTGGGTGGGGTCGGCTGCTGCTCTGTCTGTGTCAGCAACCCTAGTTTCAAGGGGCACTGGCTGATTGACAGCCTCCACGGCCAATGAGCAGGTCGTGGGATTTGACTGACGCGTTTCCGGACTGGTGGGCGGGGCGTCCGTCTGCTGCGCGGCAGAGGCTGACGTCTGAGCGGGCCGGGAGGCGGGGCGGGGGATGAGGCCCCACCTCCTCATGCGACGGACGGCCCTGCGGATGAATCGAGGCCGGCGTCTGCGACGGGGGGAGCTGCCCGCGTCCTGCCTGAGCAGCTGAAGGATGCCTCTCAGAGAGAGAGAAGAGGACTGAGAAGGAGAGAAGTAGCAAAGAAAGAGCAGAGAGAGGACGGAACAAAACAACAGCAACAAAGTTACTCAGAGACTTTCAAAGAATGACAGGCAGGATTACAACAAAACCACAAATCCTTACTAAACAACTCTTAAGACGCGCACAAGTCTCTTCCTAGCCAGGGTGAACTACTATATGAACAGTACAGTTAGCCAGACAGAGCCTGCTTTGTCTGAGACTGTTAATCCCCCCCCCACCCCCCCTTCAGCTGTCTGCACCAAACTATAAAGCTGCTTATAGAGGTTCTTCATTGTGAGGCCTGGGTAACTCTATCTAGCTCCAGCACCACCAGGCTCCTGGCCCTGCTGTCCCACAGGCCAGATAATCAGCTCATTCAGGCGGCCTGACCTGCCTTATCTGCTGCCACCTTGACTCTGGCAGGAGGGGGAGGAGGGACCTAACGGAGGGACCTAACGGAGGGTTCTGAGTTTACTGAGGAGACTGGGATAGCTGCTGAAACTGCATGAGTTAATAGTCATTATATTCTCCTGTGAAGTGACCTGGGAGAGAAATCTCTGGACTGTCGGAATAAGGACTCATTTGACTGAGTGCTGATTTATACATTTTACCAGGTAACATCCACCTGTAAACAAAGTGGATGTTTTCAATGTCCCTATGGCGTTCTTCTTCACTGGTGTTTCTCTCACCTCGTTGGGGTTCTCAGTGGGGAAGTCCTCCACTGGAGGTATGATCCCCTGGGCGATCAGCTGACCGTAGGAGGGCGGGGCCTGCTGCTGGATAAGCTCCGCCTCTTGGCGGCTGATTGGTGCAAACATGCTGCAGGAAAAAACAAGGATATTAGAAAAACATTTCAAAAGACCCATAAGAGATCAACAGCGTTGAGCCGCGTCTGGGTCGAGCAGAGAGCGCTGACCTGTACTCCCGGGTGCGTAGCGAGTACAGCTTGCAGGTGCAGCCCATGGCGATGACCAGGAGCAGGCCGCACACCAGGCTGCCCACCGTCGCCGCGGTGATGACCTTGCGGGGCAGCATGGCGGTGCAGTTCAGCTCGTCCGTGCCGTCCTTGCAGTCCACCTGGCCGTCGCAGCGCCAGCTCTCGAACACACACCTGGGGGCACACGCAGGAGAACGAGCTGAGCGCTGCGTGACATCTTCACAGGTGTGCTAACATACCCTCCCCCCCCTACCATTTCCTGTGAATTTCGTCACATTAAGACATGTCGACCGAGACACCGATACACACGTTTTGTATCTCTACATGCATCCCTACTTGTCGCTGTCGCAGTGGAAGGTCCCCGGCTGGCAGATGGTGCAGTCCCTCTCGTCGCTGCCGTCGGCGCAGTACAGCTGGTAGTTACACCTCTCCTTGGCCGGGAAACACACGGGGACGGCCCACGAAATGCCCCGGCACCGCCGCCCTCTGCCCCGCGCCCCCGCAGGCAAACTGCTCCCGGGGGCAACCTCTGCAGCCCTGCTCGTCCTTCCCCGTCTCGGGGCAGTCCCAGTGGCCGTCGCAGCGCTGCTCCTGGGTGTAGCAGCCCCCGGCCGGCCCCCCGCAGCGCCCCTCCCAGGGGGGGCAGTAGCCGCCCACCCGGTAGGTGGCGTTGAAGCCCCGCCCCTCGGAGCCGGGCAGGGTGCGGTAGATGAGGGATAGGAGGCCGGTGTGGGACTCCACCAGGACCGACTTGTAGTTGGAGACGCTGGTGATCTGGCGGAGAGGGAGCAGAGAGGGAGAGGAGGTCGGAATAAACACGGCCACGAGGGAAGCGCTCTTTCACTCTGCTCACTAAACCCTGTGCTGTGTGACAGTCCCTTCACGCCTTCCAATAGCTTAGAGTGAGAATGACGAGGAATGAACGGGAGGAAAGATAGATAAAGATAAAGAGACAGAGAGAGACAGAGAAAAAAAGAGCGAGAGAAATTACATCGATCACACCCAATATAAAACTTACGAATTTCACCTGCTCCCCCGTGCCCTGCTGCCTGTTGGTGATGGTGACGGTGTCCCCGGGGCCCAGCTCCAGCTGCTGCAGGTCCAGCCTGAGGGGCCTGGAGTCCTGGGGGTCCAGCGTCCACACACAGAACAGCGACGGGCCGCGGATGACCGGGGGGGAGAACGTCCCGTAGAAGGTCTGCAGGAGGCCCCCGCAGGGCCAGTCCACGGGCGCCGGCGTGACCCGGGAGAATTTACGAGAAGGGGGGAGAAGCTGGGGCAGCTCGTCCAGCCCTCTCAGCACCCACCCGCTCTCCCTCTCCGCCTGGCTGCTCCCGTCGCCCTCCGCCCGGTCCGAGATGCTCTCGGGGAGAGGCAGGGCGGCGGGGGGGGCGCCCGGCGTGGTGCCCTGGAGGATTCGCTCCAGGAGCCCCTCCTCGTCCTCGCAGCCCTGCTCGTCCGTGCCCAGGCCCTCGCCCTCCCCCAGACACTCCACCTGGCCGTTGCAGCGCCAGGACAGGGGCAGGCAGTGACCCCCCAGGCACTCGAAGTCCGTCACGGGACAGGCGCCCGAGTCTAGGGAGGGATGACGGGACAGGGGGAGGCGGAGGGAGAGAAGGAGGGAGGTCGAGAGAATAAGAAATGAGGGAGGTAGCAAGGCAAGAGTGAGAGAGACAAGGAGGAAAGATGGATAAAGAGACCGAGTGATAGATAGATAGATAGAGGGACACAAAGAATGGGATGAGAGAGAAAGATGACATCGATCCGTTACATCGAGGCACTGTATTCTGGGACATTCTCCAATAGAAAGTGATCCGGCTGCGTTATCAACAGCTTACCTCTGGTGTAAGCCAGGTGAAATGTAGAAACAGGGATAAAAGTGAGGCAGGAAGTGATGCGTGACGTTGATGTTTCCCCCGGTGAACACCATCGGTGAGGGCAGCTTGGACCCACAGAGACTGACGGGGTCTGTGTTCTCTGACGTCAGAGACACCCACTCCTTCTTACAGTGTGCCGAGAACTGGGAGAAACTGAGAATGGAATTGGACAGTGGATTGTAGTTGATTCCAATAGCTTGCCTTAGATTGTTGCAATGAATTCACACAACAACAAACACAGGATGAATGACTGTAGCTTAGGAAGTGATAGCACACAATGCTCCCTATAGTCAATTACTATTGAGTATGTTTGTTTAGCCCCCCTGACACGGGACAAATTCCTTCACCAAACTACGTGGGATCGCTTTATTCAACCGACCTGATGACAACAGGTTCTCCTTCTCTCGACTGGATCTGCCAGGTACAGTCGAAGGAGTGGAACAACCAGCTGTGGCGGGCGGAACTTTGGATCTCTCCCCGCCTGGCTTCCAGAACGACGGGAGAGCGTCCACAGCGAGCTAGAACGCGGAAGGAAGAATAGAATGGAATGTTTGAACGTTTCACTGGGTTCCTAAGGGCTTTATTCTGTTCTAAAGCTAAGGAGTGTGTTATGTAATTACACTGTTAGGAATGGAATGGTAAAGGTACCCAACCCCACCCTGACTTTAACATAGGGAACCAAAAACAGTACAACGTAACTTCATAAGCCTATTCGGTAGAAGGACATGTCTGACAGTAGGAAGTGAAAGACTCTCCCCTCCTCTGACCAGTACAGATCCGTCTCATCTCACCTGAACTTGTGGTCAGCTCAGGACTGCAGTAGGCTGTAAGTCCATATGAAGAAGGGGAAAAACAAAACATTACAAACTGCAAATGTAACAGGTGTCCCTCATCAGTACCCTGACTTTGTATTAAATAGTCCTCAGACACGTGACTGACCCCTAACTGCTTCCTCATAGCTAGTTGTGTCACCAAAACGCTGGCATGTCAATGCGATGTAAACAAAATAGTGGGTTTCTCAAATTCAACACATTTTCAATGCAAAGGGACATTTACTTGCTTGTTAAATGCTTGTTGGACATTTACTGACCTGTTATGAACGAAAGGTAGAACACGCAAATATTGTATGTGATAGTCATTCTGATGACGGTTGTCCTTTAAAAAGTGAGGGCTCATGAGAATAAAATGTAAAAGAAATTAAAACATCGTAGGGTAAAAAGACTCCTTGGTCTACATCGCTCAGTTCACACTGAAGAACGGTGCCATCGTGGTGATCAGGAAGTCTTACTGTAACCTAGGGGGAAATAACACAGAAATAGTTGCTCAAACATGGGCGTGTTGACATTACAGTCCACAACATACAGTAATAACGTTTTGCGCGACGGTTCTAGACTATTATACTACAATAGGAAAAATGAAATCATTCAACAACAATCCGTGTCTCAAAGGTTGGAGTTGTCTGAACACAAGAAAGAACACATTGTGATTATTACGGATACCGTTCTTACAGCTTCTGCTTTCACACCGTTCGCTTCGCTACACCACCAGCTAAATACTCAAACACGAAGGATCTAGACAGAGTACTTTAGCTAGCTGCTCTAATCTTTTTTACTTGTAGTTAATACTAGGCCTTTCGTTCCGACCATCGCCCCCGCAAACTTTCGATATGTAGCTATCTAGCTAGCTAACTGGCTACTGCTGTAGCTAACTGAGCTCACTCTTTTCGTCCGTCACGTTTTCCCGATCGTGACATTCGAAATGAATGTAATCATAATTCTAAGAACTGAGCTGTATACAAAAATACACAATCACAAATTGAACTGGACATGATTAAAATAATGACATTGAAAGCCTACCCTTCTGCCGTATTTATGTTGACATCAGACTTCAGTGTGGCTTCCGTATTGTTTACCGAATGACAGGAAAGGGGTAGGACAAAGTGTGGAACTAACTGTACCAAGCTTGTCACTTTGCTAACTCTTTGGCTATATTATACATCTCTGCTTCATCCTCGAAAAGTTTGATTCTGTTCATTCAGAATCTTGGAGGATTTCCCTCTCGCTTGACGTAACGTTGCTTAGATTTTCAATGTCTTATTCACGTTACCGGGGAGTTGAAGGTGTACTTTGAGCATTAAGCGCCAGATGTCAGCAAAGGTTCTGAGTAGGCTTATCACCAAAAAATAGCTGAACCTGCTCTTGTTAATCAAGTGGACCACTTGACATGCTTGAAATCTGAAGGCTTCGGGAAACCTTGCACATGAAAACGTAGCCTTCATTTTCGTTCTTGGAATTCATGTGTTTAATTGTTATTAATAAGCATGGGCACTAATGTGACTGAGCTCTTACAATCTCTCATTGAGTCCCAAGGACACAATCTTTCCTAAACTAATCTAAAACTGCGTTAGTCAAAAAACTTTCTCAGACTCTGTCCGTAATTGTCTAGTTATGTGTCAAGGAATTTATTGAATTAACTTAATGCTTAGATCGACACATCTGTTCTGAAAGACAGGCGTCACATCTGGTGGAGGGTGGAACTTAAAAACGTATTTTTGCCTCGCCTACTCTCCAGCCAACTCCACCAGCGCTGAAGATTGACCACGTCCACAAGACAGCCTACTGATGTCAAAATAGTGAAGACAGGGAAGCGCTCGAGGTGACAAAGGAGAAATATGACGAGCTGAGATTTAACGGATTTTGAACATATGAACATGCATTTGAGTCCCTGTTTATTTGTGTTGCAGGCTATCACAAAGGATTTGTTGAGCATAAAAGAAACTGCAAAAAGAGGCACTGAGGACAAATAGGCTACCAAAGTTCCAAGCAAACTATTTTTCTTTTTATAGTAGGCCTATCCTAAAGGATTAACTGCATTTTTCTTGAATGTTGTGAACAGAATACGTTTTGTAGTGTTTCTGTGGTTAATTTTAAGATTTAAGAATGTTACCCCCGGCTTGAAAAGTTGATCCAGCTACTATCGCTGGCCTGCTATCTGTTTTTTGGTGCTGTCTCATCGGAAAAAGAAATCAGAGCTGAGGTAAGAAATAAATATTGGATTGCATTATATACTGTAAGGTCTTATTCCCCCAATCAAGCATTTTACATTTACATTATTGTTATGACAAAGTGATTGGAAGCAAATAACAATGTGGTGTTACCGATACATCTATCCATTTTAGAATGGAGCATAAGCATATTCTACAAACCCTATAATCTAAATGTGTGAGGGCACTTGGGAAATCGTTTTTTTGTAATCCAGTCCATAATGTCAGTCATCCAGCAACATGCATTGTTTATATTTCTTTTCTTTTGTGTGGGATATTTTGTTCATAACGTTGACAGTCAAAATCACAATCAGTGGTTCCTCAACCAGAAACCATCTCATCAAAAACCAAGGAACAAAGAGACAGAAGTGTAGTCAGAAAAATGTCATGACTCTAATATTGTGGTCTGGAATAGGGTGGGATGGGAGACATTACACATGTTTGAAAACTCAACTCAGCTGCTTTGTTCAGACTAACTGGGGGAGGTGAGGATATGGAAGGCAGGGGGAGGGGGGGGGTGGGGAAGTGTAATGATTTTCATCTGTCCTGTGTAGAGAGAGAGAGACAGAGAGAGAGAGAGAGAGGCAGGGAGACAGGGAGAGAGGGAGGGAGAGAGAGAGAGAGAGGCAGGGAGACAGGGAGAGAGACAGAGAGAGAGGCAGGGAGACAGGGAGAGGGGAGAGAGGAGAGAGAGAGAGAGAGGCAGGGAGACAGGGAGAGAGGGAGGGAGAGAGACTGGGGAGGAAGTTGTTTTGTGTTTCAGCACACTGGACATGAAGGCTCCGTTTGGGCCAGAGGCTTCGCGTGTTGAAACTGAGAATGCATTAAAGAGCCGACCTGAACCAGCTTATTTTGCCGCCTCCAAATTATGAGGTCCATGGCTGGCTGGCGCCTCTCCTCTTCTCTGATTTTACTATTGTCAGAGAGTCAGATGGCTGAGCGGTCAGGGAATGGGGCTCTAAATCAGAAGGTTGCTGGTTCAATTCCGGCCGTGCTATATGACATTATGTCCTTGGGCAAGGCACTTCACCCTACTTGCCTCAGGGGAATGTCCCTGTACTTACTGTGAGTCACTCTGGATAAGAGCGTCTGCTAAATGTAAATGTATTGTCTACATATTTCATATTGCGACGCTCCACTGAAACCTGTGAGCAGCACACATGGCCAGTAGTCAGTGCATGCAGTGGCCAGGTCTAACAGGCCACAGACTGTCTGACTGCAGAGGGGGGGGTTGTTCCTTGTTGGATGGTGCAATACAGTAAATTATTGGTATTTACGTATTTCCAGGCCCTTGTTAGGCCATTTTGAATATTTCCAAAAATAGTTGTCATTTATTTCCCCTTTTTGTCCTTATTTCAAGGTTATTTCACGTCTGATCTCAGTAACATCGTACAGTATGGAGACTCAGTCGTGGGAGACAGGAAGCAGAGAGCCAGTCAGATCCTTCTGAGTCAGTGACCACAAACAGCCGGTGTTTGAGTCAGTCCAGACACTGTCAGTCAGACTGTCCCCCACAAAGACATGAGGTTCTAGAACACAGTGAAACAGAGGGGTTAGGTAAAGCAGTGTTTGATAGAGTCACACTGTACCGTGCGATCGGATAGTTGAGATGAAGGAGATGCTCGATGGATTTGAGCACGTTTCTACATACAGCACCAGTGTTTGCAGCTGTGTTGGGAAATGCTAAAGCATGTGTGCCAGAAAATGATTCAGTTGCGTTCCTGTTGTTGACTTAGTATGGAGCTTTTATACTGTCGCACAAACACACCATTACTGACCTGGTATTAGTATGACGAGTATAGACCTAAACCAAACGTACACAGTTTTCAGACACCCTCACCAAACGTACACAGTTTTCAGACACACTGGCAATGATGAAAACGACCGTTTTTTTGTTTCCGACCATCTTTGGTTGGAAGACCTTGACGTTTCAGAAGCAGGATAACGCCGTCCAGCTGGAGCCATGCGTTGGGTGATCAGAGGAAGAGATCACAGAGGGGTTAGGAGCCCCATATGGGTCAGGTTCACCATACCTGGAGCACTCTGGTTGTTGTTGTTGTACCCTTGAAGCATGTGGAGAGCTCTGGGTGAAGGTCGAGTGCGTGCGGTGGGAATGTCCAGATGAATAATCGTCTGTATCGTCTAAATGGGAAACTGATGGACTTCTGAGGAGAATTGGACGTGTTTATCTGATCGCACACAGCTGGCCCTGGGGTCCTTTAGCCCCTTGATGACAAGCATCAGATTGAGTCTTTCAACTGTGCCGTGCAGAGCAACTCGACATCGGCATGTCGAGAGGGCCTACCTGGCCACTTCCGACGTTACTAAGTGCAGTATTTCTGGCGCTCATGTCCCTGTGTTTTGCTCCGTGTGAACCCTCCACAGGAAGCTCTTCTCTATAAAGAAATGCGTTGGTCGTGTCTGAAGGCAGGCTTCACCCCCGCTAGGCGACGCGGCGCTGGTCTGAGAGGAACTGGGTCAGAGGCGCTGCCACGCGAGGCAGGCGCTGAGAACCTCAAACCCAGTCGCTCGCTCACGACCAGAATGCTCTGTTTTTTCCGTTGGCACGGACCGAGGGGAACGACTGAGTCAGTCTGTCTCCCTCAATTTAAAATTCAGCTTACTCCTCTCTCCCCCCGGCGTTCCCCCCTCCTTCTACAGCTCTCGTATTAACGTCTTTCACCTCGCTTTTTCTCACTTTTCTCACCTGTGTCTTTCTGTCACTGCGTTCCATTTCTCGCGGTTTCCTTCCGTTTCTTTCATCCTTTTCTTCACCCTCTCGCTTTTCTCAATCGAACTATTTTTAAAAGGCGGAAACCCAGAAAAGGTCCCCTTTTTGAGCCGTCAGACTGAAGCACACCAGATCAACTATAAAAGGCCGATCTTTGACGAAAGACTGGGAAGGTTCTCTCTGAACGCCACTTATCTGCAGTGTCTTTAACACTTGGCAGACATGCAGGATTCCTTCCCATGCGGTTGTCTGCGTAGGCCAGACACATGCACCGCTGACTGCATGCATGGTTGAGCAGTGGAGCCTGAGATGAAGGCCTGATACTAACCAAGCACTTTGTCAATGCAGACGTGTTGTTGCAAGCAGTGTCGGGGCTGTTGCTTGTTTGGGCAAGGTCGACGCTGTCGTCACTATAGCGATGCCACAGAGACACCTTCTGGAGATGCGATTGGCTCAGTGTCACATGAGAATGATCAGCAGTGCCACCGCAGTGCCCTGTGATCGGACGGCTGTGTTACTCAAGTCATCTCTGTCTGTCTCTCTCACTCGTCATCTACTTCCTGATTCAAGAAAAAAAGGGATGTGTTCCAGGAGAAGAAAAACAGGAAAAAACGGTTAATTGTAGATATTTGTTCTCCTAAATCTAGTACATAAAGGATGAAACAGTAGTACTGTCTGCCTCTGTTTGAATGCATGTCTTCAGACTGCACGTCATCCGAGCCACACTGTCCAGGCCTGTGCTTCTGTTTACAAAAAAACTGCCTCCACATGGACTTAGTCCTGTGACCACACATGGATTTGCAGCTAGGTTACCTCAAGGCCCTGACGACAATATACGCCATGTAGAACCTGAACTAAATAGAACCTTTGACTGGGAGTTGTGGGAGTTCCAGAGGCGAGGGGCATGCTGGGATTGCTGGCATGGTTGCAGGGATGATGGGAGGCCCCTGGGTGGAGAGAGGAGAGGTCTTGATGGTTGTGGGGGGACGAAGGGGACTTTTCGTCTGCAGGAGCGGAGAGTGTTTTTACAGGGCCAGACTGGTCACCACAGTGGAGCCACTGCACACACAAGGAGCAGTCAGAGAAGCAAGTCCAGAGAGAGGGATGGAAGGAGGGAGGAGTGGAGGGGAGTGGGAAAGGGAAGGAGTGGGAGAGGGAGTGAGAGAGGGAGGGAGTGGGGGGACAAAAGGGGTTAAGTGAGATATGAGGAGAAGTAAACAGAGACAGACAAAGATGTATGGGGTTTAATACGAGGGTCAAGCCTAACCCATGTGTTAAGGAGAGTAAGAGGGGAGAGAGAGAGAGAGAGAGAGAGAGAGAGGCAGGGAGAGAGGAAGAGCAGGAATAGAGAGAGGGTCACCTCTCATAACAGAGCCTCGTTCTATTCCCCTCACTGCTCTCCTGTATCCTTCTGTATATACGGCAATACCTGTACCCAGGAGCTAGCTACACATCAGTGTGTATTTCACTTTCACACTCCTCTCTTTCACTCGCTCTTTTCATCCAAATATGCCCCAACACCGTAAATTATCTTCTACTACTAAATGTATGAGAGGCAGGAAAACCAAATCACACTCACACATAGTAGGAGGGGGTCTCTAGAAGGGGGATACCTGGATACATGGGTACCTGGATACCTGGTTACCTGGGTTTTAGACAGGAGGGGTTGAGGGGTGAAGGAAGAAGGAACAATGGGGAAAGAACAGAAGTTTGGGAAGATTCTAATGGAATGCTGTGTAATTACACTGTCTTCATTTGTGGTAAACATGGAGACACTCTGGCTGTCTGTCTTGAGGAGTACACACACACACCCGCATGCACACACACCCGCATGCACATACACACGACACACGCACGCACACACACGCACACATACACACACAGATTTGGGGATAAAGAAATTGTGATCCAGGAAACCAACTGAATTAACAAATTGTCAAGCAAGCTTAGACTGGTAATCACTCAGGTCTACAACAGTTATATTACAGTTTGGAGTGGAGCCAACTGCTACAAGTTTAGATCCAGCAGTATTTATCCATCAAACAACAGAGAGAGGGTACAAGGTATTACTGAAATAATAATAATAATATAACTAACTAATAACTATAATATTGCTCAAGAGTATATTTCTGTGTTTTGGAAAATATTGTTTTGGGTAGTATTCTTCACACAGCTGTGGGTCGTCACAACTCAAATGACATCATTTTAAACTAGATCCCGTGCTTTATTTGGCTTTGAGCTCTGCTCTCATCTCTTACGACCCCACAACAACGTTTTCAGAGTTTCCTTTCATTCCCCCAAGTCAAGCACAGCCGCTTGCAGGGATTGGCCTTTTCTGATGGTGTTTTGTGATTTGGTCTTTCTCCCTCTGTCTCTCTCCCTATGTCTCTCTCCCTATGTATATCCCTCTGTCTCTCTCCCTCTATCTCTCTCCCTATGTCTCTCTCCCTATGTATCTCTCTCTGTCTCTCTCCCTCTGTCTCTCTCCCTATGTCTCTCTCCCTATGTATCTCTCTCTGTCTCTCTCCCTCTGTCTCTCTCCCTATGTCTCTCTCCCTCTGTCTCCCTTTCTTGCAGGGCTCTGTGTGTTTGTTCAGTCTCTCTCCCTCTGTCTCTCTCCCTCTGTCTCTCTCCCTCTGTCTCTCTCTCTCCCTATGTCTCTCTCCCTCTGTCTCTCTCCCTCTGTCTCTCTCTCTCCCTATGTCTCTCTCCCTCTGTCTCCCTTTCTTGCAGTGCTCTGTGTGTTTGCTGTTGTAAGGGAGGGTGTTGGTGTTCCGTGGGAAAACACAGCTTTGGTTCAAAGTCAACTGAGCATCAATTTAAGCAAATACTGTAGACTGTAGTTTCCTCCCCCCACGCCTCCCTCCCTCATGTCCACCCACTCACACACAGACACAAACACACACAGACACACATACGCACACACGCACACACACTCTTAGAATTTTCCTTTCCCTCCCTGTCTTATTCTTATGCATACACACACACACCACACACACACACACACACACACACACACCACACACACACACACACACACACACACACACACACACACACATACACACCACACACACACACCACACAAACACATTCAAACAAGAGCAGCAAGTAGACAAATAAAAACCTAACCCACTTACAACAGGTAGACACAAGTCCTGTTTACTTCTACATTCCTCCTCTATCAGAGTGGACTGTTTGGTAAACCATTGACTAGCTAAGCCTGGGATTGGCCATCTGTTATTTATGTATGTTTGATTAATGTGGGGAAGTCCACACAGAAACAGGCAACAGGGAGACAGAGACAGATTTGATGTGTGTGTGTGTGTGTGTCTATGAGACTGTGTTTGGCCCTGTGTGTGTGCATGTGTCTGTGTATGAGACTGTGTTTGGCCCTGTGTGTGTGCGTGTGTGTGTGTATGAGAATGTGTTTGGCCCTATGTGTGTGTGTATTAGTGTGTTTGGCCCTGTGTGTGTGCGTGTGTGTGTATGAGTGTGTTTGGCCCTGTGTGTCTGTTACGCCTCAGTACCTAAACCCTGTCACCCCCCTCCAGGCGTGGCTGCAGCAGTATGGCTACCTGCCTCCGGGTGACGTTCGTGCCCAGGCCATCCGCTCCCCCAAGTCTATCATCACGGCCATCTCTGCCATGCAGCGCTTCTACGGCCTCACTGTCACCGGGTCCATAGACACAAACACTCTACAGTGAGTAGCTAGTCTCACAGTTCCTGTACCAACCAGACACTCGAACTAGACTAGTCATATATTGAGACTGAAAGCAAAGCTTATACTGTACCTAGAAAAAAACGTGAAGTTACAAGAAACGTATCAGTTTTTGACAACCCCCCCTCCCTTTGTGCTGTTGCCAGGGCGATGAGTCGGCCACGCTGCGGCGTTCCAGACAAGTTTGGACCGGAGTTGAAGAGCAACCTGAGGAGGAAGCGCTACGTCGTCCAGGGACTGAAGTGGGACAAGAGCGAGGTCACCTTCAGGTCAGACAGCAACGCCTTAAACTAACCTAACCTCATTTAACCTAGTCTAACCTATTCTAACCTAACATAACTTAGCCTAACCTAACTTATGTTTACTTAAAAAAACCTACCCTTGCCTAACCTAACCTAAATGTACTTTTATTTACCTAAACTAGCCTAGCCTATTAGCCTATCCTAACCTAGCTCAAACAAACGAACAATAGGACTTCCTTTAACTTAAAGTTCTGAGTTGTCTTTAGCAAGAGGTGCATGAATCAAAAACAAGTGAGCCATAATGGCGCGGAACTCGAACCACATTGTAACATCCGCCTCCCCTCCCCCCAACGCAGCATACAGAACTACTCCCCCAAGGTGGGCGAGCACGCCACGTTCAAGGCCATCCGCCGGGCCTTCAAGGTGTGGGAGAGCGCCATCCCCCTGACCTTCAGGGAGATCCCCTACAGCCACATCAGGGACAAGGTCGACAAGTTCGCAGACATCATGCTCTCCTTCGCCGAGGGTTTCCACGGCGACAGCACCCCCTTCGACGGCGAGGGCGGCTTCCTGGCGCACGCGTATTTCCCGGGCCAGGGCATAGGGGGCGACACGCACTTCGACCTGGCGGAGCCGTGGACCACCGGCCCTGTCGACCAGGGGGGTAAGAGAAAGGGGGGAGAAAGCGGAGTAGAGAAGAAAAGAGAGAGTGAAAGAGATACAGAGAACAGTAGAGGTGTATATGAGAAATGAAGAGGAGAGGAGAAAGAGTAAAGCTGAACTTTTTCAGTTGTTTTCCCTGGGTTTGTTTGCGAGCTGTAATTCTGTCGTTCTGAATTACAATGTACCGCGAGGGTGTGTCTCGAACCTGAGTGTAAGTCATCTTGTAAACCCTTGGAACCTTCCTCTCTCTTTCTCACTCTCCTCTCCTCTCCTACCCCCTTCTCTCTAGGTAATGATGTGTTCCTGGTGGCAGTCCATGAGCTGGGCCACGCCCTGGGCCTGGAACATTCTAACAACCCCTCGGCCATCATGGCGCCTTTCTACCAGTGGATGGAAACAGAGAACTTCCAGCTCCCAGACGACGACCGCAGAGGGATCCAGGCCATCTATGGTGGGTCTCTCTCACCTCTCACTGGTCTCTCTCACCTCTCTGTCTCTCTGTCTCTCTCACCTCTCTGTCTCCGTCTCTTTGTGTCTGTCTCTCTCACCTCTGTCTCTCTTTCTCTGTCTCTCTCTCACCTCTCTGTCTCTCTGTCTCTGTCTCTCTCTCTGCTCTTCCCTCTCCAATCCTATAGCATCGTCCTCGTAAACACACAATCAGCGTCCTTAGACTGTCTGGCCCTAGCAACCTCACTGCGATGTTGTGGCTACGTCCTCGGTATGTGGTGACATCATCACACCCCAAACGATAGAAGTACAGGAACAGGAGAATGCGCCTCGTTTGTCTTATCATTGAGTTTCACCAACGCAGATCTTGTTTGTGTTTTCCTAAAGCCACAGATGCTGTGATGGCACTGACAGATCCAAAACATGTGATCATGTGATTGACAGTTCACATAACAACATGTGGTGTCTCTCTCTCCCCCAGGGACAAAGTCTGGGGCCCCCCCGCCTCCCCCCCGGCCCACCAGGCCCTCCAAGCCCGACGAGCCCACCCAAGGCCCCGACGTCTGTGAGGGCCACTTCGACACCATCGCAATACTCAGGGGAGAGATGTTTGTCTTCAAGGTAAAGACATGAGTCAGCGGTGGACACACAATACAAACACAAGGTCACAAGGTCACATGCACACTTACAAAGTGGATGCCCTGACACTGTGTGTGTGTGTGTCTGTGTGTGTCTGTGTGTGTCTGTGTGTGTCTGTGTGTCTGTGTGTGTGTCTGTCTGTGTGTGTCTGTGTGTGTGTCTGTGTGTGTGTGTGTGTGTGTGTGTACGTGTGTGTCTGTGTGTGTCTGTCTGTGTGTGTGTGTCTGCGTGTGTGTGTGTCTGTGTCTGTGTGTGTGTCTTTGTGTGTGTGTGTGTTTACTCAGGATAAGTGGCTGTGGCGTGTGCGGAATAACAAAGTGCTGCAGGGTTACCCCATGCCCATCGGCCACTTCTGGAAGGGACTGCCCTCCAACATCAACGCTGCCTACGAGAGGGATGATGGGAAATTTGTCTTCTTCAAGGGTACGTCTCAAACGACATACAACGAGCTGGTGAACCAGTATGTGACAGCAAACAACCCAATTTTGGTCTGTTATACATCTTAATCCCCTCTCTCTCTCTGCCTTGCCGTTTTATTCATCTGGCCTCTCTCCAGGTGATAAGTACTGGGTGTTTAGTGAGTCGGCCATGGAGAAGGACTCTCCGAAGAGTCTGAAGGAGCTTGGGACTGGGCTGCCCAAAGACAGGATGGACGCTGCTCTCTTCTACACTCCCACGGGACAAACCTACTTCTTCAGAGGAACAAAGTACGGCTGCGTGTGTGTTTGTGTCTGTGTGTGTGTTTGTTTGTATGTGACCTTTACAAGTCACATACATAAGTACTTGATACAGAAGTACTATACTGATGTACCAGATAAAGATGTACCATATACATAGATACAGATGTACTAGATACCGATGCACCAGCCTCCAGTGGGCTTCCCCTGGCTGACGTCTTGGTTTGGTCCGCCAGGTACTACCGCTTCGACGAGAAAACTCGCACCGTGGACGCCGAGTACCCCAAACCCATCAGTGTGTGGAAGGGAGCTCCGGATAACATCAAGGCTGCCATCATGAGCGAAGATGGATGTAAGTGTGTGTGTGTGTGTGTGTGGGGAGAAAGAGTGACCTTAACATATCCAGACACATACCATAACTCAAGCAAATGCCCCACATATTATTACAACATATTTGTCTGACTTCAACCTTCTCTGTCCATCCCTCCGCTTTCTAATCCCCCCACCCCACCCCACCCCAGCCTACACCTACTTCTACAAAGCCAACAAATACTGGAAGTTCAACAACCAATACGTGAAGGTGGAGTCAGGCTACCCCAAGTCTGTCCTCAGCGAATGGATGGGCTGCGAGGGGGAGGAGCCTATGGGCAGAGACGGGGAAGTGATCATCATCGAAGTGGAGGAAGGAGAGGGCGGGGCCGCCGCAGCGGCTGTGGTGATCCCTCTGCTCCTATTGGTGTTCGTGGTCCTCACTCTGGGGGCCTTGTTGTTCTTCAGGAAGTACGGCACACCCAGACGCCTCCTGTACTGCCAGAGATCCCTACTGGACAAGGTGTAGGCGTCCAGCGGACGCACTCACAGACAGATGGACACAGAGGGAGATAGAGAGCACTTAATGAAGAGCGAAAAGGAAGGAGGGAGAGAGGGAAGAAGGAAAGATGTGTGGAGAAGGAGAGAGAAGGGGTGCTTGAAGTTGGAGTTGTGGTGGTTGGGTGTAGATGCCACCAGGAGAGAGTGAGAGAGAGAGAACAGGATGACAAGAGACTGAATCAGGAAAGACTCATGTGTATTTAGTATGTTAGCTTTTTACATGTACTGCTCTGTGTTCTGACCGATGGAACAGATCCCCTCTACGCAAACACACACACACACACACACACACACACACACACACACACACACGTAAACAATAAATCCACCAAAATGGCTCCTTCCCTCCCTCCCTCCTTTCTCCTCTTTCCTCAGCTAACTCACCCCCTGTACTTGACGACTCCAGCTGAACTGCTGGTCTGATTAGAACTTTGATTCCTTTTTGTTCCTCCTCCAACGCATATCTCTCTTCCCCCCCCCTTGTTCTCGCCCTTCTGCCCCTGAGATGACTACGTCTCCACGGAGCCCGTAACCCTTAACAGAAGTGTGGTACATCAGTAGAGCTCCGTTACGGTTAGGGGTGTGATGGGGTTGCGTAGACATACACCCTGTTGTCCAGGGTTACAGTAAGACGGGCACGGGTCACCATCAAGATGGCCGCCGGTGATATATAGTCTAATATCCTTTAAAAAAAAGGGCTGTTATCCTCCTTAGTGAGTTTCTTTGTACACAGCTCACCATGCGTCTTTCATCTCTCAGGCCCTTGGTGTGAGGTCTCGTCTTATAACGAGCAGTCGGAGTAGTGGTTGGAAGGATGAAATGATCTTCCAACTGTCAGACCAAGACAGTTAATAAAATGTTAAGAGCAGAGCTGCTTGTCCAAATGTTTGATTTCCTGGTACAATTTTTTCAACCAAACACAGTTGTCTTATCGTGTTTTGTTTTCGTAATGTTTTATTATCGTCGTTATCGATGTTGTTGTTGTTTTTTTATTATGACTATGGTTGTTGTTATTATTGTTGTCCTAAGTGTAATTGTGAATTATATTATTACGCATTGTCATACCGAGCCCTGCTGGGCAGAGGCATCGCTTGGCAACTAACAAAATGGCCGCCATTGGCGTTCAGTCAGTGTGTGGTGAAATTGGTCTGCACAGAGAGGGGGTACTTTTTGATAAACAGCAGTTTCTATTCCCCCTATTGTTTGGCATGTCGAACACAATCAAACAATACTATTTATGAATGATTTTTGATGGTGCTCAATGTTTTCTTGTCTTACGCAAGTAAAAAAAAAGTGGAATTGGTTTAGTGATAACAATGATAATGGTAATTATATTTATAATAATCATAATATCAATAAAAGGGAATTTGATTGTCTTGCCTGTTTTTCACTTTTTGTATTTCATTAAATAAAATGGAATAAACGTATTTTCTAAAATGTGTCATATACTTTAGTTTTATGGTTACTGATCAGTGTTTTCATTGTGAAACACACACAGACATACAAACACACACACACAGACATACACACACTGGAGACATCTCAATCAGTCAAGACATGGAATGTAAAGACAAAAAAACGTGGTTTTGTGCATTCTATGATATGATTATGGTCATTTCAACAATTCATTGTTGACTGACCATGAGCTCTGAGTAAAATGGAAGGATGCAGAGAAAGACTGAACAAAAATACTGGTAGGGAGTTTGGAGATGGTTGTTTGGGATTATGGCTGCAGTCATGTGTCCAGGAAAGAGGTGGAAAGAATTACGGAATGATCACGTTCTTTTGAGAGCAGGGTTCCAACTGGGTTCTGTTAACTCCATCTGGAACTCTGGAAACATCTGAGCTGCCATCAAGACCAGAAGGAGACTGTATGTGTGTGTGTGTGTGTGTGTGTGTGTGTGTGTGTGTGTGTGTGAGTGTGTGTGTTTGAGAGAGAGAGAGAGAGAGAGAGAGAGAGAGAGAGAGAGAGAGAGAGAGAGAAACAAAAGGGATAAGTGTCCAGTAAAGTTGCAATGAGTCTAAATATTTAAATGTTTTTTTGTTTCCCGACAAACAAAAAAAGAAGCCTAAACTTACCACAACCCTTCCTCCCACTCTCCCCTCACCCTTATTTCCTCACCCACTGCAAAATTGTTCTTTTTACGAGGTCTCTAACTCAAACCACTCCTCCCTTCACCACAAGTATCTCTAGTCTGTTTTCTCTCTCTCCCTGCTCCTTCCTCTCGTCCCAGCCTCCTTTAACTACTGCATGCCCTCCTCTTACTAAGCCACAAGTCAAAACTTAACAAAGCGTGAGTTGAAATCTGACTTTAACATCTCTTGTTAGTGGGCGATAAGTTAGATACATTTACCTAACTAAATAACACCAATCTTTGGATTTGTTTTGTCGTTTTGCAGGTCTACAGTGATATCCAGCCCTTCCATTTCTCCAAACTATTTTCTTCACTTGTATGGGACAGTATACATTTCCTTTGAGTATTTCCACTTACTTTCTCTCTATCCCCACATCTGTTCATCTCCTTTCCTGGCCCACGCTCCCTCTCCCTCTCTCTCCATCCCTGTGTCACCTGGTATTGCGATTGGTCTTATAGTGCATCTTTTATAAAAGCAGCATGACAACGTCTCCCTATTAATCACTCCCAGTCCCAGTTTCCATTTCAGCAAAGAATGAAGACAGAAAAAGGAATAGAATGAGAAGAGGTATGAGCAGACGGAGCCCGGTGAATACACAGGGCCGCCCCAGCTGACCGTGTACATGTGCACGAGAGTGAAGCCGGTCGAAGATGAAGGAGGACAAAGAGAGAAAAAATGGCAGCCATATTGGTGCTATTTCTTCCAAAACGTTCTTTTCTTTCTTGCTCACCCCTTTCTTTCTCTGTCTGCTGTGTTTGTGTTTGGGCTGGGTCTGTATGGGCGGCCCAGTCCAGAGCCAGTCAGCACGCCAGGCAGGAAGTGGCCAAGACAGCTGCTTGCAATTGAACCGTAGTGTGTCTGTCTGTGTGTGTGGGTAACCTACATTATTGCACATTCTACTGTAGCTCGAGATTACAGTAATTAACACACACATTGTGACACACACATATCATATTGTTCTCTTTTGTTTTGTCTCTCTTGTTACAGAGAACAAAACAGGGGGAAAGACAGATTGCACAAGACACCACACTGTCTGTTTATCCCTTATAAACAAATAAAGAAGATATTGAGAGACAGAGAAAGTGAGGCTAACAGACATACATATGGTAGGAAGACTATGGTGGAATACAGCTTGTTTATAAAGCAAAAGTAGTTAAGTGTAACACAAATGTCCCTGATGCCCCTGAACACACAGGAAAACCCTGGCCAGGATGTGGCAATCCAGATGACTTGCTGAATCAGACCCTCTACACCCTCTTCCAGCCCTACCCCCCACCCCCTTAACCCCAAACACAGCCCAACCCCTTAACCCAGACCCAGTCACATTCAGCAGGAAACTACCCTGCTTCAGCTTTGGCCTGTGGGTCTACAGGAACAACTCAGCCGAAACGCTGCCACATGAAAGACGACCCCTTCCATCTTCTCCTTTATCCTCGGCCCTTTCATCCCTTACTTTTTCGTACCTCATTGTGTATGCTGATACACTGACCTCACCCCCTCCCCCCCCCTCCCCTTCTATGACTTCTGTACAATAAGCAACATCTGGTTCTCATTTCACAAAACCAAAACAACACAAGGAGATGAAGGGGAGGGGCTCAGGAACGAGGGGAGAGGAGGGGACTCCAAGAGAAATGTGTAAGACCTACAGTGAGGATGCAGTGTGTGACTGAAGGAAGGGCTGAACACAAAGGGAAGGCGACCTTCCTGAGTCTCAAGATAATAGCTCCACTCTTTTATTTTCATAAAAGGGAATGGATACTTTCGAACTTTTTACAAATGCTCTGATGACACAATTGTATGTTTTTGAAAAACTCAAAAAACAAAGTTACGAAAAAAATCTAAATACATGTTGATTGCATGTCAAGGTTATACACTATGAGATGTGTGATATTGAAAGCTACTGTTCCGAGGTTTTGCATATCTCCCTTGCAATTTACTTGTTTTAAACTGTCTCTCTCACAAAGCCACCCATATAAACACATGTTAAAACTTAGCTTGGTGTTTGACAAAGCTAACATTTGACTTCAAGCCTCTGGTCCAGTCTGGCCCAGAGTCCCATGAAAAGAGAGAGAGGGGGGGGGTGTCTCCATCGAAAAGAATCTGCAACTCAGCGGCAAGTAGACCTTCTGTAATTACAGTGGGGCTTTGCTGAGATCGGCAAGAGAGAGGGAAAGCTAGAGAAGGATGAAAGAAATAAAGGCAGAGAGAGAGAGAGAGAGAGAGAGAGAGAGAGAGAGAGAGAGAGAGAGAGAGAGAGAGAGAGAGAGAGAGAGAGAGAGACAGAGAAGAGAGAGAGAGACAGAGAGGAGAGAGAGAGAAACAACCTTACCTCACTTGGTAAATAAGCTGCTGGTAAAAGTCAGTCACACATAATGACTATAAACTACTTTTAATTAAAAGCTGACTTAACAAAATACACAGCTGCACAATGTCAAGAAAATAGCCATATTCTCTCCTTTTCATGAAACTGATTATTTTCTAGTGTTCTCATCGAGAACCCTCCTAAAAAAACGCAACCCAAAAGGTTTTGAGCTCAAATGTGGATCGTTTTATTGAAGCCACTTGTGACAATGACTTTAATGAAGTGTTACATGAGGTCTTCAGGTGAAAAGGACTAAGGGAAGCACAGTGGTGGCTTCAACAGACCCACACCTGTAGAGAGCGTCTCAGACATGCTCAAAGCTGCAGTCGTCACAACAGGATCATCCTAATCATTAGGCCTGAAGTGGCATTCCCTGCACACTAATCCTGCGTGTGCGTGTGTTTGCGTGTAGTATAAATCATGCTGAATTATTACACTATACAACAATTGGACTTATGACATACAAATGAAGACTTTTTCACACATCCATTGAACTTCCAAGAGGCTGTCTGGTCATTACAGTTAAAATGACTTCTGCAGCATTTTAAAAAATAAAATACACTAAATAACCTTTGAATCATTACTTTTCTGTCTTGGAACCCCCTCTCTTGCCTCACTTGGCCCGAATAGAATAACCTTCTAAAACCCTTCCTGATTCCTGAAGCAACATGAGACAAAATGGTGGCTGAGACTGACTGACAGACCACATTAACTGGTAAAACGCTGCTCTCTAGTGGTAGTATTATGTCAAAGTACAATACGCAGAAAATAACAAGCGAACAAGATTTATTTTTTAAATAACCAATAACTTTATTTTTTCTTCTTCAATAATGAGTTTCCTTTACGTTTGAGAAGGAGGGAATTCTTCTGCACCTCCATCTCTTTGGCTAATTCTTGCTTCTGTTCCCATTGGTCCATCCCTTTATCAATCTCTGTTTCTAGGGCTACAATACGTCTCTGAAAAAAAAGAGTGAAGAGAGTGATACAAAGGATACGAAGGCTATGGAGACGTAATAAAAATACAAATAAATGTAAAAAACAACAAACTCACTGTCAGTGCTTCTCTTTCGTCTTTTCTCCTCAACTGTCCTTTCATTGGAGGTGCAGGACGGCCATCTGGATAGGTGAACACACAGACGGGGTCAGAAGTCACACACATGCCAAATACACAAGACAAACTTGTACTGAACAATCCCAAGCACAAACAAACACTATTAGTCTGTAGATTTACCAGCAAAGGACCAGTCAGGGAGATCTGTCATGGGGCCGTACTCTGACCCACTACGGGCTAAACCATGCCTGAGGGTGACAACAATTGCAAATAAAAACCACATCGATTACTGTGTACAGTCTAGCTAAATACTAAACCGTTTACCCAAGTGTTTAGTACTTACTCTAATCTCCATTTAAGCCCTCCTTGGACACAACAAGTCGTGGAAAGGTGCCGAATGGAGTGTTGAAAAACTGTATACAAAATAATTGATGTCATTGAATCCACATAATGTGAGCTAGACTAGAGAGCGCTAGCTACCAAAGCTAGCCTGACCTAATGCTAGTTAGCAGTGCTTTGGCTAGTATGAACTTGCTGAAACCTGAGATCTCAGAAATATAGATGGAGATATCGGTGAGTATTTAGGTAGCAGAAAGTCATAAGCACGAGTAATATAACAGTTGCTATATTCCGCTACTTATAGCAAATAACCCCTTACCTGCTGTGCAACACAACGTCCTGATGGTCGCCGCCATGTTTATAGTTTTGTTGTTGACCGCTAGATGGTGGTGGAGATACGCGAGCAGAAGCCAACCTCTGTAGTTTATTACAGCCATAAAGTTGTTCCATTGTGGCTTTTAAGTTATCCTGTGTCAAAATTACGTTTGAAAAAATCACGAAGCCTATTTAGTTTAATATTACGATTAGGATAGTTAATATAGGCCCTACTTGTTTGTAAATTGTACAACCCTTGATTTTACTGAAACTGAGTCCGGATATTGAAAATAAATACATGTAGGTAAATACGATTCACTTTTGAGGGTCAAAAACGTACAGCTTAGGCAGGTAAACTAATGGATGTATAAAAGAAAAAGCCATGTAAGTCAAGTGTATCACATTATAAAAACAGTTTTTCTTGTGTTCTGGGTTGGCACCAGGTACTGTAGCATTCATTTGCTACCAACGAACAAGTCTTCACTCGTCCACAAATGACTGTGCGAGTGCAAGTCTAGGGAGAGGCTGAGCTCGCTCGTTTTAGCGGACCGCAAGAGCAATGAAAGACTAGGAACAAGGGAACAGAAGGGAGGGGGGCTCCCGGGCAGCCAAAATAATGAAGAATCTAGTCCAACAAGTACATTAGTAAACTAGTTTTAATTGGACTCGAATCATTTCGGCGTGATGCCACACAAATAACTCCAGCTGCATAGAAGTAAATTGTCTAAAATGTCCTGGAAAAGCGAATTGTTTACTTTGTATCGTCCTTGGAGAACACACACACGCTGAAAAAATGCCCCGTCGTGTTACTAACTAATGTCCTTCCGCACATTCCAGAGACTGGAGGCACAACAAAATAGTGCAGCTGCATTGAGTTTGCATCTGTAGCGATTGCAAGTGTTGCGAACTTGCAATGAATCTACTTTCTCTCTTACGTGACTAGAAAAACAAAACGGAATATTAGGTATGTATTCCTGCAAGTTATTCTAGGCTACTTTAGAATGCTGAAAACGTGTGGTTTTGTCTACGACAGGACAATAACTCACCTGAGAGGTCATAATGGTTGTGTAATAATACTAGCTAATAACTCAGTAGTTAACCAACACTCACGAGATAAGATACAGAGATAGGCTACTAAGCTCATAATTAAATTGGATACCGAGAGATATAAACATCACAATAAAAGTTAAAATACAAGCACCTATAGAAAAAAACATTTAACTTCTCCATCCATAATAGAGTAGACTATATTTGTCTAAATATGATTTATCCGCGGTCATTTCATATAGGCTACCTGTTGTTAAACTTCAAATAGTAGTTTGTAAATAGAAATGTCTTATTACAATGCGCCGTGCATGAAATGGGACTGCATTTACCCCAAACCACTGAGAAGTTTGCGTATGAATGACGAATAATATTGCGGGGTGGTATCCATCCGCGCTTGGTGGTGGGGAAGGTGTCCCGGTTTGGAGAAAAACGAGTCACAGCACCACTGCCAGATAAAGGAAAAGAGGGGGAGGTAAGTAAATTGGGGGGAAGGAAGAAACAAAGTTCTTGAATGTGTGATACACTCGCAGAATGGATTTATTCTTGATTATCAGTGAATTCGGTTTGGTCAGTTAAGAACACTTTGTAGTCAGTGGACGCATGCTTCCCGCTCTCTCTGAACTTCAATGCTTGTTTTTGCAGCAAAGATAACATTCTTTTGAAATCGGGGAATGAAAGGAATATCCACATTCTTGAAACGTCGAATGCTGCATGTTTTTTCTTTGTGCGCCCCCAATCACTTCTCGTTTCTTCCTCTAAAGTGTTTTAGGCTTGAAAGTGAAAGAAAGCATTTGGAAGCGTTTCTACTGAAAGAAAGAACATATTTTCCTGTCTACACTGGACCCCACGAGAACGACGAGAAAACCGATCTACCAAGGAGCTTGCCCACATTGCACTGAAAACCCCACGCAGTCTAAAGGATAACGGAGTCAATGGACTATCTTTCCCTTTCAATATAACGGAAAAGAACAACTACAAGAGCAGAGAGGTTGTAGCCTAATTGGGAAATTTGAGTAGTGTAATTATTTGTTGGGCAAATAGCGGAAACAACTCGCAGTTGCAAGTCCAATGGACCATTTTTCAACTGAAGAGAGATGCAGGTGTGGAGCGACGTAGACAAGTCTCTAAAGCAAACGGAATCGCCAACGATAGTGTAACTACACTCAAGTTTTCTATTTATTTCCGTATTTATTTTCAACATTGCTGTATTGAAACAGACAAGACTGTAGAAGTAGTCAAAGTAGTCCATGGATACACTTGCACCCCTAACAACCTCTCTGTGTGAATGTTCGGCGGTCAGAACAGGATGACTCTAAAGACAGTAGGCTAGTTATCACATGATTTGGACGTCATGTAGCCAACCCAAAATGTCTTAAACGTCTTATTTAACGTCTCTTTTGTATTTATTGTGTACATATTCTTTAGGCATTCGTCTGTATTTTTGATGACTGTTTTGTGGGAGGTGGATCTGTCTGTTTGTCTTTGTGTTTTAAGACTGGTCCCTGTCATTTCAATTCAACTACTGTAGACAAACTGTATTGTAGATGTAGGCCTACTTGAAAATGTTTGTGTATTTCCATTCATAGTGTATTTATTGCGTTAACTTATGACATAGTTGTAGCTGTCTAATTTCAAGAATCATAACAACTAACACCAGACGAACACAAGGCAAACCATGGACCGACTTGGAACTAAGCTATTGGAAAAGTTGAAACTGACTGATTCAGGAAGTGCGAAATTTGCCAGTTCAAAAAAGGAAAAAAAGGAATTGGCGAATGCCAATAACAGCAATGGCAACAGCGGCATCACTAGCATCAGCGGCAGTGGACTTCCACCAACGCCCAACACTGCTTCTTCCTCGTCGCCCTCAAGACCCGGTCAGTTTTCCCTCACCTCTCAAACCCCAAACGACACGAGCGGCCCGATGATTGGACGAGGCAGCAAGGGAATGGGCGGGTCTTCGTCTCAGCTGCTCTCTCCGCTGACCACCTCCACCCCGCTGCCCCCGGACGGCGACCCGCACCACCCGTCGACCCTGGCCCCTCTCCGACGCCGCTCCCCCCAACAGCGCGCCTCGTGCTACCTGGGCGAGGGCGTGGACATCCAGATGCGTCGGGAGTCGGGCCTGGGAGTGGAGTGCGGCGACCCGTCCGTGGGGGCGTTCGGATCCAAGGCCTCCCTGAACCAGCGCCGTTACTCCCTGGAGCTCCAGCAGCTGGTCCGGCGCCACCAGCTCCTCTCCCAGCCTCCCCCCCTCTCCGTTCCCCCGCCGTACCCCTCCTCCTCCTCGGCCTACGGCTCCGCCCCGCGGCCCCTGGCCGAGCCGGCCTACCTCTCCGAGCCGGAGCGCCACAAGCGCTTCTCTCTCCAGGAGGCGCTGTTCTACAAGCGTCTGAGCACCGGCAGCGAGCTCTGGGAGAGCCCCAGACCCGCCTCCCTGTCCCACCCGCCTCACCGGCCCTCCGACATGGGGGGGAGGAGGAGGGGGCTTCTTCTACCCCCCGGGGCCGACCCTGAGCCCCTGCTCCTCCTTCAGCCTGCAGGAGTCGGTGCTGGTCAGCCCCAGGTCCAGCTTCGCCTCCAGCACGGCCAGCGGAGGAGGAGGCGGGAGCCCCATGGGGAGCCGCTGCAGCAGCAACAGAACCAGCGGCATCAGCCTGAGCTACGACACCCGCCACAGCACCTCGTCCGCCGGGCCGCCGCAGCAGCAGTTCTCCTCCCTGCAGCTGGGGGCGTCGGGTTACGCGGGGCCGGGAAGGGCGGCGGGGCGCACTCGGCCGAGGGCTGGATGCATTACATGGATGCGGGGGCCATGTGTGGACAAGGGGTCCAGGATAGCCGGCATTCCTACCCGCCTGCCGTGGGCAGCCCCAGCGGCTGCGTGCTACCGGGCCGGACCAGAGTGGTGGGACGAACAGCGGAGCGGCGTCAGAGGAGAGGAGGCGGGAGGCCTGGCTGGGGAACGGGCTCGCTACTCAGACCTGCCGGGCACCCGCTACCAGGAGGAACTGACTCGCCTGTTGCTAAGGGACGCGGCGCTGGAAGGGGAGGGGCTACTAGGGGGACTGATGCTCAAGGAGCAGAATGTTCCAATCAAAGGGCTCGCCAAGCCGGCGACACTGGCCCCTGCCTCGGCCGGAGGACCAATCAAAGGCCAGGAGGATCCAGGGACGGGGAGGGAGGCTTCTGAAAGTCGCCAGGAGTTCTTTGGTGAGATCATCTACTTCTCTTTAGCTTCCTTGTTGTCCTCGCGGTGGACAGTGTTTCATGTTCTAATGAAAGGACTGTACGGGTGAATGGATGGATGGACGGATAGACAGATTGATGGATGAAAGAGTGGATGGTTGGATGCCTCCGGGTCTTGCAGGGACTTGCAGGGCATCACCACGCGAGCAAAGCGGAGATGGAAGGGGGAAAACAGAAGCTTCCAGTAACCTATCCAGGGCTGTTCAGTTGAGCATAGGAAAAGAGGAGGGATGAAAGCACTGTGGAATTAACATAGCTGACACGCAGACATTAAAGACACGGGTTCAAAGTCATTAAACCAGTACACACACACACACACACACACACACACACACACACACACACACACACCCACACTGAAAGTTCTCAGTTCTCTATACAATAAACTACAAAGCCCAGCCCCTTGGTTCAGACAAATTATACGTTTCCGATAAACACAGCTCTGACCATTGGCATGAGTCATACAGTAGGTTAAAGCCAAGACTGCTAACATATGTGTGTGTGTGTTAGTGTGTGTGTGTGTTAGTGTGTTAGTGTGTGTGTGTGTTAGTGTGTGTTAGTGTATGTGTGTGTGTGTGGCAGGATGTGTGCTAACGTGTGTTTTTGATGTGACTCGGGGCCACGATAATGAAGCCGTGTGTGTGTGTGTGGGGCGTGAGTCATGCGTGTGTGTAACCCTGCCTTGGCGTGTGCAGGGGCGGTGTGAAGCAGCCTGTTTTTCCGCTCAGGTATTTGTGCCCTCAGGACCCACACACACACACACACACACACACTTCTAACGCTCCTCTGTCTCGGAGAGCAGCCGAACCAGCTTAGCGCCGGGAAACAGACAAGAGGCTCCGCGGCACAGAGACTTAGGAGCAAACGAGTGTGTGAATGAGGGGGGATTTTCAGTGTTGACACTGAGTCAGATTCCAGAGTGCGTTTCTCTCCGACCGTGTCTTTTGTCAAGGCGTGGAAAGGAGTGATCGGTCCTGACTGACGTGGGCCTTGTTGTGTTGGCTGTGTGTTGTGCAGGGACCTGTGTGAAGTGTGCGAGAGGTGTGTACGGGGCGGACAACGCCTGCCAGGCCCAGGACAGCCTCTACCATACACGCTGTTTCACCTGCGTGTCCTGCGGTGAGTTTGTACCCACGACGATGTTTGTACCCACGACGATGTTGGTACCCACGACGACGAACGCCAGGTTGCATTCGAACGGCTCCATGTTCTCACTACGAAGCCCTGTTTGAAACCAAGTGATGTGACATTTAGAATGTACACACACACTCACACACACTCATATATTTACCCACCTCACTTGTCTCACTTGTCTCTGTGTGTGTTTTGCGTTTGTCTGCCGGCCTTTCAGGACGCACTCTGAGGAACAAGGACTTCTACAACGTCAACGGCTCTGTGTACTGTAAAGAGGATTACATGGTGAGAGATGAGGTCAAGGCCAAGCACACTCCTGCCAGACACTTTTATCCCAAAAAGACTTACAAGAAAGAGCTAAATCGTCACCCCTAAGGGGTTAACATGACATCATCACACAGTGGCGTTCGTCAACATGGCTTCCAGATGGTTCTCTGTGGCTGCTCAGGTCCTCCACCACCGTCATCTCTCCCTTCTTGTCTTTTTTCCAGTTCTCGGGCTTCCAGGCCGCAGCGGAGAAATGCAGCGTGTGTGGTCACCTGATTCTGGAACAGGTGAGTGGGCATCAGAAACACGTAACCTTCCAAACCTGTGAGATAAGAGTGTGTGTGTGTGTGTGTTCGAGGACTGCCTGTGAGTGTGTGTGTGTGAGGACTGCCTGTGTGTGTGTGTGTGAGGACTGCCTGTGTGTGTGTGTGTGTGTGTGTGAGGACTGCATGAGTGTGTGTGTGAGGACTGCCTGTGTGTGTGTGTGTGTGTGTGAGGACTGCCTGTGTGTGTGTGTGTGTGTGTGTGTGTGTGTGTGGTAGGTGAGCATCTGTCTTTGCGCCCCTCAGATCCTGCAGGCCATGGGGAACTCGTACCACCCGGGCTGCTTCCGATGTGTGGTGTGTTCCAAGGCTCTGGACGGAGTGCCCTTCACCGTGGACCATCAGAGCAACATCTACTGTGTGACAGACTACAACAAGTCAGTCATCACCACCTCCCTCCCCCCCCTCCGCAGTGTCCTTCTTTTCAGTTCAGTTCAGTTCAGGTCGCTGGAATGTTTGAAGTGGTTACTTTGATCTGTGTGTGTGTGTGTGTGTCTGTGTACGTTCGACATTCTTTACATTGACTTAGAAGAAGGCATAGGCTGTGTTTTGTTGTGTTCTGCCGAGGACATCATGTGCTCAGCGTCACACTGTTACTATAGCCACCGGTCACTGTAACTCAGTCAGACAGAGGGGCCTCGTAACTCCTGTTTTTATAGCTTTCTGTAGAGGCGGCTTAATGTGCAGGTCATACACACACACACATCATCTCCTTGATGCTGCTGACAAGCCCAAGCAGAGTCCCGTGTCTGTTTCTACATTCTCTCCCTTTTTGCTGATGTTACAGAACCTTCGCTCCTAAATGCGCTGCCTGTTTACAACCCATCTTACCTACTGAGGTGAGTGCATATGGCAGGTGTGTTGTGTGTGCTTAATCTAACCTTACGTAATGGTTTGTGTAGGGAACTGGATGAATGCATGGATAAATGCTTTATCATCCTTGCCTAAGTCAACAAGGATGTACTTTTTTGTCTGTTCCTGGTATTTCTCAGGCACCTAATCTCTAGTGGATATGTTTGTTTTGCGACACAGGGCAGCGAGGAGATACTCAGGGTGGTGTCTATGAACAAGGACTATCACTTCGAGTGCTACCATTGTGAGGTTAGTATGACCCCCGTCTTACCTCATTGGGTCAGTGTGTTCAGGTGCTGTCATAAGGACCTTCGGGGTTCGTTCAGGCTGGTGTCCCCGGTCAGTACTGCTCCCGTCCTGACCTTCACACGCGCTTCTCCGCCACCTGACCTTTCAACTTTCAACTGACTTGACCGCCTATCAGCAACGTCGGTCTGATGAGTTATAACAGCCAGGGTGGAGAGCCGAGTAGCACTGTAGTCTGTGCTGCACGCATCACTGTATTGATTTGGTTGTTGTTCCTCTCTCCCTCTCTTCTCTCTATCAATCTCTCTTCTCTCTCTCCTTTCTCCCTCTCTTCTCTCTCTCCTTTCTCCCTCTCTTCTCTCTCTTCTCCCTCCCTCTCCTCTCTATCAATCTCTCTCTTTCTCCCTCTCTTCTCTCTCTCTAACAATCTCTCTCTTTCTCCCTCTCTTCTCTCTCCAGGAGTGTCGGAAGCAGCTGTCAGACCAGCCGGGGTCCCAGTGCTTTCCTCTGGACTCACATCTCCTCTGTCATCCCTGTCACATGGCCAGGGCGTGCATCGCTCCCAACACCACCTCACACAACGTACACTGACAACTATGCAGCTACAAGACTTCACACACACACATGGTATAGACCACCCCTCCTCTTGCACACCCAGGGGGGGTCGACATCTTCTCGGAGGTCTCTCCTCGACGAGCTCCGACACAAACGAGCTGAAACAGAGAGACTTTTACTCTGAAGGCAGCATACGCTCTCACCTATACAGGCTGGGTCCTGATTATGACAGACACAAGTGCCTACGGCTTGATCTCTGACCCTGGTGCTTCACAATAAGAGTCCTGCTGCTCTTCAGATCATCACTGTACCGATACTGTACATGGTCTCAGAGTGGGAATAACAGGACAAACTACTGTTTTTGTTCCCCCGCCCTCTACATGGCTACAGTTCACTAGAAAAGAACAAGGGATTAATTTTGTTAAGTTCTGTATTTAATGTAATTAGCAAACAATTTGCACTTAAACATTTGGATTTTTGTTTACCATAAGAGATTTGTGTTTCTGTACAAGTACAAAAAAAAAGACATTCCTGTATCTGTTGTAATTATTAATAAATATTTTTTGTGTTTAATGTGGTGTTGTGTGTGTTCATGCAGGTAGAAATGATGACCAGTAGGTGGTGCTCAAACCAAACTGAATGGCATGCTTCAGTTAAATTAAGATGAACACATTTCAGTTAAACTGAGGAAGTAGAACACAAATGAACACAACATGGAAAACGAAATGTTTAACTTTAAATTTATTGTTTTAATCTTTGTACATTCAGTACTTACAGGAGGAAAAAATAATCAACCGACAAAAAAAATCAAATTGGAGCAAAATTAGAAAATCAGTTTCAAACACATAAAATTCAAAATATTAAAACAGTAATAATTACTTGTGAGATCTATTTAGGATAAACTCCGATATTTGAACAGCGGAAAGAAACAGGGCAGGAAGGGTCATCACTGCTACCTGGAGAAGCAACTAGAAGAGGCAAGACCCAGTACCACTTCACACCCTAACCCTCCATCTTTTCCTCAGTAGTGTGCACCTGAAACCCTTCCCATCAATTGATTTGAGATCAGCCGATCAGCTAAGCATTCTGGAGAAAAAGTGGGCGGGGAGAATGTTGGTGTGACGAGTGTTCTAGAACCCCCTCAGGATTCTGCCTCCTTCCCAAGCACCCACCGGAAACAACCAAATACAGAACATTATACATGCTAAACGGTGTGCCTCTCAAATAATCCTCCCCCCCTACACAACACACGTATAATGTCTATAACCGTCACAAGGGGAAAGACAAATGTTCCTAGTTTCGAATTCAAGCATTCTGTCAACAGTGTAACGACATGTCACTGAAACCTTGGTGTGGTGGCGGGGGACGGGGGGGGGACGAAACCTCCAAGGCTGAAATTTACATGATTCGTAAAACTTCAAAACGCAAGAAAAAGAAATAAAGAACTCCTTCATAATGATCCTACAAAGACGACGGTCGGTAGAAAAAGAAATCAGGAACTTCACGGCATGAAGGAGCGGAGACACTAAACTGAATTCTAGAACGTTCTAGAACATATTTCAGAAGGGCTATTTGGGACCCGTTTTATTACAGGGGGGACTTGGAACAGTGTGACCGCAGAGTCTAAACGGGGAGTTTCTCATTCCAAACCTCAGGGAGTGGCACAAGCTAGGTGCCAGCTAGCTACCCATCCAAGCCAACCTGTCTTTTCACTAGTTTCTCTGGTATAAAAAAAAACGGGGGGGAGGGGAGAAAAAGAGCACAAGGCCGTACGAGTAAGGCATAGCACTCTGGATGGATGTGAAAGGAAAGAAAGAGCGAAAGAGGAAAAAGTCAGAGAGAGAGAGAGAGTTGGTATGTATACTTTGCTAAAAACACTTCAAATCAACCTAGATGTGAGACCAACACAGTATAATGTACAAGAGGGGGGGACCGACGGTGCAGGGTGGGTGGGGGGGGCAGACAGCAGGAGAGAGAGAGAGGGAAGACGCCTGGGCTTTTAAACGGGTCAATCTGAAGCAGTGAGGGAGACAGACTGCTAAGTGAGGCGGGGCGTACTCTGGAGGAAAGGGAAACCCTCTCAAGGTGGAGGACGGGGGCAAATTAATCTCTCCTTTTCCTGGCGCGTTTGATTGTTTCCGTTCTCCGTCTTCTCCCATTCACCCTCTCCCCTCTCTGTTTCTCCATCCCTCCTTTTACTCTCTCCGTCCCTCCCTCCCCTCGTCAGACCGGCGCACCTCAGCGGCGTCTGTCTCGGGGGTTGCTACGGCTACGGGAGCGCCGCCCGGCAACCACGCCCCCGGAAGGGGCACGGGGTCTGTATCCCTCCCTCCTCTTATCCACCCCCTCTCTCTCCCTGCCACGCTCCCTCCCCTTGTCCCTCTCCCTGTCTCGATCCTTTTCTCCCTCCACTGCTCTGCCCGCTCCTCCTCCTGCCCCTCCTCCTCCTGCTCCCCCTCCTCCTCCAGCAGCAGCAGCTGCCCCGCCGTCCTTGCCCTCTCTGGTTTTGACCCTCTCCTTCCGCTCCTCCTCGCGTTTCTTCTCTTCCTCCTCCTGCAGTTCTTTTCGTCGCCTCTCTCTCTCCTTCTGCCGCTCGGCGCGGTCCACGACCCTCTGAGCCGCCTGGGGACACAGACACATCAGAGATGATGAGGATGCTCTCTCTGTGTGTGTGTGTGTGTCTGTCTGTGTGTCTGTGTGTCTGTCTGTGTGTGTGTGTGTGTGTGTGTGTCTGTGTGTGTGTCTGTGTGTGTGTGTCTGTGTGTGTGTGTGTGTGTGTGTGTCTGTGTGGTGTGTCTGTGTGTGTGTGTGTGTGTCTGTGTGTGTGTCTGTGTGTGTGTCTGTGTGTGTGTCTGTGTGTGTGTCTGTGTCTGTGTGTGTGTGTCTGTGTGTGTGTCTGTGTGTGTGTGTGTGTGTGCGTGTGTGTGTGTGTGTGAGAGAGACACTCACCTGCTCCTCTGAGAGGGGAAGCCAGTATATACACGGCGCTGCTTTGGTCTTCTGGAACAGGTCGTCAAGCAGTTTGACTGGAGGCTCGTCTCCTTTCTCCGCTAAAATCAAAAAACAAGTCTGTCAGTTACTGAGAAAAACAACACTCACTATTATCACAACAGGAAGTTGGTCAGTCGTCTGAGCATATCACCTCGGGGAAACAGTGACTCGGTGTTTCCCTCACCCTTTTTGTCAGTCTTCTTCTCCTTGCTCTTCCCCCTCTCCTTCCTCCTCCTCTCTCGGGAGGGGGAGCGCCTGCCGCCCTCCTCCCCCGGCCTCCCGAAGTCTCGGATCTTGTCCCGGTCCCACTCCCTCTCGGCCCGGGTCCTCTCCCGACGCTCCATCTCCCTCTCTCGCTCCGCCCACTGGTCCCGCACTCCTCCCATCCCGCCGCGCTCGGGCATCAGGGGAGGCAGGGCGGCCGGACGGCCGTGAGGACCCCCGGGGTGGGGACCCCTGCTCCTCCCCGGGCCGCTCCACGACCAGGAGGCCCCGGTGGAAGTCCAGCTGGAGGACGGAGAGGAAAGAGACCTTTATTATGTTCTGTGTGTGATCTGTACTTCTGTGTGTGTGTGTGATCTGTACTACAGTTCTGTGTGATCTGTACTACACGTTGTTTTCCAGCAGTGGTTGGGTAAGTGTCGGCATGGTGGGTGTGAGCTCACCTCTTCCTGTTCACAGAAGTCCACGCTGAGGACTTTAGGGTTGCTCTGGGGCCACTTCACCCCGTGGAGGGCTGCCCTGGTGGCCACCGCCTCCTCTGTAGTGGCATACTGAGGGAGTGAGAGAGAGAGAGAGACAGAGGGAGAGACAGAGAGGGAGAGACAGAAAGAGACAGAGGGAGAGACAGAAAGAGACAGAGGGAGAGAGAGAGAGAGAGAGAGAGACAGAGGGAGAGACAGAGAGGGAGAGACAGAAAGAGACAGAGGGAGAGACAGAAAGATACAGAGGGAGAGAGAGAGAGAGAGAGACAGACAGAGAGGTTATATTATATTTAGTTATATTATGATGTATGTGATTACAGGGTAAGTAAGGTGGGTGGGTGCTACTCACAGTGACGTAGCAGTGGGACTTGATCTTATCGATCCAGAAGGCCTCCTCCACCAGGGACCCGCTTCGGTTCAGCAGCTCCTTCAGCTGGCCCAGGGTGAAAGGTCGCACCTGGAGAAGAACGGAGGGCAAGGAGGGGGGTCACCTCAGAGACGGGAACTCACTCAAGGTTTACAGAAGTGGAACCAAACCAAATACAGGCATGTCCTCGAATCTCTCAGGTGGAACTTCACTGGAACTCGAGGGCATGTTGACATTTCATGTTTGGGGGGGGGAGAGACTGGGGGGATGTTGGGGAACACGGGGAGAAAGGAGGCCGAGCTGAGATCCTTCATCGCTTTCCTTCTCGCATACCCACGCAAAATGAAAAACCAAACTAGAACAGCTTAATTGGCCCCAGTGGGACTCGACTCAGCATTAAGGACATTAATTTACATCCCCAACACAGAAACGCACACGGAGACTCGAGCCATCTGTTCGAGCATGACTCACTCCCATGACGGCAGGGGAGAGAGGGAGGGTGTGGATCACGTCAGGTGTCCTCTCCTCCATGCTTACCAGGTTGGAAACGTGGACGATCTTGGAGACTTTGCCGCGGGGCGGGGAGGGCTGCTTGGCCAAGCGGACGGGGTCGTCGATGGTGATGGACACGCCAGACTTCTGCTGGCTGATGGAGCGGCGCACCAGAGTGTCGCTAGGGGTGACTGAGGGGGGAGGGGAGTTGGAGAGAGAGAGATTGGGGAGAGGGGTAAGGTTCAAGAGATTGTGAATGATGTTTTCCCATTTCTTCCTATCGATGTCAGGTGAAACTCCACCTACAGACACCTAGGAATCTAAACCAAGCGTGAGGTTCACCTTTCTGTGCGTCCGCGTCCTGTGTGGAGGGCTCGGTTTTCAACGCGTCCTCTGAAGCGCTGCTCTTCCTCCTGTCCTTGCGTGTCCTTCCTCTGTCCTGGTCCCGTTTCTCCTCCTCTTCCTCATCCCTCTGGTCTCTCTGCCCGTTCTTCTGGCTCTCACCAGGGACCACCTGCGAGGGGGGGGGAGGCCGGAGGGCGTGAGACGCAACGCCACACGATAAACCACTGGACTATTTCCGCGGAAGGTTCAAATCACCTTCGGAAAGTCATAAACTGATCATGTAGATCCAGTGGTTCTTAACCCTGTCTTCAGGGAACCACTTGCCTGTTTTAGATGTTTCTTGGCTCCAACACACCCGATTCAAATGCATGTTCGTTACCAGGCTTCTACAGACCCATTTATTTGAATCAGGTGTGTTGGAGCATCTTAAACATGCAGGACGAGGGTTCCCTAAGGACAGGGTTAAGAAACACTGATGTAGATGCTACACATGATTAACCTTTCTGTCAGTGAAGCCAGAGACAAAAGTGGAAGTGTACCTGAGTGACTGTGCGTCTGATCTGCAGGCCCTTGTCCAGGCCCTGGTCCTCCCTGTTCTCCCTGGAGGGAGTGTCCTCCTCACCCCTCTCTTCCTCCTCCTCTTCCCCAGACAGGTGCAGCTCCTCTGGGTGCAGCTCAACCACTGCCTCCTGGCTGGCCTTTATGTCTGGGATCAGAGACTTGAGAAGAGGAGCAGGTGGGAGAGAGTGAAAGGGGTGAGGGAGGTTTAAGGAAGAAAGGAGAAAAAGATCAGAGACTCTAGTAGCTTGAGGGTGTGGAATTAGTTTGGCTTGTGTGTGTGCTGGTGTGTGTTTGTGTTAGAGCAGTGGTTTTCAACCCCTGTCCTCAGAGAACCCTTGTCCTGCATGTTTTAGATGTTTCCCTGCTCCTCCAACACACCTGATTCAAATAAATGGGTCGTTATTTAGCCATTCATTTGAATCAGGTGTGTTGAAGCAGGGAAAAAAATCGAAAACATGCAGGACAGGGTTTCCCTGAGGACCGGGGTTGAAAACCACTGTGTTAGAGAGTGTGGCGCTCTACCTTCAGTGAGTCGGTGGTGATACTAATGGACGGCTTCTTGGTAGTGACGGCTGTGCTGGAGCCCCACCTCCTCTTCCTCCCGCCCGGCCCTCCTGACTCCGCCTCCCCCGCACCCGCCTCGCCGCCAACTGGAGACGTCTTGCTGCCTGCTGGGAGGAGACGAGGCGTGTCATTGGATGAGGGGGCGTGCTATGCTATGCTAGCTACGACTGGACGCTATGCTAGCTAGCTACACTGGACAGTGGACGGCTATGCTATGCTATGCTAGCTAACCGGTATACTCACAGGACAGTGGACGGCTATGCTATGCTATGCTAGCTAACCGGTATACTCACAGGACAGTGGACGGCTATGCTATGCTATGCTAGCTAACAGGTATACTCACTGGACAGTGGACGGCTATGCTAACTTCATAACTCACCGTATTGTGGGTGGTTATGCTAACTCACTGTGCCTGATATGCAGAATTTCTGTGAGAGGTTTCTCTTCTACTTAGGTCAGGAGGACATGCTATGGAGCCAACTCTAGTCCACATATAGATCAGGGCCTCACTTGTTCAGACTAACATTTACATTTAGCAGGCGCTCTTATCCAGAGAGGGATAGGGTAGGGTAAAGTGCCTTGGCCAAGGACACAACAAAACTGTGCACGGCCAGGAATCGATCCGGCAACCTTCTGATTAATAGCCCGATTCCCTAACCGCTCAGCCATCTGACTCCCCTAACAGGAGGCAGCGAGACACTACGAAGGGAAAGGCTTCAATGTGTTAAGATACTGTCAGGTAGAATA
Source organism: Mallotus villosus (assembly GCA_903064625.1). Taxonomy (NCBI): domain Eukaryota; kingdom Metazoa; phylum Chordata; class Actinopteri; order Osmeriformes; family Salangidae; genus Mallotus; species Mallotus villosus. Next base: position 62,360 of record CAEFZP010004345.1, on the reverse strand, counting down.
TTGCCCTGTAGGGAAACTGTTCTGTGGTAACTATATTTGAGCGTGTCTATTCATTGTATGTCAGGATGTTTGTAACCCCTGGCCTCACTCATCGGACCACTCTCTGCCTCGACTGGTTACATGATCCTGATAAACCAAGTCAACTTTTTAATCGTCGTGCATCTTTCCGGCCACCGATTACCATCATCCTAACAGCGTCTATGCTAGCTCGCTAACACGTATACTCACTGTTCTGGAGACGGGTATACTCACTGGTCAGGGAGATCTTGCGGGCTGCAAAAGCCTTAGGAGTAGAGCTCTGGAAAAAGAGAGAGGACATGGAGAGATACCCCAGGGGTGTGGGGAGAAGTGAGACCGTGAGACAGACGCACACACAGCAGGCAAACAGAGAAGAGAAAGGGGGTAGGGGACGGGGGAGACAGACAGAGAGAGAGAGAGAGAGAGCCAGGACAGGCTCCTATTGAGCCACATTAAAAAGGAAAGGGAGGGAGGAGAAAGAGAGGGGTGGGGGGCTTGGGTCAATACGGAGAGAGGGACTCCAGACTCTCTCTTCCACCTCTGCTCAAAGACAGAGAATCGGTAAATCATTACTAGACTTCTACTGCTGTGTGACAGGAGAGGCTGCAACACTGAGGGCCGAGGGGAGGGTTCACTGTGTGCATTAAGCAGTCGGGAGAAGATGGAAACTGTGCACGCTTATCGCCATTTTGGGGACTACATGTATTGGATCTATGGTCAGTACTGCTGGATAGTTTGAGCCTCAATGGAAACAGTGGCTAGAAGAGACTGGGCTCACCCCAATGCGAGGGATCGATGTGTTTTATGATCTCTGTGAGGTTAATGACCAGCAGAAGTCTGAGGGGGTGAGGAAACTGGATACCCTTGGGCAGCTCGTTAGGAAAAGTACAACCAAAGTGCCTTTCCTGTGTGTGTGTGTGTGTGTGTGTGTGTTGGTGCTGGGAGTGGATACAGCATAGGTGTGTGTGTGTTTGTGTGGGAGTGGATACAGCATGTGTGTGTGTGTTTGTGGGAGTGGATACAGCATGTGTGTGTGTGTGTGTGCGTTTGTGGGAGTGGATACAGCATAGGTGTGGTGTGTGTGTGTGTGTGGATCTGGGACTAGTCATAAATTCAAGTGTATCTCTTTTAAGTATTGCATATTCATACAGGATATGTGACTTAGGTTCCAGGGGGTTGAAGACTAAAGGTTAATCTGCAGTGACCATGTCCTACGCTGACAAGTAGCTGTCATTGCAACAGAGGTGGAAGGTGATTGGTGGAGAACTGCTCTCTGTTAGACCAAGGAAACCAGGACATGATTCTGTTCATACTGCAGTTTGAAATTCACCAGATTTGAGACTTTTAACAACATCAGGCTTGCTCTGCTAATGCAGAGGCAACGTTGGCTTTGGCATTGCCATGGTGATATTTGAATACCAATAAGATCAAATTGAAACTGCAGTAATCCTGATAGTTTAAAGATCTCTAGAGTAACCAAGATAAACATAAATTAGATTCCTTCAGTATCCAAGTAACGACCTTAAGCTCTGAGAAAATACAATAGCTGACATTCTTTTTACAGTTACTCCAAAAAATAAATACAGCTCAATTAGAGAGAAAAATGACAAGTCATTTCCTGGTACCATTGACACCTGATTCCTCACTGGCTTGGCTATGGCCCAACCGCACGGCAGTGTGCACTGTATCTAGGCAACAAGGGTCCAATCAGAGTAGGCAGAGGAGTGAGGGCGGGACTCGGTTTGAGTGTGCAGACTTTTTTCCTGAAGGGGGGCGGGGACATGACTTTTGACGGACAGTTTCATTGGTTTGCGTCGTCACGGCAAATCAAACGCATCTTCGGTTGTAAATTTCAGTTGGGAAGGAATCGGAAAGTCCCCAAAAACTGAATCAGATTCCATCGTGTCCATGGCAACGTCAGACTTCCGAAAGTCTCTGAACAGTCCAAATGAATCGTCCATTCGAATCCTTAATCCGTTGAAGCCACAGCGTGCAGAGTGGCTCAGGATGCTTGTGTGGAGCCGAGTAACGGGAAACCAGACGGGAAGTTCCCTCGGTGGATGTGAACATCTCCATCAGAAGAACGGCATCATGGGCTGAAGTTCACGCAGGACTCGTGGGTGAACACACAGCCAGTGATGTTTAAAGTATCCTGCAAGAGGCGGCCATGTTGACTCTTCCGTGACTCTTTTAAATGTCTTTGTTGTGGGTGAACAGCTGCTAAGTCGAGTCAGGGTTCACCCATTAAAAAAAAACGACAAAAAATCCAAACCAAGATGGTCCCGAGCGTATAGCCCACATGAGACCAGCACAGACTGCAGCTTGGTCCTTAAATCACCCTGGTTGAAACTAATGTCTCGGATGTGGTTTGACCAACCAATCATGCTAGATTATGACAACTAGCCTCGACAGCCTAGCCAATTATATGACAACAGCTGTGCAGGGCAGTGAAAATCCTCCTGGATACAGCACAGATGGGTCCCATTAAGCAAGCCCACAGAACATCAGAGTTCATATCAGTATAGTCCCGGAACAGTACATTGCGGTTGCAGTTCCAAATTGTGATCGCAAAAGTCCTTTTTCCAATATTCCAGAGTATCAACATTCCAACAGGGATTGGAACTTCCCCAGTATAGATCCAGTGTTTCCAAAGGGAGTCCTTCAACATACGACGTTGGGGCACCTTTACGGGACCTGCTCGACACAGGGAAACGGATCTCAGTTCAACAATAGACACCAGGCAGCAGCAACATCTGCCTGGTAGTACCGCTCTCCTCCAGTAGAGGGCAGGCTGGCATGGAGGGGGTGGACGTCAGGAATCCTCTCTCTCATAGGATAGGTCCCACCGGAAGACAGACAGCTTGCAGACGAGCGAGCGAGAGAGCTTCTTCTTCACTTGCTTTCTCTCTCTCTCTCTCTTTCTGTGGCAGAGGGGCTGGTAGCTTTAGCTGGAGCTTCTCCCTTCTCCACAAGATGGCAGCTGGCAAGCTGGACAGGAGGAGGGCAGCAGACAGACAGCCGCTCCTCTGCCTCAGTCTCTCTCTTTGCCGACGCCGGCCAGGCAGCGTCCTTCTCACAGACAACGCACCCCCCCCCGTCGGGGCGGTTACCGCGGCAACCCCTCCCCTTCCTCCGTCTCCCCCCGGCTCTGGTCTGGATCTGTGCGTTCCAGTGTTCCAGGCTGGCTCAGGGCCGGAGAAGGCTCATACAGAGAGCCAGAGGGATGTGTGCAGGGTGGGGAGGGAGGGGGCTTGGGCTGGGGGGGGTGAGCGGGGCGAGGGGGGGTGGGGGGGTTCAGCATGGGCCTCGCAGGCACAGGGCTCAGGCCAGCTCTCGGGCTCTCTGGCAGGGGCTTAGCTCAGTGCGGAGGTGGGCGCAGACTCTGGGCCTAGGTTCAGGTACCGCCGAGGCGCTTGGGCATAGCGGGGCAGGAGGAGGAGGAGGAGTGGTGGAGGTGATGTTGGTAGTAGTACGCAGGTACCATTAGGGGCAATGGAAGAGGAATGGGCACCTTCATAACAAAGCAATCAATGGGGTTTTAAACAGCAGTCATTCCATACAAAAAGAGATAGAGAGAGAATAACGAGCATGTATCGTGTAAGAGAGAAGATCAGGTACGGGGAGAGATTCAGGACGGAGAGAGAGAGATAGATAGAGAGAGATAGAGAGACAGAGACAGACAGAGGAAGAGAGAAAGAAAGAGAGATAGAGACAGATATAAGGAAGAAAGGAGTGGGGAGAGAAAAGAGGGAGGAAGAAAGTCCTGATGTATCTCTCCCCACACACAGTCAGGGGCTATTACTCATGCAAACCCTGGGGTCAATGACAAACACACACACACACACAAGCACACAGTGCTGGGCAATTTCATTAGGGCTTAGAAAATGCAACCTGCATTAAAACCTCATCACATGTAAAAGAGAAAAGTAGTATGAAGTGCATCAGAAATCAAATAGAGTTCTGTTTCAATTCTGTTTAAGGAATACGCTCATTTTTTAAATGCCAAGCCAGCTACTATGGCTTAATGTTGGCTATAAATGATTTATGTAATATAAAATGACTGCAGTAACACAAGCAGCTATACATATCAACTAGAACCCAGGCTATGACAGCAAGGTAGAGTGGCGAGTTAGCTTGCAACAGTGGGTGAGAAGGCATGAGGCAATCATACAAGTAAGACATTCAGCTCACCACACACACACATCAGGTTGAGGAGCATGCAACCTGCCTGGGGTTCATGTCTAATTTCACGCGGCGTTTACCGCCCCCACCTGCAGTCCTGTCACTATGGTAACTATCTATCTACGGACAGGAGGAGGTGGTGAGCAGAACACTAGCCTACGTGTGAGAGAAAGATCTAGAAACAAAGTTAGCCGTATCATACTCAGTCAAGAGGACAGAGAGGTTAGTGAAGGCTCAGCCCTATTGTATACGTCGTAATGTCTGTAACGAACCAGCCAATCCCCAAATCAAACCACTCCCCCCCCAACCTGAGACCTATGCCAACTGTAAAGATCTTACTGGATGGATGTTTTATCCCCGCCCCCTCCCCCCCTCGTAAGCCTATCAGAGAGAAGGAAAATAGTTTTACTTCCTAGATGTACCACATATTCCATGTGCAGAGGTTGCAGTCAGGGAGCTTGAGGATTGATTCAGGGACTGACCCCCACCCGTCTCCAGCAGCGCCACCCACCTCCCTGGTTACCCCGTGCTTCTGGGCGTAGAGGAGCCAGGGCCCTCCCTCTCAGCGGTCTTACCTCCTCCAGACGACCCTCACTGCGATCGGGGTCGGCCTCCTGGACGGCCTGGGCTGGGGAGCTCTCAGAGTCCTGGTCCACCTCCATCACCGAAGGGCCACTGGGCTGAGACTTCACCTCCCTGGAGGAGAAAGGGAGGAGGAGAGGAGAGAGAGAGAATGGAAGAGGAGAGAGCGAGAGACACCGAGACCGATGATTAGCAGAATACGAAAACACCACGATAAGGAAGTTCATCCCCTACACTGAAGAGGATTCTGCCAAGTGAAGAAGCTAGTCACGACCCAACGCTAGCCAATGACACACACACACACACAGGGCACTCATGGGGAGGAAATGTAAAGACAAGAAGTGATTGTGATCGTCTCATCAGAAGCAGAGATGAGGGTCATCCAAAGTGTCCGAGAGACGGGAAACAGGAGAGAGAGGGGGCGGAGAGAGAGAGAGCACAAGGATGGCTGGTGATCTGGGTCAGCCCAACTATAAATAACTCACCAACCAAGCGACACCCTGCTCCAGGGTCACAAATACTCCTTAAACAAACTCTTGGATGTTGACACACAAACACACGCCGAGGAAAGCATTGCTGACATTAGCAGGAACACACCAACACCACATACACAGGGTAACCTCAATTATGTTGACGGTGTGGGTGAGGAGGGAGGGGTGGATGTGACAGTCAGACCTCATACTGCTGCATCACTAGCCATTTTTTAAACAGAGATAAGTTATTAAAATTAGATTTTGAACAGCACAAAGCTGGTTTGGGTCAAGTCATGTGACCCCAAGCCTGGTTCTCTGATTGGATGAGTCTGAGACTCCTGCTTATAATGAGAAACCGTACAAACACAAACTAGTCTCCTGTAGGTGAGTTAGCATCTCTGGTATGCTGACAGAGATCTGGGGCGGGGACCACTGGGGTCAGAGTTCACTTGTGCAGCCGGTGTGGTGGGAGTTGTAGTTCCCATGGGTCCAGCCATCCCAGAGAGTGTAGTCCATGTTTTAGAGCAATGTGCTCACATAAGCCTCTTTCATACAAAGATCCCAGAAGACACGTAATCGCAAAGGTTTTGTTTCTTTGATGTAAACAAAACACAGATGTAAACAAAACACTTCCACTTGATGCTGCCCCATTAGGGGAGTTTCGATATCCTGCTGGCGTTCCAGAATCAGAGGTGTTCTAGAATCAAAGGTGTTCTAGAATCAGAGGTGTTCTAGAATCAGAGGTGTTCTAGAACCAGAGGCGTGACGTCAGTGTCGGCATCAAGCGCGTGTCGTGCAGCCATGCCAGCTCTACCTTTCACACAGACGTCCATTCGGCTCTGTGACCACCTCTGCTGCCGGCTCATTGCTGATACAACAACGACCTCTGTTCAGTGTCCGTACCTTTAATGCAGAATTGCGAGGCGGCATTGAGGAGCTACGTTCCCGGCATGAACAAGCTGTGTAAACGGGGGTAACAGTCTCAAGGACGTGAGCGCGGGGGCCAGTACGACTAGCATGACGAGCAGGAGCCAAGAGTGACACGGAGCGATGCAAGTCACTGACGGTAACCATGACGATAAGTCATCTCTCCCACAAGCTAATCAACCACACAATTGTATTTCCTGAAGTCAATCCTATTCTCTGGATCGCCTCAAAGAGAACACAGCCAATGGAAGGCTTTTGTTGTGCCTCAGGGGGGGGGGATGACATAATGTAGTCACAGGAGTCTGGAGAGACAGAGAACCTTCACTATCTCCTTGGAGATTTGTTCCTTGAGGGGGAGGGGGCTTTTACCCCCTTTTCTCTGTGTGTGTGTGATTGACATGTTATCCCACTAATACACACCTTCGATAGGAGGCCTGTGAGGAGACAGATGTCTACAAGATCACCAGTGGGACACTGGTGGAGCAGCAGCCAGTCTGAGCAGTCATTATTATTACCGTTTGTACACACACACACACACACATATGCACACACACACACACACACACACACACAATGCACGCACATATGCACCCCCCCCCACACACACGCACGCACATATGCACACCCCCCACCCCACACACACACACGCACATATGCACGCCCCCCGCCCCCCCACACACACACTCCATTACAAAGACAGTTTTGCTGATGCCAGACCACCACTCTTCTGTGCCTCTAATAATGAATAGTGGCGTTATTATCCTCACTGGGGCTGGAGGTTAATAGTGATGAAGCGTGTTGATGGTCTCCATGGACTTCCCCCTGGGTGTGGCCCCACGATGCTTCCAGTAACTAGGTGAGAACGACCCGGCAACAAACTAGGCTAACGACAACCGTCCGAGTTTCTAGTCCCCAACAAGCGTGTCACAGAATATACCAGCGTCACACGCGGACGAGGAGAGAGAGGAAGTCAGGTGGTGTACTCGTACCAGGAGACCGTCTCTCTGAGGTTTAGCGAGTCAAACTGTCCTGACTATTATGTCACTCCATCAAGCCTCTTTACACAATGCCTGGACGGCTAACAGATGTCAGAATTAATGATCTCCCACGACACATGCTAGCTCATTTAGCTAACTGTTATCCTGACACCATCTCCACCCCAACGTGGTGAAGAACAAAACATATATCATCCATATTGAGTTTTAAAATGGATACTCTAGCCTTAAAAAAAGAAGAGGAAAACAAGCTTGTATTTATCACTTGAAATATATCAAGTGTGTGGGGAGATTTACAGAACTGCTAAAGGAGACACGAGTGAATAGAGGAAGGACAGAGGCTATCTTTTGTTTAATTCATAAGATGGGGAACGCTGCATGATTCTCCCTATGACGCTATGAATCTAAGCACCTGAACATACATTTATATATATATATATACGTGTACATATATATATTGCTGCTTGCAAGGCTGTCTGTGCGCGACATAAAGACGTGGAGTGATTCCCCCGAAATTAACTAACCACCCCCTCCTAAATAAAAACCGGTTCCCCCACCCCCATAAACGCAGGAACTCACATGGGGAACGCATGTTACACACACATCGTATGTGCTAAATCACTCATTTCACCGGTCCAGATTCACTGGCTACGAAGCAGTAATCTGATAGAGTGCATCAGACAGGTAGGCAGGGTGACGGAGCAGTTGAGACATGAGATATTTCAACGCCGCTTGTCTGTCTCCCAATGAAGGGTATCTAACCACCAGCCTAACCTCTCTCAGTATCGCTCTCACACTATCTTACCCGTTTTTGTTGCCTTCGGACAGCATATTGCCGGGCTGGAACCCCGACAACTATAGCTCTGTCGCGATCGATTATTCCGGTCAGGCGTGGATTGAAATCAAGGACGCGAAATCCTTTTGCGAGAGCGGGGATTGTGCACTGCGTCGGTATCAGAGTAGCAGTGCACGCATGACGGCCATGATGGCTGGCGAAAGGGGAAATTAATGCGTTGCGAGAAGAGGGAGGGAGAACAAGGACCGTTTTTTTTTCACAGGAAAGGCCACACCGGTTGTAGGGCTGCCGCATTGAACGCCTGACAAAAAATAGTGCGGTCTATAATTAGTAATAGCTTGAGTGACAAAGCACTTTAAGTTATGAGCGTTTACTATGGTGACAGAGCGAGCGCTAATTTGTAACAATTCGATAGATTGCCAGAGTTAACTGTCTGGATATAACTTTAAGACCGATTTACTAATAGATTCTAACTTGCCAAAATTATCCCAAGTTAATGCAGGAACATTGCTCCGTTACAAATCAATCTTAAGTGAGTGGCATTATGGCGGCCTTCCAGTAACCATTAAACTGTTTGAGGCGCCGTTCGACATTATTCAGAATTACAATGAATACATGTACTTTTCCTCACATGCACACATGAAACCAAACTTACATCTTGTGATTCGACTGAAATGTCTTCCATTTGAACTGAAATCCTCTCCTATACCATACTGAAATGCTTTATACAGAATTATACATTTTCCATAGTTAGTTTACTATTTGAGAGCATTTTAATTGTGAGCACTTTACCATGTGTGAAGGCTTCACACAACAAATATTTCAAAACTGAGAGCTTTTCGCTTGTGTATGTGAGCGTAATTTTCTCTGTTAGCATGTAAGTGTTTCAGTTGTGAATGTAAAAGCGTTTCACTTGTATGCGTGAAGGTTTTCAGTAGAGTAGCTGAATGAGTTGGGTTTCATGTGTGTATGTGGAAAGGAATAGTACATGTATCTGCAGGGTAATTCCAAATAATATCCCTAACAGCCCCTTAGAGAACGGAACTACCTGCATATTCAAATCTGAAAGTTCCGATGCTGTGCTATGACCCATTGTCCCATCACCATCCCCTCAACCATAAAAAAAAACATGCTTAGATTTGACTGAATGTAGATCTATGCCAAATCCAAATGCTTTTCTAAATTAACTGGGTATGGCTCAACATACCTTAATACAAAACTAAGTTCATAGGACACAGGCCTCAAAGAAACGGATTCTGCTTTCTTGTAGTATATCCACGTCAACATCACATTTCTATTATTTACCTTGAAATGGGAATCCACACCAGACCATTTAAAACTAGCCACAGCAAGATAAAGCTGAACCACAGTCATTCACATGCAAAAAGCAACTTGTCACCAACTCATGTCAACCACCGAAAGCACAATAATAACAGGAGTAAAGTAATAGAACATGTGGGAGATTCACACAACATGCAAAATCAACTAAAAGCAGTTTGCATTCTTGTTTTAATATGTAAAGTATTGCACGGAAAGTCTCTAGACTGAAAGGGATAGACTGTGTTTCTGTGTGGGGCGTCTGGCCTACCTTGCAGGGAGTTTTTTGGACTGTCCTTTAACTTGTCCTTTTTTTCCATCCCCCTTTCCTGAGGCGGCCTTCTGAGGAAGAGCAGAGGGTGAGAAATGAGCGAGACTTGGCAGCGATGGGACGCTATATTAGAATTAGTCAAAAGCTTTGGCGTTGCGAGTTGTAGCAGTGTAGATGAAGACACGTGACAGGTAAACACGTTGGTTAAAAGGTACAAACAATAGGAGGGTGTGAGGAGAAGGGAGGCAGTGTGGAAATGCGAAATATGTTAACACAGAATGGAAGGCGTCAGCAGCAACATTCTCAAGTTCCGAGTTCTGCAGGAGTTCTACGCATTCCAAACGGGAAATAGAAGCGTGCCATAACATTTACAATTTTTTGGTTGGGTTCCCCTCAGCACACCCTGACACCGGTCAGCGTGAGAAGACGAGTTCAACTCACTTACACGCAGGTAGACACACGGTCAGCCTGGTGCATCGGTATTAGCATGGCGGAATCATCATAGGAGAAGCGCGGTTTTAGGTCGCAAACAACGGCTGGTGTGTGAAGCGTGGCAATAAGACGCTACGACAGCACTGTCGTAGCGAGATTGATAGACATTTCTATCAACCAATGACTGACCTTCTTTAGCCTGGTGGAGCGGGACTTGTCCTGGGAGGAGGAGGAGGAAGATCCCGAAGATGAAGAAGATCCAGAGTCGGAGTCGGAGGATGACGAGGCACTGGAGGCAGGGGACTTCTTGCCTCTATCCTTCTTCTCCTGCCTCCCCCTCTCTGCCACCTGACCAGCTGGGGCTACAGGGGGCAACACAGGCCCCATAGGCTCCAACTGGCTCTTCAGTGGAACATCCTTGAACTCCAACGGACCCCTCTTCTTGATTTCCATATTGGGCATCTCCACATCATTTCCCTCTGGCTTCTTAGGGGACGCCTTGTCAGGTGGTGTGGGCGGTGACCTCCATGTCTGCGGACTGGGGTCCTGAGACCAGCACCCCCTGGCGGAGAGGGTGGTCTGGCTTGGTGGGGGACACCAGGGAACCGGTGGAGGTGTCGGAGAACATGCGGGGCCTCCTTGTGTTGCCTGGAGGGGAGGTAGGGAGCCTGGGGCGTGTCCACCTGGAAGAATGGCTTCCTGGACGTCTGGGGGGGACTCGTCCGACCCCTCCTGGTCTCCGGGAGGTTCCTCCGCCCCTACCTGAGACGCGGCTGCAGCAGAGAGGGTTGCGGAGGTGAAGTCTCTTCCACGTTTCCACGGCGGCAGATTGCTCTCCCTTTCTTTTTTCTCCTCCGTTTGTCCCTTCTCCCTTTCAGACTGTCTCTGGGGCTCCGGGGTGGACCCGAGGGTGATGGTGGGGACGGCCATGGGACGAGTCGCCGACATGTCGACCGGGGTTAGAACCTCGGGAACCACGGGGACAACGTGACCCGTTGAGCTGCCTGTGTGGGCGAGAGCACTTCCAGGGAACACGACCACACCTGGCCCATCTCCTACCCCGGGCAGGCTCTCTCCGGATCCAACCATGACGGGACCCGCCTGGCCGTCCTCGCCTCTCTTCCGTCCCTCCGCGCCAAAGGCTCCTTCGGACTCCATCTTGCGGGCCAGCAGGGAGAGGGGGCCAGGTCGGCGCTGTTGCGGCGGCTCTGGGGCTGCTGGAGCGGGAACTGGAGTCGGAGTCTTGCCTCTGGAGCCCTGGAGGGGGGCGAGCTGCTCCGCCTGCCATCCCGGGCCCTGCTCCCTCTGGCTCATCCATGTCCGGCGGGCTCTGCTTGGGGGTGTCAGGGAGGGGGAAGGAGAGCTCTGGGGGTGGAGACGGGGGTGGGGTGGGTTGGCGCAGCATGGGGGGTTGGTGTACCTGCTGTGGGGGGATGTGCTGCGGGGGCTGGAGCTTGCGTCTGGATCTCTCGCGGCCGGCCGTTGGGACACTGGGGGAGGGCTGCGGGGGCATGGGGGGGGCTCGTCCACCACCACCTCTCCTCGCCCCCGCCGCCGGGCCCCACTCTTCATCCTCCTCGCTGTCGTCGTCATCATCGTCGTCGTCGTCATCGCTCTCGTCGTGGGCGCGGCCGGCTGCCGCGCGGGCGGACCGGCTCTGGTGCAGCACTGGGTGGGCGGAGCCTGGCTCTGAGGGGGCTATGCCTTCCTTCTCCTGGGGGCGGGGCATGGAGGGGGGCAAGCCCTGGCGCTCAGGCTGGCCCTAGGACACGCACTGACAGGGAGGCCACTGCCCGGGGTGGGGAGGGGGTGGCAGGCTCTTCGTGGCCTGGGTGGAGGGGAGGGCGCTGGATACGGCCCCCAGGGGTGTCAGAGGATTCCTGGGGAACAGATCCAGAGCTGAAGTCTGGCCTGCGACCCATCATCCCTTGACCCATCATCCCCTGGCCCATCATCCCCTTGCCCATCATGCCTTGGCCCATCATCCCTGGCCCATCATCCCATGGCCCATCAACCCCTGGCCCATCATCTCCTGGCCCATCATTCCCTGGCCCCCCATCATCCCCTGGCCCCCCATCATCCCCTGCCCCATCATCCCCTGGCCCCCCATCATCCCCTGGCCCCCCATCATCCCCTGGCCCCCCATCATCCCCTGGCCCCCCATCATCCCTTGACCCATCATCCCATGGCCCATCATCAGTGGACCTCCTGGCAGTCCACCTCCTTCTTCTTCTGCCCTGGTCAATGGAGGCTGAGAGGGCATTGGGTGATGCTGTGGACAGAGGCACACAGTCACACAAGGTTTGAGGGCGCAGTGAACAGATGTGCCTTGCAGACTGCAACACAGTCGTGTCCTCACTTGCCAGGAGATATTAAAAGACCAAAGAGGGATTATTGTACGTTCTTTTCTGCCTTTTGTAATGTATTTTCTCTGTGTGTGTGTGTGTGTGTGTGTGTGTGTGTGTGTGTGTAGGTTACTGACCATGTCTTGGAGATATGACCCGTCGTTGCCCCCTGTGAGGTCCATCTCTTCTGGGATGGCCGGGCTTTCTGTCTCAGAGAGAAAGAGAGGTCACAGGTCAAGCCAGGAGCACTTGCTCTTAAACAAAAAGCAGATTTGTACTGCGACGGCTTTTCTTTTCACCCCGACACTTGATGTCTCAAAACCAGCACAATTCAAGGGAGACTGCTTATTGCGGTGGTTCTTAACCCTGTCCTCAGGGAACTCATGTCCTGGATGTTTTTGATGTTTCTTGGCTCCAACACACCTGATTCAAATGCATGTTCGTTACCAGGCTTTTACGGAGCTAGATAACGACCAATTTATTTGAATCAGGTGTGTTGGAGCATGGGAAACATGCAGGACAGGGGTTCCCTGAGGACCAGGGTTAAGAACCACTGGCTCATTGTTTGGTTGCTTCAGCATCTCTTGAAAGAGGGTACGATGGAACGGTTCTAAAAGATTTTTGGTTCTCCTCAGCACACTCTGACACCGTCAGCGTGAGAAGGACAGTTCAACTCACTTACACGCAGGTAGACCCACGGTCAGCCTGGTGCATCGGTATTAGCATGGCGGAATCATCATTGGAGAAGTACGCGGGGTTTGAACCTACAACCTTGTGATCTGCAGACAAATGCTCTCTCTACTGAGCTATACCCAGTGGCGTTAAATTGGAGATCCATGCCCACCTATGTGTTGTTTGAGGAGTAAACTGTCTGCACATGAATGACAATCTAATACCTTGCCTATCTCTATAGAGATGCGTATGTGGTGATCTAAACCAAGATTCTGTTGTTTAGTATCAAAGCTATCGTTCCAACACTAAGTGGTCACTAAGTGGCTACTGGTCTTCAACTTCAGGCTACTGTCTATTGTCCATACTAGACATGTATGAGAGTCAACGTTGATCGTGCTTTCTGGACAGCACAGGCCGTTCCTGTCCGACAGTGATGACAATGGCCGGGTTTCCCAGATTTGTTAAGAAGCGTTAAGAGCTTTCGTTTAGAGAGCTTTCATTGGCTTAGAGAGCTCCAGGCCAATGTCTACTGGTCATTCCCGACACCTGTAACGATGCCTTTTGACCCTTCCAGATAACGAGGACATTGAGTATCTGATGTCTTTTGACCGTTCCAGTCATCTATAAGCGATGACAACGTTACATTAGGTTATTATGTTTATTAGAGGTTTAGTATACTGTATTGTATAATATTTTGTATATTTAGGAGGTTTCTTATATTTTAGCTTATCATAGATGTAATCTATATTCTGAGTACTTATATGTTATGTCAGGTTGCTTTGAGTTGTCTTGTACTAAGAATTTCAGTGCCCAGTCTGACCCTGTGTGGTTCTGTGCATCTGACAATAAAAGACTTGAACATATTCATTCATTAAGCGGATGCTGTCAGCAGATGTGGTTGGACGGTCGTGAAGCGTGTGCCGTAACGGAGCGAGTGTGTGCCGTAACGGAGAGAGCGTGTGCCGTAACGGAGAGAGTGTGTGCCGTAACGGAGAGAGCGTGTGCCGTAACGGAGAGAGCGTGTGCCGTAACGGAGAGAGCGTGTGCCGTAACGGAGAGAGCGTGTGCCGTAACGTGGTGAGCGTGAGCCTCACCGTCGGCCTCTGCAGCCTCCCTGGCCTCCCGCTCCAGCCTCTGCCGAAGCAGCTCCTGCTGTTTGGCCAGGTACTGTTTTATAAAGCTGTTCTGACTCATCTCCTCCCCTATCTGCACGGAGACAAGACAACAACAACAACAACAACAAGTCACACAGAGGTCCAGGGAAACGGCTATTGGTACAATGGCATTTGACACTTTGCTGGAGTAGTGAAATTAGGACACAGAAGATGATGGTCTGACAGCTGGCACATCCTTACCTGGGAGTTGGGCTGGAGTCCAATGTGAGGAGTTGATGTTCTCTGGAGGTTCTCCAACATCAGTGCCTGGGAAAACGCGAAAGCAGAGAAAAGTTAAGAATGTTTACGGATTCCATGCATTCCACGCAAGAAATAGAAGTGTTCTAGAACGTCTGTAATTCGGTGGTTTCTCCTCAGCACACCCTGACACCGTCAGCGTGAGAAGACAAGTTCAACTCACTTACACGCAGGTAGACACACGGTCAGCCTGGTGCATCGGTATTAGCATGGCGGAATCATCATAGGAGAAGCCCACTAACATACACCTAATGTACATTAAAACTCCCAGATGGTTCAGTCATACGTATTCTTATTGACTCACTGGTGAACAGATTAATACAATAAAGTTTCAACAACCGTAGAAAGAAAGAAACATTGAGACACGGTGATTTAGCAAAAAGAGAGCCTTATTGTGTAACCGAAGTTAGAAGAAGTAACGCACTGATCTTCTGTCTAACAGTTTTAGCTAAAAACACCCAGGGCCCGTGCAACGCAAAATAGTAGGCTAGCTAGGGCTACACGAGTAGTTAGCCGTTGGTTTTAGACAGGATACCACTCACGCAGTTGTTTATCGCTGAGATAGATTCAACTTGTTTAGATTCCATTGTGAATTTGACCAAATTAATTGCTCACACTTGGAGTTAGACGTTCATGTCAACATGTAGACTTTTAATGCTAAACCAGAATTTGTAAGAAGTTAAATAGCAAGCTAAGAATATATATTGTCTGTACCGGACGAATTAACTTTCGCAGCTAATAAAGACTAACATATATTATATAGTACTGAAACAAGTCTGAGTGGAGGAGTACGAAATGTCTTCCTCGATTGTAGTTCGAGTTTATTAGCAAGCTCAAGTAGTTAATGCTGCCTGCAATTAATCTAGCTCGCTCCGTCTGTGTAATCACGGGCTGGCGCGCCACCATTACCCTACCCCCTCCTCTCTCTCTTACTCCAGGCGGAGCGCGGGCCCGACGACAGCAACTCAAATACAGTGAGGAAAATGATGGCTAGCATAGCAACACCGAGCTAGCCATTCAAAAAACACTACGCATGGGCCCGAGCAATGCCACCGAGAGCCATTAAGTAACGTTATGGATAACGAATTTGAAATAAAGTTCGAGGTATTTCAATTATACATTGGAAATAGGTATTTCGTGTTCCCCACCAACATAAGGTGTGCAAACCTGCAAACGTTTTGCATTCCCGCTTCAGATTCACTGACACACGGCCTCTAACCCCCTCTCTCGCCTCCTGCTGAACTTGACAGGTACTCGCTATTAGCATTAAACATGCACACAACTTACCCCTTTCAGTCGCTTGATAAGTGCATTTTTCTGCCCGCTTTTTGGCAAATTTCGTTGTTCCAAAGCGAGTTTTAAATCCGCAACACGAAGCGAATGTAAAGGTTTACCATCCAGCGTAACATCTTCAAGTTCCGCCATTTTGCTTCCCTTCGCTCTTTCGCTCGAACTCCAACAGGCGTCGCAACGGCTTCTCCAACGTCACAGTTCGGTGATCTCCGGAGGGGGTAGTAGAGAGATCGGCTTATGTCCCTTTAATTTGACTACAAATAGTCTCATTGGAACTTTGTATTTAGGAAATAGATCTTTATCAGTACGCGAATAATTCAATGCATTATAGGCACGTATGCAATTATGGAAAGAGTTCCCAAATGGACAATATACAGTCAGAAATGAACCACACGCAAACATCAGTGTAGTGGAAAATGTATTTGTGCATTTTAGAGGGGAAATAATCAACAAACATCCGAACAGCGTTCAGCTTCAATGCTGTGGTTACTGTCTTCAATACTGACAAACCTCACAGAGCCATACAACAAATCCACGTAGTGTATAAATGAACGTATGAAAAACTTTCAAAAATACATTCTGATAGAAAAAAAGAAAATTGTAGCTTAGACTGTAACTTGTTCCTGTTTTTGTCTTTTGAACCATGAGTTAATTTACTTCACTGAGTGAAAACGTCCCTGGTTAAATGTGTATTTATAAAATAACGCAACTTAAAGCCATGCAGATCAGAAAGCAATAAAAGATCAATAAATATGATTATGGTTCTTATTCATGGTTGATGCTTTTACATAAGGCCAACATACATTGTGTAGTAATACTGGTACCCCACTAGGTGGCGCTGAAAGGCAAAACACTTCCGTTCCGACTCCGGCCAGACGACTATAATTTGGCAACGTTGCATCTTTGTCCTCTCACACAAACCGATCACAAACTGGTGATCAGATTGTGGCTTTGGGTAAACATGACATTCTGATGTGGAAAATGTTAGACAAACAGGACGATGGGTCGCCTGCCGTGTTTGCTCCACAAAGATCATCATATAACTGATGTTGCTGAACGGTATGCAAGGTTTCGTGGTTGAGGAAATATATCATTTTTGCAGACATAGACTCTGTTTTCTCTGGAATAAACCTCAAACTAAAAAAAAATGCTCAGTTTCCTGGCAGATCTCTACACTGCAAACCCTGGAACAACAACTGTCTTAGTAAACACCAAAGACGACACAAAATGGACCCAGGAGCAAAACCGACTTGGAGACAATAACCAAAATGACTGCTTGTTTGGCAGTTTCATAAAAATCACAGAGAAACAAAGAAACAGGCGGAGACACGCTGAACTCAGCAGACAGGTTTTCTCCTCCAGACCGGACCGTGGGAAAGAACACAGCCTACTGCACACACACACACACACACTCTTCAGTTACTCTTACTTTCAATCCCTCACTACCAACCTCCACCTCAACAGCACTCGTATAACTCGCTTCCCCATACTTCCTGGTGAGAAAAGGGGAGTGATAGTGTAGTGACCCCCTTCTCACAACAATTACTCCAATGATTTTCTTTCAGGGGGAAATGTGTGTTTGCCAGCAGAAGGCTGACGTAGAATAGAAGGTATCACATCAACGTATATAGACCCAGACGATAACTTAAGCACCATAGGTTTAGCAACCTAACAAAAGCATGTAAACTCCACAACCTTCCACTCCACAACCCACAGCTAACAAAGTTAGACACACCTTATCCATGTCCAGAACCATAGTATGGTTACCATAGTAACATAGCTCAAAGCTCTTATCCGCTCAACATACACGCGATCAAAACCTAATATGAGGCCCACATGCTATATGACGTGAAAACATGAAAGAGAGACGTAATAAATAGAGATGCATAGATACAAAAAGGAAAACATGAGTGTGTAAATAACAAAGAAATTATGGTAGTCAAATAGAAGAGGGGCTCCCAAAACACATGACCCACAAAGACATGATCCAAGTCACAGAGGGTTTCTAACATAATCAATAAGTTATCAGAGAGACAAGAGACAAGTGTGCTTGGCACCAAAGCACAGTGGTGAAGGAAAGGCAAAACAGACACGTACACAGACATACACACAAACAAATAGTGCAAACACACACACACACACACACACACACACGATCAAAGTGGGCGACAATTGAGGCTCCGCGATCACTTCTTCTGCTCAAAAATTGTAAATTCTTCCTCGGGACTGTGCTTCAAACCATTCAATATAAAGACAACACACACACACACACACTGTAACAACTAAGGCATTTAAAAAAGGGAAAAATGCACTGTGTAGTGTAAACAAATCTGAGAAAATAGGAAAAGAAGCGTCAAGAGATCTGGGCCAGACGCTGGAGCAGGCCGGAGAAACCAGCTGCATGCTGGGATAGCTCCGCCACTCGGTCCACCATTTCCTGCGTGGCGGAGACCGATGGGTAGTTCTGGGCGGCGCCTTTGGTCGCTACGACAACCGTCTTCAGGGCCTGGCACAGTCTCCCTCCCGAGGTCGTGACCTGTGTGAGTGAAATAAGAGATTATTTACAGAACTAACACATTTTATTGAATGTATGTTTATGTATAAAACAAACAAGCACACACACAAACACACACACACACAACGTTTAATGGTTCAGTAGTAGATCCGTAGTTCTGGAGTGTGTGTGTGCGTTGTCCTGCGTGTACACCAACCTTTGTTCTTAAATCAGGGGACGTCAGGAGGCGGGAGAGTGTGTCTCCGATGAACACAAGCTTGTGCGCCGTCACGATCAGACTCTTCCCCCGGGAAACGAAGACGCGCGGCGGCTGGTTCCCCTGCACGCTGCTGAACAGCAGGTCGATGGAGTCGGCCAGGCAGGACAGGTGAGCCAGACTCTGGGAGGAGTAGAACGACAGGAGCTCTGAGTCCTCCAACGACAGAGAGACAGGAAGTGGAGGAGACGGGCTCACCTGGAGAGGGAATGGAGAAGAGAGAAACAGGATAAAGAATAAGAAACACATATCTGTTGTCCTAGAAACAGGATAAAGAATAAGAAACACCTCATCTGTTGTCCTAGAAACAGGATAAAGAATAAGAAACACCTCATCTGTTGTCCTAGAAACAGGATAAAGAATAAGAAACACCTCATCTGTTGTCCTAGAAACAGGATAAAGAATAAGAAACACCTCATCTGTTGTCCTAGAAACAGGATAAAGAATATGAAACACCTCATCTGTTGTCCTGTGGTCTTTTTTAGCTCGTCAGTGCTGACTGAGATGGATTCATTAGTGATCTCTATGTCATTATTATACTTGAACATGCCAGTAAAACATTTTTATCACCGGAAAAAGTGAACCGATAAAAAGCCAGCAGGAGTACAGTAGATCCCAGAAGCTTTGCCTCTCTGTTAGGCAAAGGCCATTCCTTCTTATGTCATATTCCCAGACTGAAGGATGACCTCTGTGATGTAACATCAAGTCTCCAGTCAGAAGGGGTAAACATGCTTCAGACAGAGACGGCGATACGGGCAAAGACTGATGAGATTTAGACCTGAACCTTATCCTACTGGGTAAACAGGAGCAGCTGATCTGTGGAGGTCGATACTAAAGAACTGGCTGTGGGAGAGCCAGGTTAAACTACGCGTTACCGTGGGTTACATTTGTAACCGTTGACTCGACAAGTCAACGGCTGACAGGACAAGGACGATTTGGGAAAATACACACAGTGGTTGACTCATGAGAGGGCGTGTTTGTGTGGTGAGAATGGGGACATGTGTGAACAGTGGGAATGGGATAGTGTGAGACTGTGTGTGAAGGGTGATACACTGTGTGTGTGTGTGTGTGTGTGTGTGGGTGAGAGAGTGTGTGTGTGAGAGAGAGAGTGACAGTGATAGAGACAGAGAGAGAGAGAGAGACAGAGAAACATAATTGAGAAAATTGCTCAAATTACCCTGTGTTCTGTCATACGGACGCTATGCCCGTTCTCTAGCAGAACATCTGGGGGAGGTTCCGGTTTTCCCTGGTAAGGAAGGAGACCAAACCTGGACTGTGAGTACAACACAACCAAAAACAAAGAAAATACACTTCCACAAAAAGATAGTCAATGAGAACCAAGCCCCCCTGAAGCCCCGCCCACTCACCTGAAGCTTGACGTAGCCCACACTGTCGCCCACAGGTAAGGGGGCGGGGATGGGGGTCATGCCGATGCCAGCGTACTCGTTCCCCGGGTCGTCCTCTCCGTCGTCGTGCCCCACGGTCACCGTCACCGAGGGAACGGCGGGGGGCAGGGGGAACGTGGGCTGGGGGGTCGGAGGCAGGGGCCTCTCCTGGATCCAGCTCCCCTTGCGGGACCCCATCCCAGAGGGCTTCACGTCCCCCACGGGGAGGGCAGGAAGAGGCCTCCGGGACAGAGAGTCCTGGGAGGGCAGACGAGGCCGGCTCTGCGTCTGCAACAGGATGCTGGTGTCCTCCAGGGCCCTCTGGACCGTCGAGAGCAAGGCCTCGGACGGGGAGGCGTGGCCACAAGCGGAAAGGGCCGGGAGGAGGTCGGAGAGGCGGGCCCACGCCTGCTGGAGGGACAGGGTCGGATCGCAAAACTGGCTCGCCTTCCAGACAGACAGGATCTCAGCCAACGAGGTGGCCAGGTCCCTGGAGGACACGGAAGAGGCGGTGTTGAGAACTGATTGGACGAGGCTAGACAGGGAGGCTCTCCATTGGACGTCGCCCGAGCCATTGCTCGACACGGACAGCCTACGAGTGGAGGAAGAAGAGGAGGAGGAAGATGGCAGGACATCCAGAGTGAGAGCTGGGACGTCGTAGATGCCACAGTCGGGTTCCGACGAGTCTCCGAGATCTCCTGCACTGTTGCCGTCCGTCATGGGAGAGCGTTTTCCTGGACCCGGGATGGAGTACACCTGGCTGTGGTTGCTCTCTTCCACAGAGAGGCTTGATACGTCTCCCGGGGCGAGGGGCAGGCCGGGCAGGGTGGGAACACTGTAGACATCCTCGTCCACCTCGAGCTCTGCAAACACGGTAACGATGCAGGTCTTCTGCTGAAGGGGCTCGGACGACAGGTTCAGTGTTATGGTCGGCACGTCATAAACCTGGAGAAACAAAAAAAGAAGAGAGAAAGTGAGTTGATGTGTGATAATGTTCCCCCCCAAAGGAAGTATTCCACTGGTCATTGCCTCAACACAATGATTCTTCAGGTTTCAGAAACAATTTCACGCATAAAGAACACATTGAAATGACCCACCGAAGGGTAAAGGATTATTGTGGGGAGAGAAGTTGGAATGGCATAGCCATATTGGGGGACATTGTGAAACATAATTCCACACAAGACATATGGCACACTGACAGACTGACTGGTTGACTGACTGACGACAACAACAAGAAAAAAGAGCTGCAGAATTCGAACCAGTTCAACGAGAATGCCCCGTGGGAAACAGGTGTGGCTAGAGACAGGCGACGAGAGAGGGAGGGAGTGTAGTGGGTGTGTGTGTGGATGTGTGTGTGGATGTGGGTGTGGATGATGTGTGTGTGTGTGTGGGTTCTCAGAGAAGCAGACAGATGGCGGGAGCCGGAGACGCTGACCTCAGACTCCTGGTCAGCCTGCGGGGGAAGGGTCCTGGGCGTGTTGTAGATGCTGTCATCGTCACACAGGACCGCCGCCTGGGCCGGGCGCTGCCACCTGGGAGGAGTGTCGTACACCTGGGGGACATTTACATTTAGTCATTTAGCAGACGCTCTTATCCAGAGCGACTTACAGTAAGTACAGGGACATTCCCCCGAGGCAAGTAGGGTGAAGTTCCTTGCACAAGGACACAACGCCATTTGGCATTGCCTAACGCTAGAAGCCTAAGGACTGTCACGCATGCAGACATCTAGAGAACCATACACAATATCAACAACCAGCTCTGCCCCAGTCACCATCTCAACAGCGCCTCACACAAAGACGACCAGGTCATATCCTCCTCCCTCACCTGATCACCGTCGTCGGGATCAACTTCCTCCGCCTTCCTGCTCTGCGCCACCTGACCGAAGTTCTCCTCTTTCGTCCGTCCGTCTTGTCTTCTTTCATCCCTCCCCCGGGCGGGGCTGGAGGGAGCGAGCTGATTGGTGGATCCACTGATGGGTTTGCTGGTGGACCCAGCGGGGCTTTGCTGAGGCAAGTCTTTCCTGGTCACCCCCCTGACCGGTGGAGCAGGGGGAGGAGGCTTGCGGGCAAAGTTGGGTGACGCCGGGACCCTGGCCTGTCTAGCCAGGAGAGGGGAGCCTCTGTGGGGGGAAGGGCCAAGCTTGGTGTGCCTGGCGGCGGGCAAGGAGGAGGGAACGCCCTGCCCGCCTGGAGGTTTGAGGGCCGACTTTTGCTGTTGGCACGCCTCGCCCAGGGAGGGGGAGCCCGGAGCAGAGCCGTTGGTTTTGGAGAGTCCTGTGTAGCCCAGCTCCCACAGGGGTGGGAACCTGGTACAATCCTGGGCTCTGCTGGGCTGGTTTGACCGGAAGTACCCCGTTAGTCAGAGCATGACTGCCGCTGACCGGTGTTCCGTCTGCGCCTCCTGTAGGGGTCTGGTACACGTCCTCGCTGGTCATCACTGTCGTCCTAGACACGATGTAGGAGCCTTCAGAGTGGCCTGCCACTGGTACCGGTTCCCTAGGAACCAAGTAGGTGTTGTCCTCCTGGTTCTCGGGTCCAGTTCCAGCCTCTCTGTCGCTGACGTATACAGACACAGACACGGCCACGGCCACCTGGGTTCTGCGATGCTGTGAGGACATGAGGGGGGAGGGGGGTGTGGGGGTCTGGTAGAGGGTGGTCGCGTCGGTGCCTCTCCCCCGGAGGGACGGGGAACGGGGCCGCCCAGCGACTCCCAGATCCCATTCGGGACGGGGACCGGAGCTGGACCGGGAGCGCGGTCGTCCGGCCTCGCCCCGGCGGAGCTCCCCCTGCCGGGACACGGGCACGCCTGCGGGGCTCTGGTACAGCGCCTCCCCCTGGCTGGATGGAGAGCGGTACACCCCCTCCGCATCCGCCGCCGTGGCGGCCGCGCTCCGGGCCAGAGTCGGGGGGGAGAGGTAAACCAAGTCTTCGCTGGGGGTCCTCCGGGGGTCGGTCCCCGGTGGAGGGGCGGTCTGGAGGAGGCGGAGGCGGTTGGCGGGGGCGATGCCCTGGCGCCCGTGAAGAGAACAGAGCCACCAGCCGGGGCCCCCGCTCTGGTCCTGGTCCAGCACCATCAGGATGTCCCCCTTCCGGAAGGCCAGCTCCTCAGGACTCTCTGCAGCATTGTCAAACAGGGCCTTCGCAAGCACCGTCTAGGGGTGGTGGGGAGAGAGAAATAGGTTGTTTAAGGAGTTTTTAAGACAACAACAAATATCCTCAGGGACTGGGGGAGAGAACTTAAATTCACCCTACAGCAAGCAAACACCAAATACATTGACGGGGTAATGACCATAAAATAGCTGATTGTTCAATTGTACCAATGGGTAAAGCATGTGGGGGTGGGGGGTGGGGGGGATTAGCTAAAGGACAGTAGTGTTTGTGTGTGTGTATGTGTGAGACGGTGAGTGCCAGAGAGATCCAGAGAGAGAGAGAGAGAGAGAGATCCAGAGAGAGAGAGAGAGAGAGAGAGATCGAGAGAGAGAGAGAGAGAGAGATCCAGAGAGAGAGAGTGAGAGCGTGAGAAGGTGAAAGTGAGAAAGCGAGAGTGAGAAAGGCCACAATAAGAGAGCAGTATCAATGCAAATTCTGGAGGGAGACGGTGGCAGTGACTCAGGTCAATGATTTAAAAGGAGAAGAGGGGTAGGCCTAAATGGTAATGAGGGTGTGTAGAGGGGGGAGGGTGGCACATCTGTCCCTTTTTGGGGTTTAATTGCCCCCCCCCCACCCCCCTTCTTCTCATTTTGCCCTTTTCTGAACCAAGCTCCCTGGGGGAAAGATGCTTAGTGTCAAGCTGAGCACAAGCACTAGGTCTATTCAAGAGGGGGACAACTGTTTCAAACTAAGGGTTTAAAAACTGACTTCGGATGATCAGATGAAACCAAATGAGACTTGTGTCGAATTGGCAAAAGCTACTTCCTGAGAATCACCAAAGCAGCTCCCTTTCCCACACAAAAATGTAGCATTAGGGAGAAATGCTTATATTGTTTGGTTTTACACACCACAATAAATACCCCCCCCCCACATCAGTTCCCAGTTTATCTGACACATAATATGCCCGAGTGCAAAATGATTGATAATAATGCTGCTATATTTTACGGGAAACAAAGCACGTTAGTGCCATCTAAATGTCAATGATTAAGACCCCTCTACAGATGTATTACAGCCGCTGTACAACTGTACAGTAACTGAGGTACTCACTGAAAGCGACATTTTTGCTTGAGACTTTTACGTTGAGTTCCTTCAGTGCGACGTGCTTCAGACTCTGCTAAATTCCGGGTCGTCCATCTACAAACACGGGAGGTTGACTGCTTCCGTCATCATAAGATCTGAGCGTCCGAGGATTTGTTCCAATTTCCACAGCTCGAGAACTGGAGATGCAGCCGTCGACCGTGTCATGAGTCCACAGCCACACTGCTGGTTCTGTCATCCACAGACCACACAAACCTCAGCAGTGGCATCGATGTGACACTCTCCCTAGACGAGTCAGTAACCGAGATTGAGCAAGGTATGAGGTGATGCTACATCAATTATACATAAAAATGATTTCACAACATAATCTTTAGATAGTGATTTCCAATTTGCTGGATAGCTACGCCGACTGCCTGCTAACTGGATCGCAGGCCAGTTCTAGGCTCGATCGAGTATACACCTTTTCTATTTCACATATCAAGTAGTCTAAACACGTAGGCTACGGCTCAGAGTCATACTAGAATATATATACGGTATCACAGTTGAGGCTATACAATCTATGGGTACCGTTTCAACCTACTTTCTCCTTAACAACTCTGTGGTTAGTACACTCAAAACAAAAGGCATGGCTTTCTTGCACAGCTTGGTTAGCTACTAGGCTAGGATAACTAGCTAATACCATTTGGTTTTGTTAGACGGCCAAATCCTATGAACAAACATTTCCACGAACCTATCCAAATATTGGCATAAAATAAAATAGCATTAGGTAGAGAACTTACAGTAGACAGTCCGCAAACATCACATTTTGTAAAAATACGATTCCGCTAAGAGCCAGTTGTGGCCATGTACTACCGTCATCTCGCGTTCGTTCAGTAGACGACTGCTATCATTACTAGGGCGGCGTGGTCACGTGTCTAGAATTTGAAGGCATATTAATATTCCCTGCAGATTAAGTCATACACAATTAACCCTTGAGCCAATTACTGTGTTTAGGTACTAGTCATTTATCATAGATGCGAACTGTTGGGTTTTCATATGAAAAGAGGCTCATATAAGAGACTTGATTAAGATGGCAATGCCCTATAACTATTGTCAGCAGAGGGAACCATCGAAGCAAGGCGGGACTTAATTGGCCAAACTCCATTGATTTTGATGAGTTTTACATTCGTCATTCAATATTCCAATTTAGTTTTAAGGTCTGTAAAACGGCATGCTAGAAAACTATATCAAGGTCATATTACATATCGGCCAGTGAGTGTGCAACCCTTCACAGTTGTCACAAGACCCAGCCCCTTGGCTTTGAAGGGCATTAGGATAGTAAATCCTTACAATATAAATCGCATTTGTTTTCAACCAACAAAAAGGAGAAATGCATGCGCATATTTACACACAAAAGGTAAACCATTTAATATAAAGACAAACGAAATACAATGAAGGCATTTTAAAGAGAGGTAAAACAAGTTTTAAAACCGTTTAAAAGTTGTCAAAAATCTCAAGAGTCTAGAAACCAGGCGCATGCTGGAACAGCTCGGCCACTCGGTAGTGGAGCGCGTGGAGTAGTCCTGTGACGCTTCTACAGTCGACGCCACTGCCGGCTTTCGAACTGGTTACAGTCACACTCGAGGCTATGACCTGGGGGGAAAACGTGACATTTAATTAAGTAACTGACCCATGCCCTCCTCTCACTGACTGGGTCAGAGTGGTGATGACAAGATTCCTAGCAGCAGGAGACCCTATCGTTGACAAGTTTGGTATTTGTGCATCATAACTAAATTATGGAAAGAATTCCAACAATAAAAAATTTCACTGGCAGGTACATGTTCAAAAAGTAACTAAAAAGTAACTGTTTAACCCTGAAAAGGTTCAGAAGTCCTTTGGTGAATGCATTATGGAATAAGTTGGAGCAGCACAGCTATAGTCTGGTAAAAAAAAATAAACATGTCCACTCCAGACAGATGGCTGTGACTGACAGAGGAAAAAATAGCATCGGAATTCTCACCAGACAAGGAAACAGGTGTGGCCAAACAGAGAGAGGAAGGAAGTGTGTGTGTGTGGGGTTCTCTTTTGGGGCATAAACTACACATCACCGTACATACAAACCCCAACTCTCAAAATAACCCCTTAGACATCTCTGCAGGGCCTCACTTCAGGGTTCTAAACGTTGGAAATCTTACCAGGCACTGTTCCCCCTGGACTGTGGTTGGAAGGAGTCGGCTGTGCCAGAACACAGGCATGGCCCCCGGGTTGTGGTACAGCACCTCCACCAGGCTGTGGTACAGTACCTCCACTGGGCTGGGTGGAGACCTGTACACCCCTTCCACGTCCAACACAGTGGCATCCACACTCTGGACCAGAGGTGGGTTGGAGGAGAGATAAACCATCTTCACTGGGGCACTTGTCTGAACCAATCAGAGCAGTGCCAGTGCATCAGACGGGGGGGAGACACTGAGGCAGTGATTCAGGTCAATGACTTAAAAATAGAAGGAGTTGTGCCTAATGGGATGTGAGAGACTAGAGAGGGAGGCCCTTGTTGCAGTTTGAGATGCATTACTGGCCTGGAATGCAAAACCCCATTCTTCACAATTACAGCCCTCCCCTTGCTCCGAAGGCCATCAGTTACAGTATAGACAATATTAAAGTTCACCCGATACCGCATCACGAGTTTCTCAACATAAACAAGCTCAGATCTTTCTCATAACTTACACCAAAGAAAAAAGGCACGAGTGGCCTAGTGAAGGTGCGACCTATAGATATAACTGTAATGAATTCCTGAGTTTCGATGTTGTAGAAGGCCACTGTCCCTCTCTGATAGTGCACGTGTACCCCTAATAACTTAGGCACAGGCTTGTCAATCAAATCGGTAACTGTAAAAAAAGTGTAGAACTTGTTTCTCTTCATTCCTATACTCCAGACAAAATCGGACAACGGGGTGATGTCGGTTTTGGCGTCGCTGTAAGTGACGCCCACCGACCACTCCTTCGACAGGAGCTGGACTTCAAAGTAGAACCTCTTTATGAAGGAGTCTTTTCCGAGGATGCAGGTACACCCGCTGAATCTCAGGGGGTTGGCGGTTACAGAGTTTGGTTTAGTAAATGCCAAATACACTTTCTGGTTGTCGTCACTCAGCCTCAAAAAACTATTGGCCGTTTTCATTTCCAGCACAATCTTGACTGCGAAAAAAGAAAGCAGTATGATGTGTAACAAGCTTCTGCATGTATACGAAATGCAAAATACACCAAGCACGTACCTTTAGAACTCTGTATCCACTTCCACACTGAAATGGAAAGTGATATTACTCAGCTGTCGTGTAAAAACAGGATCATAACTGACAAGAGCAATTTCACCAAATGTTTAAATGGTCTCCCACTTCCTAGAACCAAAATGCCCATCTCTAAAATAAGGGTGATAGTAAGATATTGATAGTCAATGGAAAGAAAGAGCGGTGCTTTTACATGCTGAATCAACTCAATATATTTTAACATTTTGGAAGAACTTTTGGAAGTGTTAAGAAGCTGTTACTGTGGCAGGAAGACATGTGTTGGGGGGGAGAATTGACAAGAGGGCAAGAGGGGAAAAACAGCAGAACTGTGCAAAACCTTACCGTCGTCTCTGATCCTGCCATCTTGAACTGAGTGAGTGAATGTATAGGGGGGAGCAAATAATAAATAAAACCTTAATTGATATAAATTAAATCCAGAATTAGATCATTTGTCATCTTAAATTACTAAAATCAAACGTTCACAGTTTTAGCCAACTATATATAAGTTTTATATATAAGTAACTATAAACTATAAGTTTAACCATGAAATACAACCAACCTGCAAGGCGTTTCCAGTTTGGCTCAACTGGAAAAAAGTTAAGACGGCTAGTTTACAATTGTTGGACTGATCTTACATGGAAACAAGCGTGTTTATGTTGGATATCAAAGCTCTAATCAGATATGTACCTGATGTCTTATTACTGGACCCTGCGTCAGATGCCAACTCTGGAAGTGAACCTAGGATAGAGAAAGCAGTTTGTAGGGAAAGTACAGCCCTTAGTCCACGCAATAGGATAACCACAGACCCTTCAACAGGCATTTGATATACTGGATAATGTAGTAATGCTAAAGTTCTAGAAGGATAAGGTACTCAGTAGTTTTTATGTTGGATATCAAAGCTCTTATCAGATATGTACCTGATGTCTGATTACTGGACCCTGCATTAGATGCCAACTCTGAAAAAGAACGTAGGACAGAGAAGCAATTTGTAGGCAAAGTAGAGCCCTAGTTAGTCAACGCTATAGGATAACCACAGACCTTCCAACATGTATTTGACTGGATAGTGTAGTAGAGTTCTAGTTTGGCTTTCCTTGTTACCATCAACTCGGCTTGATTTTAATAACCTACATTTTCTTCAATGAAAATTCCATTGTTCAGTTCAATAAGAAGGTAGATATGGACACAACCGTTCACAGACTTGAATAGAAATACTCACCAGAAGATTCTAACAGTTGTCTCTCTAAACGTACAATGTAATAAACTGAAAACAAAGAAACGTCAAGGTCAAAAACTTCACATAACGTTTTACAAATCAAGTTAACACTGGTGTCAATGTACAGCATGAAAATAGAAGCCCTAAATAACAAATATACAGATAAACAAGGCACCCACCACAAGCACCAAGTCCACAAATCAGCAAGACTGTGACAGTAGTCCAAATAGGGACGAGCAAAAGGCATTCTTGAAGCTCCTAACAAGAATAAAAGGTCAATTTAGATGCGTTAAATTAAAGCCCCGCTATCGTATTAAAATGTGTGTTCGCACAGTGGACGGAGAACGTATTATATCATAAATAGGAAAGGAAAACGACGACAACATTCTTAGACAAATGGTGGCAACAAATGCTTACTTACTGGGATGGCCAAGATGGAAGATGGAATTGTAACAGATCGATTTCCTTACTCAGACTAATCAACTCACCTGTGGAATGCTTAATTGCAATTAACTGCCATTGCAATAAAGCAGTTTTTATTTCTCGCCAGTCAGTGGGAGAGAGTATGGCGTCACAAATAAAACATTTGCATTGCAACAAAAATATTTGGTCAATTAAATACTGATTTCGGAGACCTTGAAACCCATATGCTCATGAGTCCATCCACCAGATTTGTTTGGTTGTGCTTAGTTGTCCCGGACAACTTGTCCGCAGTTCAGTATGCGTCACCTGGACTAAACAGACATTATTAACAACACCACAAAATGTAATTTTACATATCCTAAACGGTGAACACGTCGGCGCAGAATTCAAACCTAATTTAACAATTATGCCTCACCTTTAGGTCCGGCTGGCTTTTCTTCTAGTCTGAAAAACTTTAAAGGTACTTTTATTTTGGAAAATAAATGGGTGCTCTTCCGGATCCCTTCCTCCAAACGTCCCCCAGCGGTTTCCGTCCATATCGGTTCATAGCTGCACAAATCTAAGAATTGAACTTATTTAACTACTCATAACTGCACATATTTAATTGTTTTAGATTCAGTTACTTATTTTACCAAACTATTTATAGCATTATTGTTAAACATTATTATTTGTGGGTACGTTTGTACCACCCGCACTAAATGGTTCGACTTGAATCTAGCTACCTAACATAACCTTTCACCCATTTACCCTGCTTGTCAGTAGACCGTTGCATGCACAGATCAAAGGTAAGTCCTTTTTCAACTGGCTTTTTTTCAACACATTTTACTTCGAATACGCGATTTAGCAACAACAACAAAAACCTCAATCAGATAGTAGTCTCAAGCTGTCAACGCGTCTGATCATAAGTCGAGCCGTGGCGTTAAACTGTGAACTGTGCCATTTCACAGGTAATGTTGAGGAGTGTTTATAGAAGCCTTATGACGAATCCTGTCAGCGGGCTGAGAAGAATGTCTCAAAGCAGTCTCGCTGGAAAAGTTGCCATAGTGACCGCCTCTACAGATGGGTAAGAGTGTCCATCCCAGTGATCTCTCCTTGGATGTGCATTTCTGATGGGCAACTTTGAAAAACCAGTCTCTTCTCCCTCTCTCTCTCTCTCCTCTCTCTCTCCTCCCCCCTCTCACTTCCCCCTCTCGCTCTCTCTCCCCCCTCTCTCTCTCTCCCCCCTCTCTCCCCTCTCCCTCTCCCCCTTTTTGTCCTCCAGAATTGGTCTTGCTGCAGCTCAGGCACTAGGCCACAGAGGAGCCCATGTGGTAGTGAGCAGCAGGAGGCAGGCTAATGTTGACAAGGCCGTGAGCCTGTTGCAGAGTGAGAACATACAAGTCACCGGGACCACCTGTAATGTCGGCATCAGCGAGGACAGAGAGCGCTTAGTCAACATGGTGAGGAGAAATACACCGGCCTGCCTCACACCTAATGAACTGTGTTATCTCCAGTAAGGTGCAACACTAGCTCGACTCAGGTTTTCATGAATGAGTCACTTTGACGAGTCGGGTTACTGCGTGGGCAGGAGCTTCCTGGCGACTGACTCATCGTTCACCGTTGTTGTGTCCAGACAGTGGAAAAGTGCGGAGGGGTGGACATTCTGGTTTCCAATGCAGCTGTCAATCCATACTTTGGAAACATCATGGACTCCACAGAAGAAGTGTGGGATAAGGTGCCCTAACATTTACAATGCGACATGTTGGTGCAAATTTGTACTAGCTTTAAAACTATCTGATGTTAAGAACTGGGCTATATCTACGTGTGTGTGTGTGTGTGTGTGTGCTACACCCTCGCTCTAGCGCCAAGCCAATAATGGAATCTCTCCAACCTTTCCGTCAGATCCTGAGTGTGAACGTCAAGGCGGCTTTCCTCATGACAAAGCTAGTGGTGCCTCACATGGAGAAGAGGGGGTGAGTGAAAGAGAAGCTGCTGTGTGGAGCGCTGTTGTGGCATCAGCCCCTGATTGGTGCAACAGATCCACAGTGAATGATTGATTACATGGTGGTTGTCTTCCAGGGGCGGCAGTGTGGTGATCGTGTCGTCTGTGGCTGCATACCAGCCTATGCAGGTGAGTGAGGTCATAATGAGCACCCCAAATCTGTCAAGTAAAAAGAAAAAATAGATGGGAGGGCTACTTTGTGGTCATTCATTTCTGGTGGTTTCAACTCATCTAGTCAAACATGGAGCTCGATGAAAACTTTATCAGTTTTCTTTATAGACACCTGAAAAGTATGGTTTTGAGTTTTAGTTGGTGTTTTTGGGGGGATAAATGTTTTGTATTGTTAGATAATGTCCCTGTGTGAGTTGTACTTGAGCCGTTCTGCGTCCTCCCCCAGGCCTTGGGTCCGTACAGCGTCAGTAAGACAGCCCTGCTGGGACTGACCCGAGCCATGGCTCCAGAACTGGCCCATGTCAACATCCGGGTCAACTGTGTGGCCCCTGGGGTCATCAAGACCAAATTCAGCTCTGCGGTGAGGGACCCTGCGTTCATCCCCACCGCACCCCCATCTCCCCTGTCCTCACCCCCATGTCCCCTGTCCTCACCCCCATGTTCCCTGTTTGAGCTGTTGCCATAGTGCTTCTCGTTTATCAGTCCACCACAAGGCCTGTTCCACTTCTCCTTGATGTTCTGACCAAACCTTCAAAGGGGACCTGCTGTGATGATGTCATCTAGTGGTTTTATGTCTTCGCTGACACAGCTGTGTTCTTTCCACAGTTGTGGCAGAGTGAAGACGTAGTGGACGAGTTCAAAAAGCAGCTCTGCATTAAAAGGTTAAGTCAACTTCGATCTGCTCTGCACACTGTCGTCACGGAATGTTTTTACACTTTCGGATCTCAGTAATGATGAATTTACCGTTTTATCCTGTTGGTGAAGGCTAGGGGATCTGTGGTACGTGGTTTGGAAAGAAAATGTTAATGTTTTTTGGTTGTTCTTCTCAGGATTGGTGAGCCAGAGGAGATTGGCGGCGTGATCGCTTTCCTGTGCTCCAAGGACGCCTCCTACATGACTGGAGAGACCATCTCTGTGACGGGGGGAATCAGCTGCAGGCTGTAAAACTGGACCGTTTCAAACCCAGCCATAATCAAGTCTTGAGATATAGACAATTGAGACATCTCAAGACATGCTGCCAACATAAAGTTCTTACTTGTCCATGTATATGCAAGGAAAGCACCTATTTCACAAAATGATAACTTTTTGCTAACATCACTAGATGTAGCTCGACTGAACGGAGGCTAAGGTCCACTGATCAATAATGATTTGACAGTTTTCTTGGCACATATTTTGTTAACATTCTGTAAGTGACTTATGACGTGCCTTATATAAAACACTCTCCGCATTGTAACGATTGAAAGATTTATCAAGTGATTCTATATGGAGAAATGTACCATTAGACAAAATAAAGTTTCAATTAATGTTGACACAAGCTGAGGTAATAGATTACAGTAGTAAATATCAAATGAAAATGCTCTAAACTGTAAACTTAATTTCAATAATGTAAATACCCAAATCACAAAGAATTTGCTATGTTTATGTCAAACATGTTAAATACACAATTTCTGTTTTCCGAAATCAAAACTATAAACAAACAAAACTTTTCTAATCTTACATTCTTTTTGTCCAAATATACCCAACATAGTAGCCATGAGAAGCCTCACCTGTATAGAAGATATATTTATTAGAATAGTTTTAACAACTGTCATTCATATTTAATAAGGGATATACACATTGCAATACAATAAAATAACATTATTTGACCTAATTTAATTTCCATATCTCTTCACCTAGACTGCACAAGCATACATAAAGTTATGCTTTTATTAGTTAATCCGAGTTAAAGAGCTTAAATAGTCTCCTTGTTACATCCAGCTCCGTTAAATTCTCTCAAGTTGTCATCTGTGTCCGTTGCCAGGCGACAGTAGGTCCCGTCGAGCCAATCCGGGCCTCCAGAATTCTCTCAGGGTGGGAACGTATGTGTCGTGCTTAGTCTTGTAGTAGCGCTTAACAAACAGCTGGAGGAGACAGACATGCCGTTAAAAAGAGATGTGCGGCATAAACAAACGACTGGCAGCAACTGATGTGACGGTTTTGACAAAGTGATCATACTCTGCCTTTAAAATTTTTGGTTGCTTCGTCCTCCGAGTCCACTATGATGTCATCGCCTGGCACAAACGAAAAAACAACAAGACATTTTAAACGAATCACAACATTCGAATCTAAACACTTGACTGAAATAACTGCACACCTACACAAGCACACCTGTGTGGACCCTCACCTGAGTTTGTCAGTACAGAGGGGGAACTGCCCAACACTGGGGGCATGGCACAGTTCCTGTACAGGTCAATGAAACAGGAACGAGGACTGATCAGATTATCTACACAGGAACAGTCGTTGACTGAAAAAACGAAATATGCCGTCAGGAATACGGCTGTGTGTTACTGTCATGGCGGCTGTGTGTTACCGTCATGGCGGCTGTGTGTTACCGTCATGGCGGATGTGTGTTACTGTCATGGCGGATGTGTGTTACCGTCATGGCGGCTGTGTGTTACTGTCATGGCGGCTGTGTGTGTTACTGTCATGGCGGCTGTGTGTTACTGTCATGGCGGCTGTGTGTTACTGTCATGGCGGCTGTGTGTTACTGTCATGGCGGCTGTGTGTTACTGTCATGGCGGCTGTGTGTTACTGTCATGGCGGCTGTGTGTGTTACTGTCATGGCGGCTGTCTCGTCTTTCACTCACTCTTTATCGTCCGCTTGTGGCAACTCTGCGCGGCGTCTCAGAACTCTGGAGTTCCTCAGCCCTTCTCTCGCCTCCTTCGTCCTCTTGACCGCCCTCCCGAGGAACCGCCTGGGTTGTTTCCCGTTGCCGTGGGAACACAGTTCCGGAGAGGTCATGGGCGGAGGAGCGGAGGCGGCCTCGTCCAGTCGGCGCAGCAACACTCTGGGCTGGCAGCGGAGACAAGCCGCTACCAAGGACGACAGGGCCGCCGCGTCTTCCGGTAGTTGCCGGGCTGAAGTGTCGGATCTAGCCGTGGGATCGCCCTCGGTCGCCCGCTCTCTTCCGGAAACGCTCTCTTCATCAGCCTCGCTCTCCCCTGAGGACCCGCTCGCTCTGTCTTTCACCGCCCTCCTCCTCTTAGTCCCTCTTCCGGCGTTCGTCTCGTCGTCCTTCTTTGTAGCTTCGGATCCCTCATCTCTCGTTTTCTTTCCAGGTTCGTGTTGGGCTGCACGTTTCACCTGGACATGCATCTCCTCCTCCTCCTCCTCCCCTCGATGTGTTACCTAGATGTGTTGAGATCTGTTTGACTGCTGTGTATTTGGAGCTCCCAGTTGAATCCGACTGTTCTAAAGAGTCTCTTGAACTGACAGGAACACTTCCTGCTCTCCTTCTGGCTGACAACATGACTGGCAGGTCTTTGGTGGACATCAGTCCAATCACTGGCTCGATGAACGGCAAACTGTCCCTGGGCTGTCTGTGATTGGTCGCTGGCGGTCCAGTTGTCATGACGCTGGGACTGGAGTCCTGCACCCTGCCGGATGGAGGCAGAGACAGCGAGGAGAGGATGGCGTCGCCCAGGCAAGGCGGGAGGGACGCTGGCCAAGGAAAACAAAATAGAGTCAGGAAGACTTGATGCACAACGGTTTCGAGTGATTTTTATTGAGTTATTTGGTCCCACCTGCTGGTTCAATGTGTCCCAGACAGCTCTGGTGCTGGAGCAGAGCCTTCATCTGCTGGGGCTGGGAGGCAGCCAGCACGCACTCCTCCATGACAGAGGGGGCGACGTTGAGCCAGGAGGACACTGTCTGAAATCACAAAAGGAAAAGATAACACAGACCGTTTTAAAACAAATAACCAGTTTCTATCAATTTAACAGGAATTACAGGGATAACTAAAAGCTGTTAACTACAATTATGAATTGTATTATTTCCAAATAATTGTGCTTGGTAATGGTATCGTTTGTCAAATCCTCTAACAGAACCACGGGCAATTTTGGCAATTCTAAACAAAAACTCATATGAAGTAAACAATAACAACAAAGTCAACAGGAAGACAACACAGGGTTGCCATAGCAACGATAAAACAAAGTGGTGTGGTGTTGTCCCAGTAGCCTCCCTACCTGAACAAGGTTGGGCACAGGCAGCAGCTGGTCCAGCCTGACTAGAAACTCCCAGAGTAGCTTCTCCAGCTGCAGGTCAAACTGAGGCCCGTACTCTGTGAGAAACTCCTCCTTAAAACAGTTAGGAGACAGACAATATCAGACAGGTTCCCAGGGCGGTGGGGGAGGATTTGAGTTAAGCATGTTAGGTTTTCTGAGTAGAATGAGGTTTTCTGAGTAGAATTAGGTTTTCTGAGTAGAATTGGGTTTTCTGAGTAGAATGAGTTGGTAAAAGCTCTGGAGTCTGACCTTGTAGAACTGTTCTCTCTCTGTGGGATCTCTCAGGATGGTCAAGACAAAGTCATGGAAGTTAGATACTGCTGCTTCGATCTTGATGTCCCTCTTCTGAAATCAAAACGCACAAAGATGCAGAATGGTGTAGCCGTTCTCTCAGGACCGAACCGTTTTGGGTTCCTCAAAAACATATTCTACAGAAGAACCTAAACGTGAGTTCAACTAGGTCTGTGTAGAGTCGTGTTCACTTGAAGTAAAAGGTGCCTTTATTGGTGGGGAGGTTTCAAAGGTCTCTTGCCATTGGTGGAGACCTAAGCTTGGAGGTCAAGGCCAAAACCCAACTAACCGTTTTAAGAACGGAGGACGAGGTGACAGGAGCATGTATCCTTTCAAGATGAGGAAGGACGGTGTTTGGATCCGGAGAGTCCTGACCACGACACAGCTCCAGGATCAGCTGGGAATGAAAAGGTCAAAGACCAGACAGCAGAGGACATTTACATTACCAGAGCGACGTACAGTAAGTACAGGGACATTCTCCCCTCTCCGAGGCAAGTAGGGTGAAGTGCCTTGCTCAAGGACACAACAATTGTCACGGCTGGGAATCGAACCGACAACCTTCTTATTGATAGCCAGATTCCCTAACCACTTAACCATCTGAACCCCCTACATGACATGACACATTTCCATTTGCCAACCCAGTGTAAAATCATATTAATCGTTTTTACCACTCATCCCTCCAGCAATACTCCTCATGTGTACAATTTATATTCCTAAAACAGACCTATACCAAAAGCATAGCCAACTGGGTTCTGGTCAGATGAAGCAGAATGACCATGGAACCAACACCCACGCATCCTTCTGTACCCAACTTGCCCATAAATGTGCCACCTACCCGTGCTCTCAGCCCCAGCCCCAGCTTGGCCTGGTGTCGGTGGGTGAGCAAACCTGGAGCTGTCTCGCAGGAGGAGGTAACAAACTCCTCCAAGGTCCCATATTGCATGACGTCCCTCTCTTTCATCACTTTCCACATGGCTGCACAGACCAGCCGTACAGGTGGGACAAGGAGGCGCAGAGCTTGGAGGGGCAAGGGTCCTCTACTGTGGGAGGGGAACGAGAAGCAAATTGGAGGAATTATTTTACATTACGCTTATCGACACAATTCTAGTTCATTAATAACTGAATTAGGGCATAGTAAACGTGGCCATTGTTAGTATTGGGAAAAGTTAGGTTACTTGTCTCTGACACTGCATGAGTACTAGAACCAGTAGTTCTTCTAGAAGTTCTAGCCACAGTCAGTAGCCTACTAGACTAGCAAGCTAATGTAGCTAAGTTAGCTGACAGGCAGAGAGGCTATAAATCTGTCACTGAACCTCAAGTTATCTTCTAGTTCTGCCTAGACAAAACAATAGCTGAGAAATGCCATTTCAAAACATTGCGGTATAGCTATGATACAAAAAGCTTTTATTTACCCTTCTTTGCCGCCGGTTTGGCCATTTCTGCCTCCGAAGTTTTGATCACTCTTCTTTTCGTCTGGTTGTTAGCAAAAGCTAATTTGCAAGTATCAGAAAATTATCTTAACACTTTTAAACTGGCTAATGGGAAGACATTGAAATCATCGATATAGTAGAGTAAATAAATAGCTATAAAACGTTTGTTTGCATTTGATTAGAAATGACACACACCGCTCCAAACAAAACAATTATTTCTCTCCCGCCTTCGTGACATATGCAAAGAACCGGAAATGATGTAGACGTACGTTTACAAATATATTTAGATATTTAATTAGCCAAAAGGTTGTGATGTTTAATTACAAACTCTGGTTTTAAAAAGTTGTTGACAAAACGTTTGTTGATTGGTCGACAAACGCACGCTAACAGACACAAATACAAACATACAAACAACACTGGACTTTGGTCTATGCATATCCGAATCTGAATCATAAATTCGGCAGAGTAAAGTCCATCTAAATGTGATTGCTGGGTCAAACAAGAACAGGACGAGGCGGCCACAACAGTCAGAGTCACTGTTGGAAAAGAAAAACAGACTGAAGGCAGTCAAAAACGGAAGAATGGAATCAACTTCCTTGCTGTTAAAGTAAGTTTATTGTACCTTCCTTGTATCATCTTAACACAAGTAACCCAAGGGGGAAATGATAGCTTCTTTTGTTTAATGTACACTGTAATAGGCCTACTGTTGTCTTTGTCTGGTGATGGCATTTTTTGCTATATCCATAGTAAAGATTCTAGTATGTATTAGGACTTAATATTTCAACTTCTCTTTCTGTGTCCTGTGTACATATCTGAACAGCACACAGTGATCCCACACCTTATCTCCACAGTAGCACAAGAGCTTTACGCAACATTGTGGTCTAGCCGATTTGATGACCGCACCAAACTGTCCTTTTCTTCCACAGGTCAGTGTCCAGGCGAGTGTGGTCTCCCACCCAGAGGCCCTTCAGAGTGTGCTGTCATGGCAGGGTGACCAAGAAGGGCGTCACTGCAGGGACCCTGGAGGAGCTGAGGGAGAAGGTGAGGGAGATGGAGTGTGTGTGTGACAGAGAGAGAAAGAAAGTGGGGAGAGTAGTTAGCAGCATGAAAATTTGATACATTCTCCTAGATTCATCAGCAATGTATCACAGTAAACTCGCAGCACGACAGGACAGAAAGCGCCTGTTAGTGTCGGTTTAGAACCTGCTTCAAACGACGACGATTCCAAATCCAGAGACACCGAACGGAACTCCGCGGCATGCAACTGTCAACAACGGCATTCTGAGCGTCTCCCTTTGTCTCTGTCACCGACTGCAGGTCCGCCAGGCGCTGCAGCTGTCCAAGTCGACCATGTCCCTGTCGACCATGTCCCTGTCCTTGGTGTGTGAGGAGGACGGCACAGAGGTCAACTCTGAGGACTTCCTCATGTACCTGCCAGACAACACTGTGCTTATGGCCCTGGAGCCTGAACAGAAATGGAGACCTGCCAAGGTATGAATGTCTAATGTTGTTCTACTCAGTAGGTGTGCCCCAGTGGGACAGGGCGTAGGTCTTATATGACTTTACCTAACCTACTACGTGTATCGATAAGTGTTTACATTCCCAAAACAGCAAGTACAACTAGATATATGTGTTCTGTGCATCTTAGGCTTAGACTTCAAATGTACTCACAAACAAGCAAATATCAGATGTGAATTTTAATTTACTGTCAATATCATAGGGTGCACCCCTCAAACAGCAGCTCAACGCCAAGCCTCGCACGGGAAAAGACATCGCCCAGGTGACCTTTGACCTCTACAGGCTGAACCCCATGGACGTTTTTGGTTCCTTGAGCGTCAAGGCCACCTTCCGAGGGCTGTATTCTATCAGTGCCGACTTTAAATGCCTCGGGCCCAAGAAACTCCTCAGGTCAGTGGAGGGAACCAGAGAGGATGCTGATACTGTTTCACTTCCGTTCCTGATCATGTCGAAAATTCAAGGCTTATCCACCCCAACAGTCTTGGTGACACTCAAAACTGTTTTCTGTCCCTTATTGCTGCCAACTGTTAAGGGCTGTTGCACGTTATCTCTATCTCTCACACACACACTATATCACAGTACAGACAATGACTCTCTCTCTCCCTCCCTTCTCACACACACACACATATTATATCACACAGTACAGACAATGGTCACGTTTCCCAGATTCGTTAAGAAGCTCGCTCTTAGAATGCTCCTAAGAAGCTCTTAGCGTTAAGAGCTTCTTAACGAATCTGGGAAACGTGGCCAATGACCCTCTCTCTCCCTTCTCAGAGAGGCTCTCCGCGTGGTCTCCACCCTGCTCCAGGCCGCGGGCCACATGCTGATCTCCTCCTCCTCCGTCATCCGCCGCATCATCGAGGGAGCGGAGATCTGGCACGCCGAGAGACCCGAGGCTGCCGAGTACTGGGACTAACACCGCAGCTTGTCATCCCATAACGGCCATTTTGTTCCAATGCAAACAAACAGGGGCCTGCGTGGTTGGATTCGATGTAGATTTGCGGTGCTGTTTAACCCAGTGTGGTGTCTGTGAGCTGATTGCGCTGAACCACGACTACCGTGAACCACGACTACCGTGGAGACCTGTTTGATGACTTTTGTGTAAACGATGTAAATCATGGTCAGTAATGAGACTCAACTGAAGTTGTGTGTGTCTTGTGTTAGGAGCCTTTGCTGCTTTTGGGTCTGATCCTTACATGTGTTAATTAGGGCTATTTTTGTTTCGATTGTTCTGAGTAAATAAGTGACATGCTGCAGAAAGCAAAACCAGTGACACCGGTAAACCAGGACATTTAAGATACATATTTGACCTCTAAGCAAATTGTGATACTGTAACGCTATCAGATACACAAATAAGTAATGATAAACAACTCTAAACAACTAAAGAGTCGAAATATCTGTTTATTGGTAACAATGTAAAAACACAGTTCACCAGAACAGAGAAATATCAAATATCAAACTTCTTTTTTTCTCTTCTTTTTTTAACATATCTACTGGAGTTTACAAATGGTATGTTAACAACTAAATGGCAGACACTGAATATAAAATACATAAGATGAATCATACTACCTGCACTAGCATGACTAAGTTATTTTTTTTAATTGAAGATAATTTGTTAACAAACAAGTGTGCCTTAAAATAAAAGTACAAAAAAACAAGAACCGATCTTGCAAATAAACCAATATTTATTCCGACGTCAACAACACGGGTTCCCGCGTGAACTACAATCAAGAGAAGGGTGGTGGTCAGTCAGCTGACCCTCAGGTGACCCAAACAAAAGCAACCAGCCTCCTCTCAACAATCCAGAGAAGGAAGGAACTGGCTGAGCATCTGATGAAGGTCTGACAGGTCTGGGGCATCCGTCTCCAGCGCCATCTTCCTCCGAATCTCCAGCTCCATCTTCCTCCCACCCATTCTCCTGCCAGGACCCTCGGTGACCCGGGCCAGGACCTTCAACCTCTCCTCGGGCCTGATCCAGCGAGCCATGCCCTGCTTCACGTGGTAGCGCATGTCTCCGAACCACTGCGTGAGCTGCCGACGGCTCAGCCCGGTCAGCCTCTGCAGCCCGTCGTAGTCCTCCCGCGTGGGCCACTGGTGGATCATGAAGGTCTCCCTCAGGAGCTGCAGCTGGAGCATTGTCTTACTCCTGTGACGGTAGCTTCTATCGGAAGACCCAGGGGAGGGGGGCACGGCCTGGGGAACTGGGGGAGGCGGAGGGACCGGTTCGCCCTCGACGTCAGTGGGAGAGGGGAACTCGCCGACGGCTTCTTGCCTCGTCTCTTTCTTCCAACTGTCGGAAGCGGAACTGTCGTTGCGATGGCTGCCGTACGGAAACGCACCGAGCGTCTCCTGACTGGCTGCTTGTACCGGGAGTTCCGGAGACTTCTTGGTCCACCCTTCACATTTGCTGTCCGCCGGTCTGACGTCAGCGAAGTTGACAGAGCTGGTGGCGCCGACACCGTCATCACTTGAACTCTTGAACGCAGTTGACCCCGTCAAATCACCCGCCTCTGACTTGCCAATATCCTTCATGCTGAGACCCGTCTCCTTGTGCAGAGAGAAAAGATGCTCTCCGGAGGGCTTTGGGGTTTGCTGGAAGCAATGCCGCAGTTTCTTGAGGTTCCCCCGGTCAGTTCTGGCAGGGTTGCCGACACCCTCATCACTTGCACTCTTTGCAGTCTCAACCGCCGTCTCACCCGCCTCTGACCGGGGGGGTGGTGAGGTC
The DNA here is from genome assembly GCA_903064625.1 of Mallotus villosus. Classification (NCBI taxonomy): domain Eukaryota; kingdom Metazoa; phylum Chordata; class Actinopteri; order Osmeriformes; family Salangidae; genus Mallotus; species Mallotus villosus. The sequence goes on along the minus strand of CAEFZP010004345.1, from coordinate 21,247 downwards.
TGGATTTGTGAAAATATTCGTTCACGGGACCGTTTCTGAAAGCGTTGGTTGCTGAACCACCTGCGAATATTCGTCATGCTGAGACCCGTCTCCTTGTGCAGAGAGAAGACCTGCTCTAGGGAGGCCTTCGGGGTTTGCTGGAAGCAATGCCGCAGTTTCTTGAGGTTCCCCTCGTCAATTCTGACAGGCATGCAGTATTGTTTTGGAACAACTTTCTCCTTGCCTGTGACCCCTTTCACTGACTGGCACCCAAACAACTTGTTCCGAGCCTGGCAGATTTCCTCACAGTCCCAGCTGACGCCGTAGCAGAGCCTCCGGGTCATGAACCAGACCCTGACTTGGTCCGGGTGCAGCATGTAGCGGAGAGCTAGGGTGGTCATCTCTGGCAGGGTCGGATACGGGAAAACATCGAAGTGCTTCTCAAGCTCTGAAACCGCATCCAGGCCTATTTGCTGAGTTTCTTGTTCTGATCGCGCCCAGATAAGTCGCAGGTTCTCTGTGACCACAGGGAGGCACACCACGTGGTTCTGGTTAAAGCGGAAAGTGGTCAGATTGGGATCAACAGACTCCTGTCCCCGCTCCCAGGCAGTGGGGAGGGGTTGATCCAGAGTGGAGACCTCGTTTGGTCCGTTAGCTCCAGAGGTTGTTTTTGGTTTAGAGATTAACCGTTCTGTCTTTTTTTGACGAACGGGAAACCATACTTCTGTCGCCTCTGGGGCACTGGTCATCTGTAAAAGTGACTCCTATTTTGGATTAGGAGAGAAAATGGGATATCGGTTTTCAAATCGCAGCGTTTTATTCATGGTATGTGTGTGTGCCAGACAACTTCTTTCATAAAGTTCGAAATTAAGCTACTGATTTAGCTAACTTAAGTAGCTAACTTTATTTGTCAAAGCTAGCTTGAAATAGCTAAATAAACCTCCTGGCTGACCTACTGTAGATGCAAAACGGGATGCACGTACCTTTCAGCTACTGCTAGCTAGCAGTAACTATGTCAATTTCTAAAACGTTGGAAGATTATTTTTTCAGGATGCTGGTCATGGATGGAAGGATTCGCATTCGGTCAGGGTCCACGTCCTTCACCCATCAAACGATTTTGATCACTCATCGAAGAAAATACTTCCAATCTGACTTCTATCCCGCTCCCGCTCACATTTCAGATTTGATAAATCATGGCAACCTCGCTCGCCAGGCAATAAAGCTTAGCTATTGGTTGGGGCTTCCAGTCCTCATAGCAGACACTCCAACCTGCAGAGCCTCATTTCAGGGAGGCAATCAGGAAGCGCAATCAGGACGTGCGATATGCACCTGTCTCTATCAGAAATGACCATTGGACAGACTTGGATACACGAGTACGGTATTGTCTGTGTAGGCTCCAAGTACCTTACTTTAAGTTTAAAAAATGTTGCTGAGAAGGTCGAACGATAAGCCGCATATAAAAGTACGAGAACAATTTAAAAGACCAGGCAGACGAAGCAAAATCGATCAAACGTTACTTGTCCAGGAAGCGAAAACTACTGGAAGGTAGCTCTCCAGTAACAGGATGGGAGACCCTAAAGGAGCCTTAATTACGTATTGGTAAAACAATTCAATTAAAGATTTCAAAGAAAAGAGAAATGGAAGATCTGATCAATATAAATTGAAAGAAACATTTGAGAAGAAAAAAACTAAACGATAGATGGAATGCTTTTTTATTGGTCAAGAGTAGATAAGACTTAAGGTATATAATGTTGAGCTAGAGGCTTAATATACTAACAGCAAAATATGCTTTTAGATATTAAAACAACTAACAGTAAATGCCATCATGGAAAGATCATATTGAAACGTAATATGATGCATAGACAAATGAAATACATATTGAGATAACAACTGTAACGTTAAGTAACACATACGGGGTAATACTTTGCAAGAGGGATCTAAAATGATGGAATGGAACCTAACCATAGGTAAAACTCAATACTGTACATCTTTGCCATTGAAAGATACTTTGATGTCCGAACATGCTTTGGCCATTTGTAAAAACGTTGAAGTAGTAGTCTATTGTTTCTCACACCAGAAGGCTCTAGAAATATGACTACTGTATATCTCTGAATATATATAAATTAATATATTTTCTAAAACTATTTTAATCCACTTAAAAGTGCCATGTAGTCAATTGTATTTCCTGTCATTCAAATTTGCCATTTAAAGTCATTCAGCATTTTGACTGAAATTATATATATTTTTTTTTACAGCAAACAGCAAATAAATGATACTTTTGGGTAACGGTTTGCAAAAATAGTCATTAACTTGAGCATGTATTGCAAACAGGAAATTTCCTTCCAGCTTTGGGGTAAGAAATGGGAGTGCATAGATGAGATGGCAGAATAACATGAAGTGCTAATATTAAACGGTTTAAGAGCAACTGCAGAAGATGTCAGGCTACCTCTCAACTGAGAGACCTGTACATAAGGCCTCTGGAGTTCAATGGGAATGACTGAGCAACATTAGACTTAGAAAACCTTCTAAAAACCAACTCATTGGTTCGCGTGGTTAAAAAGGTAAGACTTAACGCTGTCTGGTGAAGTACAAGAAGTGGAAACGTGTGGGTGTCATACATAGACAACATCCATGAGACAAAAAGAGATAAGAGAAAGCAAAAGAGTGGGCAGGCAGCATGAACCCCCCCCCTCCAGTGCTGTTAGGCCCCTGGTCCAGCCTGGGACTCGCCTAGCTGTCGTTCCCGAAGACGGTGTTCAGCTGCTGGGTGACTCTGATGAAGGTGGTCCTGCGGCTCAGCTCCTTCAGCTTCCCTGCCCCCACGTAGGTGCAGGTGGATCGAACCCCACCCAGCACGTCTCGTATGGTGACGTCAACGGGGCCTTTGTAGGGCACCTCCACCGTCTTCCCCTCCGAAGCCCTGGAGAGGACAGAGAGAGAGAGGACAGAGAGAGAGAGGACAAAGGGAACATTAACATTTTAGTCATTCAGCAGACGCTCTTATCCGAAGCAACTTACAGTAAGTACAGGGACATTCCCCCACCGAGGCAAGTGGGGTGATGTGCCTTGCCCAAGGACACACCTGGAGGCCAGGGGAAAGTAATTCCACCCTGTATATTAGTCTGGCGATTTATAAAGCATAGTGTTGCAAATAATGCATGTCAAAATGCAAAAACACAATAATTTACATTTTGGGACAGGTCAAGTTCAGTTTGGGACAGTTCATTTTGCACTCCGGGACGGTACTGGGACACGGACGAAAAAAGTGAGTTGCGAGCCCTGCAGGCGACTAGCCTCTCTGACCTGTAGTCGGCCACGCCCCCCAGCGTGTTTCTTCATGGCGGTGTCGGAGCTCATGCCGTAGAACAGCTTGTACTTCTTCCCGTTCTTCTCTATGACCTCACCGCCGCTCTCCTCGTGGCCCGCCAACATTCCGCCCAGCATCACAAAGTCAGCCCCGGCACCTGCAGGTCACACGGCCAAAAAAGAGATCAAAGTTCTAACAAATTGCTATCAATTACAACTGTGTCCTCGGGTAAAGAATGAGCGGCGCTGACATCAGATGCTTTGGAAGTTGGGCTCCAACACACATATGCTGGTTTCTATATCTAATAGATCAAATATGATATTAAACTAATCCTACCAAAGGCCTTGGAGACATCTCCTGGACAAGTGCATCCACCATCCTGTATGAGATGAGAGAATAAAAGAATACAGAGAGAGATGCATGAGTTAACAACAAAAAAACTTAAATACAGCTAGAGCAAACGACTCTGAGCACCAGATAATAATGACAAATGTCCTGACGTAGACATAATCCATTCTTATGTATATTGTAACAATGTGATAACAGTGCTTGTTGCTGTGTGTGTGCGTTATGTAGAACAGAGTTCAGGAGAACGTACAGAGATGATGTGTCCACCCAGACCATGAGCTGCATCTGCACACTCAATCACAGCGCTGAGCTGTGGGTAGCCCACCCCGGTCTTCTTACGAGTGGTACACACGGACCCTGTACACACACACACACACACACAGAGGAAGTTAGTTTGATTTTAAACTCTTTAAAAATTATATTTGTCATGCTATACATGAGTCAAGCACAATATAATCTATCCATCTACTAGGTGGTCTGGTTGTGAGGTCACCTGGTCCGATGCCTACTTTGATGATGTCAGCGCCAGCCAAAATCAGCTCCTCCACCATCTCCCCGGTAACCACGTTGCCAGCCTGGTGTAGGGACAGTTCAATTACCATCAACTGCAATCACTACAATGCTGTAACCACATAATAACCCCCTCAAGCTCCACTAAAACCCCCTTTATCATGAGTGTTTAGAAAAGGAGTGAGAGAAAGGTAGAGCGAGGGAGAGACTAAAATAGACAGAGAGTGAGAGAGGCGAAAAAGAGAGAGGTAGAATTAGTGTGTGTGAGACTGCACATGGGTAAATGTTAGACCAGTGGTTCTCAACCCTGGTCCTCAAGTACCCCCTGTCCTGCACATTTGACATATTTCCCTGCTCCAACACACCTGGTTCAAATGAATGGTCGTTAACAGGCTTCTGCATAACTAGATAACGACCCATTCATTTGAATCAGGTGTGTTGGAGCAAGGAAACATCTCAAACGTGCAGGACAGGGGGATACTTCAGGACCAGGGTTGAGAACCACTGTGTTAGACTAAAACAAAGCATCAAAAGAGTAGCGCTAGTTTACCATGATGGTGTGCGAGGGGTATTTCCCCCTCACGTCTTTGACAAAGTGGACAAAGTGCTCGGAGTAGCCGTTGGCGACGTCGACGCAGATGAACTGCAGCTTAGGCACGGCGGTTAGGATGGAACCCAGCCGGTCAAAGTCTCCGTCCCCAGTCCCTGTGCTGACAGCCACACTCTGAGGGGGAGACATTTAGTCATTTAGCAGACGCCTCTTATCTAGAGCGCCTTACAGTAAGTACAGGGACATTCCCCTGAGGCAAGTAGGGTGAAGTGCCTTGCTCAAGGACACAACATAATTTTTCACAGCCGGGAAATGAACCGGTAACCTTTTGATTAATAGCCCGATTCCCTAACCACTCAGTCATCTGACTCCACTAGACGAAGAGAGGGATGCGGAGAATACAAGTTCATGTACACTCATGCGAAGTGTGAGGCTGTACCTGTACACAGTCTGGATGCTTCGTTGCAAACTCCTTCCATTCATCCACAGAGTAATGCTTGTGAATGCAGGTGAAGAGAGTAAACTAGGAGAGGAAAGAGAGAGACGACAATCTCAAAATCTTTCTTGGGCAGTACTTCCAGTAATTCCTGCCATGGCAGATGGTCACTCGTAAAAGCAAGTTGTTTGTTCTGATTACACACTGTTACCTGGTCAATAACTACAGTAATTGTCGCTCATGTTTGAGGTATGAACTCTACCTGATTCAAGACCAGAGCCATCTCGAAGGTTCCAACGGTGTCCATGTTGGCCGCGACGATAGGGATGCCTCTGTAGCTTCCTCCGGAGTTCCTGAAGGTGTAGCTCCTCATCAGGTCCACCTTGGAGGAGAGGAACAGGAACACGCAGACACAGAAGAAGAAGAAGAGGGAGGTCAACCTTCAGGTACCGAAAGTTTAGTCCTAGTCTCAGCAGCCCAAAAGCAAATACTCACTTTATAACTGCGTATGAGAAACTAGTACAGTTCCTAAAATGTATGCAGTTATAAATGAATGATTAAAAATACATTACACTGAGGTGCATGTGATGTAAATTGTTCTTTAAATAACAAAACATATATAAATACCTCACTACGTGACTTGAGAGTGCTTCTCTTAGGACGAAGCAACACGTCCTTGAAGTCCAGTTTGATGTCATTCTCGATGCGAGGCATACTAGCAACAGAACTTACTAACTAACTTTACTGTTGAGACTGTGTGGATATCCTGGAATGCTGATCTAAAATTGGGGTAGACATAATTAGAACACACTTTTCCTCTGTGGCCACTTGAAAACCCACAAACACGCACAATGGTGTAATTTACTCTGACCCAGATCATGTAACGCTAGTATGTCACATTTCTGTGTGTCCATACATATGGAGCTGTTCATCTTTCAGACTGTATGACAACGGTCACGCACAGCTACCACCAATCTTTTACACACGGGTCATTTTCTACGAGTAGTAATAATAACTCAGTAATAACTTATTGACTAAACTAGCTTCACGCTAGGTTAACACAGCGTATTGCATGAAGTGCTCAGTCAGTGAACGCCAGAATCAGTGAAAATCAAAAGGTCAGCAAGAACATCAGCTAGCAGTTATCAACCCTAACTATTAGCATTTGCTTTGTAAGCACAAAATAACAATTTAGGCTACGATTGTGTCACATATAATGTTATTTTGTATTTATCATGCCATAGTCTACTTACGTTACCTTGCGGATTGTATTATGACAGTTCGGAGTCTGTCTTAATGCTTCGTAAACGAAACCCGTTGTGGGACACGGTGCCGGATCTCGACTGTATTTTGCTCTTGTAGTTTGTGTTGCAGCTTTCATTGTTAATATGGTTCAGCAAAAGACTACAAAAAAACTACTACTCGTTTACGTTGCTGAAAAATAATTTAGTGCAGAATCTGCTGCGAGTGGAAGAACATAACTAACCTACAAACTAACTCTCAAATGAAAAAAATCTGAAATATAATAATTCGAATTATGTATATTAATACTATCTTATTTTCTAACGACAAAACCCCCAAAACAAATACGGAACATTTTATTTTAGAAGCAACTAGGAAGTGGGGATACTCTTAGAGTAACACAGGAACCTCAATTGAAATTTGCGACGAACAGTCAACAGTGAAACAACAATTTTAGTACCAAGTCACTGTACTCCAGGAGTCAATTAATTCTGTCTGCGCCACACTTTCTTAATAGTACTTTCAGTGAACTTTTGATTCATAAGCAACATAAATCAGGATGTTGATTAAAGTCAAGGTAAGTCTAGAGCTGTTTAGTTTGCCTAACGTTATTTATTTCTTTGCCTGCTGATTTTGTATTTTGCTTGCTCTCGTGAATCATTAGAATAAGTAGGCTGTAGCCTAATAAATGAATACTGAAATCAAGTGATAACGGGCAAGCCTTAGATTTCTTATCATGTTCTGTGTAGCGATTCTTTCTTGACTCACCTGTCCTTCCCTTAGACACTCACCGGTAAGGAGATCGAAATTGACATAGAGCCGACAGACAAGGTTTGTCATTTGTTTGTTTTTAATGCTGTGTGTAATAATGATCACCTTTAGTGTGTGTGTGTGTGATTTATCTGCAATGGCAAAATTCCTTAAATAATTGTGGGTGTTTTCAGGTGGAACGGATTAAAGAAAGGGTGGAGGAGAAAGAGGGGATCCCCCCCCAGCAACAGAGGCTGATCTACAGTGGTAAACAAATGTGAGTCTGTCACTCCGTACTGTAATCACAGATAGTCTACATATCCCTGTAGTTTTTCACTGGTACTCTGGGCAAAACCCCCCACTTCCACTCTGTATTCTTCTCTGCCTCATCCCCTCCCATCCCCTTTCCTCATCCCTCCTCATCCCCTCCTCACCCCCTTCCTCACACCCTCCTCACCCCCTTCCTCACCACCCTCCTCACCCCCTCCTCACCACCCTCCCACCCCCTCCTCACCACCCTCCTCACCCCCTCCTCATCCCTCCTCACCACCCTCCTCACCCCCCTCCTCATCTTCCTCCTCCCTCTCAGGAACGATGAGAAGACAGCAGCAGACTACAAGATCCAGGGGGGCTCAGTTCTACATCTGGTCCTCGCCCTCAGAGGAGGGGAATTCCTCCACAGCACCAGGAGCCTCCAGTCTGCCTTGTAAACCCGCCAACGCCGCCTTAATAAAACTCCCCCATGCACAGATCCAAGTGATCCTACTGACCCATCCCCCCCTGCGCTGAACTGGGTCACTGAGAGGACTGGGTCAAACATTGCTCAAAATTTGTTATTAAGTACTTTGTGTGCTCTTGACTTTTAAAAAGAACGATGGAACCATTAAATACAACTTTGAGGTCAAACCAACCGACATTTTGAAGTATTTGATTTATACCTTTCCCAGCTCTGGCTCTGTCTGAGAGGTGACTGTTTATCTTCATAAAACAATTGGGTTCTATCCACTTTTTTCGCTGTTTCTGATTGGACGAGAGACGTTCCATGAGTTTGAATCTTGAACCCCCTGGCTAGGCTCAATGTTAAATCACCAGAAATGCTGTTTTCATATGAATACTGCAGTCTAGACAGACACATTTATTTTGTTTCCTGATTGTGTGTTTTCCATGTGGATTGTTTTGTTTTTTGTCTGAAGTGTTGTCATGTTAGACTCGGACTGATATTACGTTTACAAACGTGCGGGAAAGTTTGAGAAGTTATTCGTTTTGGTAGATTCATGTAATGGTTTTGTTTGTCAATAAAAGGAATTGCGTTACCATTCGGAGATGCTTAATCGTTGACTTATAAGACAAATGAATGAGATGTTTGCACTGTTTCTGTGAGCTTTATTTACATAATTTACCCAACACAATCCCTTAGCATTTCATTCAATTCAGTATATATGTACATAAACTTGACAAAATGTTTATTTGGACAGACTCCAAATGGGAATGTTGGTGAAGTGGAATTACTATTATGTAGAGTAAATAGCAAAACTATGCCCCTTGGTCACTAATGGAAGAGGGGCAAACTGAACAATGTATTTAAATTAATACTGGAATTGCATTTTTTTGGGACAAGGTTAAATTAAAACAAGAATGGACCAAGTAAAGTTAAATGAAAAATATATTTAATAACATTGCAAATGAATTAAATCACTTACAAGGCAAACATGTTACAAATAAAATGAAGTTAAAATCTTACCAAGAAGAAAGAAGGACAAGGATAAGCAGAAGCTAGAGAAGAAGAAAGGCTCCATAACAACGGTCCACATTCCATTTTATACCCAACTGTCATCTGTAAAAACAACCAATCAGACCACATCTGGGCCCTTCCTCATCAACATACAGTGTCAACATACAGTGTAAGGTGTACAGTGTAAATGCCAAAGCAACAGGTAGTCACACAATGAAATGTGAGAAACAAAGAAAATACTTCATCCGGCAACTCAAGTCTTTGGCATATAAGAGGTAGGAACATGGTGTCTCCCGGCCTACAATGTTGTGGAGAAGTTAAATAGCATTGCTGTCACTGAGACTTACAATGAGAATGCATGTACTAGACACAACAATACTTCACTCATCACTTGATGCTCTGACAGCATAGGAAAGAGGAAAAAGTCGTATTCTTAGTACTAAAGTATTCCTGTCATTTGATTTCAATCATTTATGAATCCGAGCAAAAAGTGTGGTTGCTTCTCACTACTATACCACCGCCTGTTGGCTTGAAGATGGTGTACGGCATGGAGACGTAAGTGTCAAGGCACAGCATGGGAATGTGCAGCTTATCAGACAGACTGAGGAAGGTCAAGCTAGAGACCCGGGCAGTCAAGGAGGGTCGAAAACACCGGACCCAAACACCAGACTGTTCCTGTTGAGGTTATCTGTAAGACATCCATAAAGTGAGCTTGTGTTTCACCCGACCCATGCTTTCCTCTGTCGAAACACACCACTGAGAAACTGTTATTCAGGTGGTGAAGTCCTCTCTGTGACAAAGCACTCTAACGGCTCCGTCGTGTGTGATGTGTGCAGTGTGATGATGTCATAAAGATGTCGTGTATGTACTGTACAGTGAGTGGGTATGATGGGAGGGTAACATGAGAGGTGATGACATGGAATCCTTTGGACACTCCAAAGAACTCAAACAGTGAACACTTTTTTCTAAATGGAAATGTTCATTAGTAGGTCGACATGACATAACCTACATGGGGCATACAGGGTTTGCAGGCACAAAAGACATCGTACACATCCTATACCCTGTGAGCTTTACATCATTGACGTCACTGACCCTTATATGATAACCTTTGACCTTTTCAGCCAGAAGCTTCTGGTCTACACTGAACTGCTGAGTCAGAGCTCACTGTTCATCACTCACTCATCTCTTTTTTTATCGATTCTGTAAGACGAGGAACTAAAAAACACTCGTAAACATTGTCAAAGACCTCTTGATCTCTTGTGTTATAGAATGATCCGAAAGGCTTTGGTAGTGTAGAGAAGGCAGCCTGAGAGTCCTGAGTGTCACACAGTCAACGAACAGCTATTACAAGAACGTCTATCTTTGAGTGTGTGTTCTGTCCAAGGATCATCATTTATCACATGTTCCAATTAATCTTCACTGTGTCATATAGAGTTTGGTATCCCCCGTTGCAGATAACTACCTGAGTGTTCGTGTGTGTTCGTGTGTGTGTGTGTGAGTGTGTGCGTGTGTGTGTGAGTGTTTGTGTGCACCCAGTTGTTTAAATGGGCCACAAACTGGGATAATTATATTGAATGTATTTTGCGCTCACAATCAAACCCCTCCAAGAAGCAGTATGGTACTGATTCTGTGACTTAGATCCTGACTCACTGATACATTACTAACATAGTGTGTGTGTGTGTGTGTGTGTGTGTGTGTGTGTGTGTGTGTAAGGGTGCATGGTTGTGTGTGTATAAAATACAGTGTTTTTCCAAAGTCACACTAGACATCATGATGACTAAACTAGTTTTTTCAACACGTGTCTCTTTCTTAGCATGCGACGTACGTCCCTTGTCTAGCAGACCCATCTAAAAGTAGTTTAATGTCCATCTTAAAGTAGTTTAATGTCCATCTTAAAGGCGATTTATTTTACAGTGTTTGGTTAGAATGAAGCCACTGACTCGATGTGAAGTTTTGGAAACAAACACTTTCTTTTGTTTTCTTGAACATGAAAATTGTAGCTCTGCAAAAATATCACCACGAATCATCGCTCATCATTATGAATAGAACTACACCAATACCTAGGTCCAGAATATATCATGATTAAGGCAATTAAATGGAACCTGTCGAACCATACAAAACCAGTTCATACATTGGCTTTTATATGTACTGTATTCCTCTTCAGTTGCAATAGTAATAAAAATAGAACCCCAAAAAGGTATTGATGTTGAATACAAAACAATAACCCCCCCCAAAAAAACTAGACATTAAAACTAACAAAATGAAACTGAAATAATAATGACACATGATATAAACAATTATCACAATTACAAAAAAGCATTTTTGGAATCACAGTTATTTAGCTCAAAAGAAAACAGCATTTAGTGTACTGAAAACACGAAAAATAATTTGATCAGATTTTGAGGGGCTGAGAATCTGAATACAGCATTGGTGTGTTTTTCGAGTAAGAAAATTATAAGTTACAAGGTGGCAAAAAAACATTGCCCACTTAGATTTGCCACACAAAGCACAATAAGAGTTCTTACAAATGTTTCTCTTAATGTGGGAGTGTGCAGGGAGAGTGTGGAGGAGGTGGATGAGGGCAGAGGATGACGAGGGAAGGATGTGAGGAAGGATGAGGAGGATGTGAAGTAGGTGTGAGGGTGTCGATCCCACAGTCTGGCTCACTTATCCTTCGAGGCTGGAGCAGAACGGAGGTGAGCTCACTAAGGTTCTCCTGTCCTCGTTCACTCCTTTCCTCCTCCCTTCTTTCCTTCTCTTTCCTTCCTCCTCTTTCACCTTGAACCTCTTTGGCACAGCAGTGACGTTTAAAACGACACATTCGGGGGGAAAGAACCCTGCGTCTCAAAACAGGTGTGTTGGTGTCAGTGAGCACCTCTAATTCTACTGTCATTTACTAATACTAATACTAGCCTTGCTCTGTGTGTGTGTGTGTGTGTGCACGTTTGTGTGTGCATGTTTGTGTGAGTGTGCGTGTGCTGTGTGTGTGTGTGTGTGCGTGTGTGTGCGTGTTTGTGTGAGTGTCTGTGTGTGGGATAGAGAGGTTGGGGAAAGTGAGTTTCCGAGGTTGTGTGTTCAGCAGTCTACTTTAGCGTCGCATCATTTGGCCTCCATCTCCTCGCCCTCCTCCTCCCCGCTGCCCGTGTCCTCCGTGCTCGCGGTCATCGCTGGGTAGACCACCACACAGAACTTCTGGGCCACGTACGTCATCTTGGCTGTCGGGACAGAGGGAAGGTCGTTAGAGTTAGTTGAGGTGACACGGAAACAGGTTCCGGAACTTAAACCATACCCTTTGTTAGATACTATGTCGTCCTGGGCTGCGTTTCCCGGTAACAATGGATCGTAGCAACGATCGAGCAAAAAACGAACGAAATTTCTTACGTACGTTTCCCAAACATGCTCGTAAGGAGTAGGCTAATCTATGCGCTTTCAAGAGCTACGAATTTTCAAGAGACACTAGCTACGACGGCTTTGGGTACGGCCTGTAAAACTAAGATTCGTCGTACGATGTATTCTACGATCAAGTTAGGGTTAGCCGCTTTCGGGAAACGCAGCCCTGTACAATCAGACAGTTAAAGCTAAAACAATTGGTTTACAAAACCTTAACTAGTCTAGAACCCTGTCAAAATCGCACCACTGTTGCAATGTGTCAGCAAACCACCTGAACAGATGATAGGAGAGGGAACCAGGGCGGAAAGTGACGTACCAACAAACGCGTTGAAGCACTCCGGCTTGTTGTCCCAGTAGACGCCCAGGAAGTAGACGGGCACGCCGGTCAGCATGATGGCCAGGCCGATGCCACAGACCACGGGCTCCGAGTACAGGGAGAAGATGAGCAGGAAGGCCCAGAACAGCAGGTAGATGACGGGCCACACCAGGCTGATCTGGAGTGGGGAGGTGGGGAGAGGTGGGGGGAGGTGGTGAGAGGGGAGGGGAGGGATAAAGAAAGGGTGTCAGTCGTTATAAACATCTAACTTCCACCGCTAGAACAATGAGACAGCGATTTCGATATTCTACTTTGCTTCCTCTGGACAACGCTCACTTTGATTGGCCGGTGCATGTCGGGCGCCCTGATGCGCAGGACGATCTGCCCGGCAACAGTGACTCCGTAGAAGAGGTAATTGATGAAACCCACATAGTTGATGAGGGTGTACATGTCACTGGTGCACAGCATCAGAAGGGTGGACAGACACTGGAAGCAGAGAAGGAGAGAGAGAAGGAGAGAGAGAGAGAGAGAGAGAGGGAGAGAGAGAGAGAGAGAGAGAGAGAAAGAAGTTAAGGATCAAACCATGTACAGTGAGATGGATACCAACACGTGGCGATGATGACATGAAGGAAAGAAAGAAAAGCGTCCTCACAGTGAAAAGCAGAGCAGGGATGGGGGTGCAGCGTTTCACATGAATCATGGCCAGCAGACTGGGGAGGTGACCCTCTCTGGCTCCGGCAAAGAACAGCCTGCCACACAGAGAGAGAGGGAGGGAGGGAGAGAGAGAGAGAGAGAGAGAGAGAGAGAGAGAGATGTTAAGCACTCATACAGTCAAGTGCAAACTGTGTGACATACTACACACTACACGTAATACATAGCACGCATAGCTCATGGTAAACAGCGTGTAGCTTGGGTAAGATGACGGGTCAGACTGACCGAGAGGAGGTGAAGAGGGAACCGTTAACCCCTCCGAAGGTAGAGAGAGCCACAGAGATGGGCATGATCCATGACATCACTCCCAGGAGCTTCTCACCAAACGTCTGGGGGGGAAGAGAGAGAAAGAAAGAGAGAGAGAGAGAGAGAGTGAGGGAGAGAGTGAGGGAGAGAGAGAGAGAGGCAGAGAAAAGGCTTTACTAATGAGAAACACTGTTGTGAAAGCAGCGAAAAACAATCCAGCAACATTATTCATTGACACGTTGTGACCACCAGAGGGGGCTGGTGTTTCTTTCGACAGCAGACACACGTTAATGACCAGCCGGGAGGAGTCTGGGTGGAGTTACTCACCACGGCAACGGCATTGGAGGCCAGCAGCTCCTGGGGGCTCATGGCGGTGACGTAGGCGATGTTCGCAAAGACGTAGACGAACGTCACCAGGGGGATGGAGATGAAGATGGCACGAGGAAGGTTCCTACAGGGACGGAGGAGAGACAGGTGGAGGGATGGAGGAGAGACAGGTGGAGGGATGGAGGAGAGACAGGTGGAGGGATGGAGGAGAGACAGGTGGAGGGATGGAGGAGAGACAGGTGAGGGATGGAGGAGAGACAGGTGGAGGGATGGAGGAGAGACAGGTGGAGGGATGGAGGAGAGACAGGTGGAGGGATGGAGGAGAGACAGGTGGAGGGATGGAGGAGAGACAGGTGGAGGGATGGAGGAGAGACAGGTGGAGGGATGGAGGAGAGACAGGTGGAGGGATGGAGGAGAGACAGGTGGAGCGACGGAGGAGAGACAGGTGGAGGGATGGACGGAGACAGGTGGAGGGATTGAGGAGAGACAGGCGGAGGGATGGAGAAAAGGGTTAGAACGGATATGAAAAGACAAGAGTGACTCTACAAGAAATGTTTTCCGTTGGTCCCCCAGTCTTATAATGGGTAAGAGAGGCTGCATGCAGTGCATCATGGGACACATCTGCACGACACGAGTGAGAGCAGATCTCCGTGGTTACTCACACATAAGGGTCCACCAGCTCCTCTGTGACGTAGTTGAGGAAGTTCCAGCCCCCGTAGGCGAAGGAACCCTGTAGGAAGGCCAGCGCTATGAGCCCCACGTCGTACTCCTGGAAGGGCTCGAAGGCGTTCTTAGGCTCCAGCCAGTGGTACTCCCCTGCAGGAAGGGGGAGAGAGGGGGGGGGGAGAGAGAGGGGAGGGGGACATTTACATTACATTTAGTCATTTAGCAGACGCTCTTATCCAGAGCGACTTACAGTAAGTACAGGGACATTCTCCCTGAGGGTGAAGTGCCTTGCCCAAAGACATTCGTCATTTGACACAGTCAGGAATCGAACCGGCAACCCTCTGATTGATAGCCTGACTCCCTATCCGCTCAGCCATCTGACCCCCACAGTGAGAAGTCACGAAAAAGTGCTGAAGTCATATGGCCTTGGGTACGTGCTTGTCGGTGTGTGTGGTCTTGTTTAACTGATCCAAAGTCCCCACAAGGATAGTAAACTAAGAAAGAATGAACCTTGAGGGGACTTTTTCTTGGACTCCACAACTTCAAGTGCTATTTCTAGTGGGGTTTGGGAGGAGGTAGGTTAGGGTTAAGAGTTAGAGGTATCCCGATACTGAATGGGAGTGAAAAAATTGTCCTTTGTTGAAACAAACCTGTGTACGTGGGTGTGTGCGTGTGCTGGTTTATTAATTCCTGTTGAAAGGCTAACGACATGGGGACTGAGATTGGATTAGACTGAGTAAGCACTATTGGCTCTTGCAGTGTCTGCTCAATTTCCCTCCCTTCTGTCTCCCTCCTCCTTTCCTTCTCTCCCTCCAATCTCATTATCCTACCAACATGCCCCTTTCTCTTTCTCGGTCCATCTCTCTTTCTCCCATCCGCGCGCTCTCTCTCTATCTCTCTTTCCCCCACCCTTTTTTCCGTCGCCCTGCATCCCCCTCTTTTTCCTTCCTCTCCCCTTCTCCCTCTCTTTCCCCTTTATCAGCCTGAGTGGCTGAGTCGATCATTGTGTTGCTGTACCAACAGGCAGATCCCCCCGTGTTTTCTCTGCGGATCCATCCCATAATGCGGTGGCTGGCGTCACCGTGCTCTGCGAGGCCTCTGTCACAACTGAGCATCAGTCCGGTCGTCTTTACTAATCCCACGGAGGCCCGACGCCGTGACAACCGCATTAGTGCTGGGATCCCAACCAGGGGCCTGTGAACCCCACAACCTCCTCCTCTCTGGGAGCTGACGGGGAGAGGGGGGGGGTCCCCCCCCGGCAACCGGACCCTCTGACCCGCTCAGTGTGTAGGAGTGTGTGAGGGTCAGAGTGGTCTATGTCTCTCAGAGATGGTGGCAGGCTGATGGTTAGAGAGAGAGACACACACACACACATACTTGCCCACACACAACACACATACTTGCCCACACACACACACACACACACACACATACTGCACACACACACCACACTTGCCCACACACACACACACACAACTTGCACACACACACCACACAGATGAGGCTTACCCTTGCAGATCTGCACAAGGCCCATGATGATGATGAGGGCCAGGGCCAGCAGCTTTGCCGGCGGTGAAGATGTCCTGAACACGCGTGGCCCATCTCACACTGGAGCAGTTCACCCACGTCAACAGCACTGGAGAGAGAGAGAGAGAGAGAGAGAGAGAGAGAGAGAGAGGGGGGGGAGTTAGCTTTCATTTAATATATACCCTTTCAAACAGAAGCAATAGCATGATGAAAGATTTACACCCCGACAGAAATATGGTGTTCCGATATTCTAATTCCTACATCTACAGATCATTTCAGTTCCTGTCTACACAGGAGATTTCAGTTCCTATAGAAAGAGAGTAGCTTGTGTCTCCCACTACAAGGAACTACTTTCTACAAAATGGCGGAGTCGATTTTAGGGCTGGAACCTGGTGATAACTGTGCACTATCTGTAAGTGCAGCAACCAGTGTGTCTCTGTTCTCCTCAGCTCTTCTCTCCTACGTTCTCCCAGGCTGAGATAGTGAAGATAGCGAGGAGATAGGGCCTCCGTATCTAGGTTCAGTAGGTCAGCAGCTTTCTGACATGCTGGTGTTTACCAGACTGCATCCGGGCATGTTACACACGCACCCCTTGTCCATATGAACAACATGTTTTTCAGTTAAAACACCTCTGGCTAGGATGACAAAGAACTAAGACATTCTGCCCAGCCATAAACACACCTACGCTCGTACACACACACCCACACACACACACCCACCCACACACACACACACCCACACACACACCAACACACACACACACATGTACGCACACGTGCACACTCACACACACAGCAAGGGACGCAGGAGTACAGTGGAACGTTTCTAGAATTTTCTTGAAGTTTGGAGGGTTGTGGGACAAGGGGGTGTTGGAGCGGCGGAGAGGGAGCGTGCTCGGGGGTCAGGTCAGGCCTCGGGGGTCAGGTCTGAGAAGTCCTGTAACCAGCAGCAGCTGCAGGCACACTGCAGTGGTGTGCCTGGGTGTCTGGGACAGATCGTGAAGGATCACTGACATGCAGGCAGGCTCAACAAACTCATGGAGGCGCTTCAAGGTGGGACGAATACAGGTTAGACTCCATGTCAACATTTGTCTCAATTTCGGGTCTGAACTCTATGCAGGGTTGGAAAGTCTTAGTGGGTAATAATATAACTCATGTAAACACAAACACCTGGAACTAAGCTCCTTCTCTTCCTCAGCTGTTTGTAAATGAGGACACGGAGGGACAAGCTGAGGGGTTCCCTGACAGCTAAACAACATGGTACACACACACACACACACACAAGCACACACTCACAGGCACACAAGCACACGCACACAAGCACACACACACACAAGCACACACAAGCACAAGGACACCCACAATCACACACACAAGCACACACACACAAGCACAAGGACACCCACCCACCCACCCACAAGCACACACACACGCACACACACACACAAAAGTACACACACACACACACACAAGCACACAGTCAAGCACTCACACATGCACATTTCCTATCTGCAGTTGTGGGAGGAGCTATACTGCACATTTTACTGCACACTCGGCAAAAAAAGGTTCCTGTGCAGCGCACGAGACAGTGCTGGCGACTCACATCAGTCTTGCACACGGGGACACAGAGAGCAGTCCAGATCTATCTATGGCTGGGGGTTCTAGGGATTGGGTTCTAAGTATTCGGCGTGGTGGGATACTAAACTTGATTGATGACAATAACCACCATGGAGAACAAACTGTGCTCGTGGGTTTTAGAACAGTGGAGAAAGGACAGGTAACACCAGTGTGAGGGAAGACAGGGAGAGAGAGAGAGACAGGTAGAGAGAGAGCGAGTGTGTTGAAGGGGTATAAGGGCAGTAACCTCTTGTAACCCCTCGTAACCTCTCACCCAGTGTCCCAACTGTCTGAGCAACAACACGAAATTCCGAAGATAGAAAAAAGAAAAAGATGTACATAACAGAAAAGCTGCTTGACAACATCTGTACTTTTTACTTCGGGGAAACGACATCATGCAGAGGCCCCGGCCAATCAGGTGGCTGTGTTCCCGTACATGTTGGAACGCTTGAAAAACACAGCTGAGTCAGCCAATGGAAATGATTGTGGGCCAGACCCAGTCTCCGCTTACACAAGGACCTTTTCACCGTGCCAGACGAAGGCTCAAGCGAAAGACAGGGACACAGAGGGGGGATAACAGGTACATCTGGGTCAAGACCACTCTAATTACCAACAAAAACAATCTGTTGGCGGATATTCTGGGGGGTGGCCTGTCCTTTCCAGGAGAGAAGGTCCCAGGAGAGAAGGTTGTCTCTGCTGTCTGCACTGTGTGTCCTCCAGGGCCACCGTCCGTCTTTAAGGCTGAACAACAACATGTCACCAGATAGCCGCAGGTGCATTCCACTTCAGGTCACCAAGTGCTGTGCCCCACTTGAGAAGCGTTTTTCTAGGAAACGCTACTAAACTTAAATCTCCTTTATAGATCGACTAATTAAATGACTTTGTTTGGAAAAACAAATATCCTTTTCACTTTCTACCCAGATCTACCGGGTTTATGGATAGGTTAAACAGATTAAAGAAAATACATAATATTATGGACTGATATTACTGAATGTCTTCCTGTGGGCTTGTTATGAACTCGTTTGACACACGCACACACACACACACACACACACACACACACACACACACACACACACACACACGCACACACACACACCTCTCTCCTTGTCTCTTCCTCTCCGTCTGTGGCCTGTCTGTGGTATTTGGACAGTGTGTGTGAAGATTGTGGAGGTACCCAGATCTACTAGTGTCAGAGGGGTGATAACTCATCTATCCATTTGTCCCAACACGCTCCTGGACTCCCTCCACTCTCTTTACTGTCGGTTATCCTCTATGGTCTGACAGTTGGGCTAAGTCACACGCACGCATGAAGGAGCATGAAGTACAAAGAAAGAGTGGCAGAGACAAAGAGTGAAGGAGGAGAAGAAGGGAAGAGGGTGAGGGAGATGGAGGGGAGAGAGAGAGAGAGAGAGAGAGAGGGAGAGGTGGAGAGGGTCTGAGTGAGATGGAGAGAGAGTATCGCTGAGAGCGACGAGCTCGATAGAGATCTAGCTATAGAGCTAGCGAGATAGAGCTAGAGAGAGAGATGAGAGAAAGAACGACAGTAAGACAGATACCGTAGACTGGTACCATCAATCTGGAAAGTAAATGTAAATCGTTTACCTTCCTCCCTCCTACGTCCAGCAACATGGAATAAAACGTGATCAATCTATCACTCCAACATCCCCCGGATCTCTCCCTCCTCCTTCTCTCCCATGTCCCCAACCTGCCCCCACCTCCCTTCATCCCTCTCTTTCTCACATTCCTCTGTGACTTAACCTGTGGTGAGAGAGTTCAGAATGTAGCCAGAGCACAACAGGCTGGACTAAACAACCCACGGCCGACTCCTTTCACTCAGCAGTACGGAGATCACGGATCACCCCAGCCAAGATGGTGGTCATATAATATATCACCCACCAATAAAATCCTCCTTGTAACCATCTCCCAGTGACGTATTGGGAATCTAACCCACAACCATCAACTGACAAGCGATCCACAAGGTCCCAACTTATCAACTACATCAATATAATCATGTGTTCGGTTCTTTTCAAAGTCATGTACAGATTTGAACAGACATCTTGATCTCTAGTATGCTCTACCACTGAGATAAGGAATCTAGAGATACTTCTGGTCGAATTCCAGAGCTTTAAAGTTGAGGTGTACACAGTTCCGGAACATGAACAGTACGAACATCTCCTCATAGACAAACATACGTCTCCTAGGTGACCGGATGGAAGCGTATCTTAAATGAGCTGAGTGTAGGCGTGTGAATGGAGGCGGGGCTTGGAGGCTTACACAGGCAGACGGCGGCCAGCAGGCGCAGGCCGTTCTCCGGGGGGAAACAGGTGGGGAAGAGGGGCTGCAGGACGTAGTTGGAGAAGGTGAGGGCGATGACCGCCTGGTTGGTGGGGTAGATCACCAGCACGGCGATCCACAGACGCAGGAAGCTGGGAGGGGGAGAAGGGAGGGAGGGAGGGAGGGGAGATGAGGGGGGGAGAGAGAGGGAGGGAGGGAGTGAGGGAGGGATGGGAGGGAGAGAGGGAGGAGGGAGGGAGGGAGGGAGGGGGAGGGATGGAGGGAGGGAGGGAGGGAGGGAGGGAGGGTAGGGAGAGTATGGAGGGAGGGAGGAGGGAGGGAGGACAGAGCGAGAGGCGAGGGAGGGAACCGGGAGGGAGGGAGGGGGAGTGAGGGAGGATTAGCACACAAACCCATGAACACACCACTGATTCATGTAGTTAAATCCTATGGGGTTCAGTCCACTTTTGTTATGCTGATTTTCATGGGGGTTTGTCGATTCATAGACTGTAGAGTTGATTGCTATTGGGGGTCAGATGATTCATCCCGAGTTGATTCCTATGGGAGTCAGTTTATTCATAGAACCGATTCTCATGTGAGTTTGTGGATTCACAGGGTTGATTCCTATGGCTGTCAGTTGATTCATACAGATTGATCTAGGAAGGTCAGTTAGGGCTTCATCCGACTGCAAAAGAAGAACACATGAGGCCCGGTGCACATTCTACACGAGCTTATGAACCGCTCAGTACACTTCGCTGCCCCTGCCTTGTTAACCCAGCTGTCCTTCACGAGAATGTGTGTGTGTGGTGTGTGTTTGGGGAGGGATCCGTGTGTGTGTGTGTGTGTGTGTTTAGGAAGTGCTAACACTGTAAGATTAAACAAAGTCTAGAAGCTGAGCCACCCACATAACACTGTATGGCCGACAGTCCTTGCTGTGGAATGCTGATTCGGTTTGAAGTTTGACGCCTAAGAGGTGCGTGATTAAGATTGGACACACTCACAAAACAGCATACTGTACATACATGCTTACAGTGAGTCCCATGCGTAGACGCATACATGAGACACAGAGAAAACACACGCAACTAAACACACAAAGCACAATACAATGAAAACAAACGTTTCCAAACGTTGTTTATTATCCAAGACCAAGGGTACCATGAAAATGTTCGACCCCAAAACATCAAGCTAAGCCAAACAACAAAGCCTTCTGGGTAAAAGCTCGACCCGTGGACTTTTCCATTGAAGTTTCATTGATAGCTACAAAGGAAGCGAGAGACGATTGTTTCAGGTTGTAGGCAGTGGGAATTCGCTCCGAAA